>OW679199.1:100532230-100691145 GCA_940337035.1 Agriotes lineatus
GACGTACAGAAGAATTATACATATATATATATATATAAAGATATTGATTTATTTCCAAGAATTCTTCAGACTTATTTCTATGTCTCCATTAATAAACAAGACCTAATAAAACACGATAGATTTTTCTTGTAAGTGATATTTAGGCCAACAAGAAATATAAATCTGGGTATACTTTTGAAATTGAATGTGGTATAAAATATAGTAAACATTGTGTATTTTTGCCAAAGAAATAGTGTTTTTTAAATGCTAAATAATATAAGACGCTGACGAAAATTAAATATCTGGGTATCATGTTAGAATTAAATGCGGAATAAAATTTGGTGAACATTTAGCATTTTTAGCCAACGAAAGTTAGTTTTAGGAACAAATAATATAAGAGACTAGCATGATGTCAATTTTTGGTTGTCGCTCTAAGATTATGTATTTTCTTAATTTTGGTGAGCATTTAGTATTTTTGGGAAACGAAAGTATTTTTTTGTACGAAAAGGTTGGGTAAATTTGGTAGACTGTTAAATACCACCCTCTAATTTTACACACTTTTCGGCTTCCGTTTGCAACATCTTTTTCTTTTTATCGCGCAATCTTTCAGCGCCACCCTTACATTTTTTATCCATGATGTCTATGGTGCCAAAAAGTTTAAAGTTTAGGTACTGTTGGGGGTAGTAGGATGTGATACCCGACGGCGTAACGCGAAGACTAAATGAATTAATACTTGGCACTTTCGCAGTCTTTCACTGGTTCGATCCAGCAATTCCATGCAACCCGATAGTGCATAGTGGCCTCATCTCAGTCTTATTGTGGTAATCATGATAAACACAATATAGAGTTCTATTACATTTAACCCAAACATTTTTATTTCCAGGCACGGTGCTCGGCCCGGCGTCATAACAATAATAAGAATGGTAATCATTTGCTGGCGGCTGGCTTCCTATTACATTACATCATGACTCCTGAGTTTGTGTGTCTTTATTCATAATTGCTTTATTTTCCGGGCTTTCTGAAATTTTCTCAATTTAAGGGCGCAGGCCATCAGATCACTGACGGGCGCAGGCCACCGGGCATTCGCCCGGTGTCCCGGCGGCCCAGCACGCCCCTGAAAGTGTTCCATCCGCCGCTGTAGGATCTCGGTATCTGTTTTAATTAAGTTGCCATTCTTCTCGCGGATATGTGATATATTATATTTGTTCCTGCTTGTAAGCTTTCGTATGATATCATGCAGCGTCTTCATGTCGTTTTTACTTGCAGCTTTTTTCACTATTTCTTCTTGTTGGGCACGTCGAGCTCTTCTAGCAATTTTTTTGACCTCTTTGTTTTTTTCCCAGTAGAGCTTGTTTAACTCGTCCTTCTTATCTTCCCTTGTTTCCATTTGCCATTTGTGTTTGATTTTTTTCCATTCCGTAATCAAGTCCCATGTAATTTTGCTCATCCAGTCCTTCATTTGTGGCTTCTTCACTCCAATTGTTTCTAGCGCGGTTTCTTTTAGGATGTTTTTATATTCTAGCCATATTTGATTAACTGGCAAGAGCTCTGGTGGTTTTGTTTGGTTAAATTTAGTTTCAAGCGTTTGTTTGAATTCTTCTTGCGTTTCTGAACCCACTTTTAACCCTTATACATTGTACTTAGTTTTAATAGTGGGTCTTTTTAGGTTTGCTTTTAATTTTATTCTAAATTTTGCTCTCGGCAGCATATGGTCTGAGCCTATGTCGGCTCCCCACATTTTTCGGACGTCCAGTAAGGAGTTTTTATATTTCCTGTCAATAGTGTGGTCTATATAATAATAATAATAATAATAAACGTTTATTTATTCAATGTTTACACATTATATGTTACAATAAACCAAACAATCTAACGGCTTAACAAAAAAGAAATTAGTTAATAAATTGAGCAAGTGATGGGTGTATATCATAACTAGAGAATAAAACAACAGCAATTTATTTTCAATATAATAAGTTTTATCATAACATGTACCGATCTTTATATCTATATTTGAATTATTTTACAGTTTACATTTGGTTCTTGTCTCTCCCCCCTGGTGAGATCCAGGTCATTTTATGAATATTTTTGTGTTTGAACATGCTACCCCCTACTATCAAGTTATTGACTGCACAAAAATCTAGGAGTCTATTTCCATTATCGTTAACAATGCCTAATCCCTCCTTTCCCATGACATCCTCTCTATGTATTATCGCTGCCTATTTTCGCATTGAGATCCCCCAATAGTATTTTTACGTCTTTTTTGTATTTCTTTTGAATTGCGTCAAATACCGTTTGAAGTTGTTCGTAGAATTCCTCTTAAATTTCTGGTTCATTTACGTTAGTTGCCCGAAATCTAGCTGTGATTATACGTTCAAATATTGGTTCCCATTCTAATATACAGTTTTTAGCCTCCCTGTTTAGCATTAGCGCTATTCCGTGTTTATGTTTTAAATTTTCGCCAATTTTGCCAGAATAGATTAACTTGCCGCCCTCCAACAATCGCCGCTCCCTGTCCACTTTGTTTCGCTTAACCCAATAATTGTTATTTTATACCTATCCATTTCCTTCCTAATTTGGTTCAACTTACTTGCTTCGAGAATTGTCCTGACATTCCAGCAGCCAAAATATGTGACTTTGCGTATATCTATTAAATTAATTGGTTTATTACCTGTGCATTCGTTTTGCCTTATTTAATTGCGGTTGTCTGCGGTTGATCCGTCCTCCAACTTGTATTTTTATTCTTTTTTTTCCTTCACGAGCAGTCGGAGCTGTACATTTTCGGATCTCAATGCGTTATTTTCTTTATTAACTTCCATTAATTCTTTCTGGAAGTTATCGATCTTAGTTTCGATTCTTTCCGATCTTTTATCCATTGTATCTATTTTTGTGCTAAGTTGTTTTATAAGTTCTTCCATTTTTTATTTCTGCCCTTTTATATTATTATTTTAAGCCCCTTTGCTTTTATTTGCTTTGTTTTCCCTATCGGGGGCGTCGGCCCGACGTCTGCAATCTTGCGCTGACAGGTGCACAGCTGATGACCTTGAGCTGGCGTTAGCAGTGCCGGGCGGTTTATAGCATGCAACCTTGGGCTTGCTCGCCCGTTCTGCCGACGAATTTTCTCTTTGGCTTCTTATTTCTAATTGGTCGTTTTTCTAGTCTTGTCCTTGCTCCTTCTAATGCACTGCACTTTTAGCATCTTATCACGCACTTTGTGGGTTAACACTTGCACGATATTATAGGCGTATTCGAATTTAAGCACACAGCGCTGTACCGGCACGACTGCTCTCTTTCGCGCGCACAGCACACCTATAGTTCAGATTAATTCAGTGAAACCATTTTCTTCAGTTAAAGTATATTATGGTAAGTCTTTACTACCCTATGTCGAAAACACGAGGAGCCAAAGCTCTCAATGCATGTATTTGCCTCTATATGTTTGTGTATAAAAAACATGCACCTTGAACCGGCATTGGACTTATGTGCAGAGGCATTTTTAGCAGATTTTCCGAGGTTTATCTCGCAAAGAGGCTGTTGTTTGTACACATACAGTGATTGCGACACTAATTTCGTTAGTGCTCAACGGTATAATCTGATGCAACAAACATCGAAACGCGAAGAACAGCAATGACACTTTAATTATTCCTCGGCGCCCCACTTGGGTGGTATATCGGAGGCTGGTATTGAATCTGTTAAGGCGCACCTAGCTCGAGTCATTGGTAACCATATTCTTCTTTATTTACGAGGAACTTAATACTAAATTCGCGGCTTTTGACTGAAAGTGGTTCAGATCCCAACAATTGTTACGTTTTAATCCCAGGAAATGTTTTAACACTAAAGCCCCTAGCGGGCATGACTCACCAAATTGTAACAGATGACCCCATGAACCGCTTAACCCGTTGGCAACTCTTTAAGAAGACTTTTGGAAACGGTGGCACCGTGAATATCTTCACACTTTTCTACAACGCCACAAATGGCCACTTGTCTCATGGACATTAGTTCTTGTCGTAGATGATACGGTTCCACCTTTAATCTGGCGTCTGGGTTGCATAGAAAAATTACATCCTGGTCTTGATGGTATTTGTCGCGCCGTAACTGTTAATACCAAACAGGGATCAACTCAACGCGCTGTAGTAAAGATATGTTCTCTTCCTAGTTTTTTTAGGTTTACTTTGTAGGTTAATTTAAGATGCGTCATATTTTGGTGGGCGACTATGTTAGATTTATAAATCATTTATTAATGCTAGTTGTAATTACAATTTAGGACTATAAATAAATAGGTACGCTTCCTACCTGCTGTACTTACAATTCGTTTGGGTCTTTACCCCTAAAATCCTCCCCGCCTAGCTTACAGAAATTACCCATTTTTGTGAAGATTTTTGCTGAAAACTTCGTGTAGATAAAACACTCGTCTTTTCGTATCGTTTCGTGTAATCTCTTACAAAACCCTTTCCTGTTTTTCACGTCGATTTGAAGATGACGTACTTGATGCAAATTAAACCATTATGTTCTTTTGCAATAGTTATTTATGGTAAATGTGTGGTATATTACAAATAAGTCCCGCGACGAACAAATAAGGTAACAAATTACAAATTATCAAGCACAAGTACGCCGGAAAATGTCAAACTTGAGAGGAAAGATTCTTTTGCCAGAATTACTGGTATCTCCGATTGTATGTTAACTATTATTAAAATGCCAATTCAAACAGCATTATAATTAGTAATGTGGGTTGCATATACTACTCTATTTGTTCGCTGCGGCAGGTGTAGGTTCAGCTTGACCGTTGTCAACATGTCAACTTGTCATTTAATTTTCGTACCTCGTAAATTTATGAGATAAGTTCTTACATATATTGCAGACCAATCCAATTTGATTATTTTTAATCACGTGACTCAGTTTGACAAATCAGACCACACTTGAAATGAAAACGACCCTAGGGTGATTTTCAATCACTATGGAAACTACCTAATTAAATTTCAGTAGTATCCTAACACAAGTTGGTGGCACTGTAAATCTAAGTCAAATTCGAGGTTAGCAGGTTAGCTTTTCCTCAAATTTGACATAGACTTACAGTGCCACCAACATAATATTATTATAATGAAGTGTCAAATTAATTTGTCAGAAAATGGCTAATTTATTTAAGAACTTATCTTTCCGAATTCACCGCGGCCAGTGATAAATCCTTATAATTTTGACAAATAATATCCCTCAAGTGCATTGCCTTTAAGAAATAACCCTCGGCTTTGCCTCGGGTTATTTCTAGGCAACCACTTTCGGGTTGTTATTTGTCAAAATTATTGCGGGTGATTATCACTGCCCTTGGTAAATTATAGCTGATAACAAATGTCTTCTTAAGTTATAATTAACGTTAAACAAATATATGACTTTAATCGAACTGTGACATAAAATAACCTAATTTCATGACACATATTTTTTCATGCCTTACTGGATTACATTTCTTACAAATAAAATTGTCGAATCTAGATTACATTGGAAATAATATTTTGGGTTGCATAACTTGGCACTCTTTTAGTTTACACCCCCACATACACCTGATTTACGATTTTTGTATTTCGCTTAAATGTGGGGGTGTAAACTAAAATAATGTTTACGGGCACCTCATTTAGTTTACACCCTCACCTACACCTGGTTTACGATTTTTGTATTTCGTTTACATGTGGGGGTGTAAACTAAAATAATGTTTGCGGCAGATTATTTAGTTTACACCCCCACCTACACCTGGTTTACGATTTTTCTATTTTGCTTAAATGTGGGGGTGTAAACTAAAATAATGTTTACGAGCAGCTTATTTAGTTTATACCCCACTTTTTTCCATTGTTTTGTATTGAAGCATTATGATTTTAATTGCGAGGTTAGGTTAGGTGAGTTTAGGTTAGGATAGGTTAAGCTAGGTTAGGTAAGGTACGTTGGCGTGTTGTGCCTGGTGTGCGCTCACGGCGGTAGGTGGCACTGGTGGTGGATTGGCTTGTTACATTCTCTTTGCAAATAGCAGAAGTTTATAAACGTGAATAATTTGTTTTACTTAATTTTCAATAAAAAGTTTGGGGTGTAAACTAATTTAGTTTAACATAGACTATAATGTAGTTTACACCCCCACATACAACTGATTTCTGATTTTTCTATTTAGCTTAAGTGTGGGGGTGTAAACTAAAAAAGTAACCATAGACTATAATTTAGTTTACACCCCCTAAATGTGGGGGTGTAAACTAAAAAAGTACCCATAACTTTGTCCGCAGTATTAAATAAATAAAGTATGGCAGATAGAGTATAGTCCTGGAAATACACCAACTCAAAATTCCTTCTCTTTTTATTTATAGTAAACCGGACGAGAAAGAAAATTACTAGAAAAATGAACGTCGTAACTAAATTTTAATTATTGAAATGTCACCTGTCATTAAGCATTGACAAATTATTAGATCAAATTTATCCCTTGATTTTTTAAATTTCTTCCAACATGAAACGTTTTAGTGACCAATCTAAAAACTTAATTTTGAATGTAGTCTCTTACTTTGAGAGACATAATAATTATTGTCAAGCTCAAGGAAAAAATAGCATGAAAATAGCAGCAGAAGCATTGAAAATTTCCGAAAGAACTATTTATCGGGTAAAGAATTCATCTACTTATTCAGATGTAGTCTATGCAGAGACAGTTTCGAAAAAAGCCAAAGAGAACAAAACTAAGGTAAATCCCACCATTTTACACTCATTACGAGAAATAATTCACAAGATGTACGATGAAAAAGAGCACGTAACAATTAAATCGCTCCATCAACGATTTTCCGAAGAATGGCCAGATTTTCCCTGTTCACCAAGATCAGTAAATACCTGGATTCATAAAATTGGTTTCAAATTCAAGAGAAGTAGTAACAGGCAGTTTCTAGTAGAACAACCGTCTATTAGTGGCAAGCGTACGTCATTCCTCAGACAATATACAAAAGAGAAAAGTTTAAAGAATTTTAAGCCGGTATTTATTGACGAGACTTGGATTTTCAGCAAAGGTGGTAACAGAAGAACTTGGCAAAACGGAACAATGGCTACTGCAAGCAAAAAAACGGGAGACGGAGTTAGATACATTATCGTTAATGCAGGAAATGAGAATGGATTTATCGAAAATGCAAGTTTGATTTTTAAAAGTAAAACCAAGAGTGGTGACTATCACGACAATATGAACGCAAATAATTTTGAGAAGTGGTTTAAAACTCAACTGATACCAAGCTTGAATGAACCATCGTTAATTGTAATGGATAACGCCAGTTATCATTCTAGATGCCAAGAAGAAGTCCCTTGCCAAAGCTGGACAAAAAAGAAAATGATCCAATGGTTACAAATTAAGGGCATTGATTATCCACAGACGGCGATGAAAGATCAAATATGGGATATAGTAAGTTTGAAATTACCGAAAAAAATATATCATTTAGACATTCACGCAGCACAACATGGCCACAAGGTTTTGAGATTACCGCCCTATCATTGCCATTATAATGCAATAGAAATGGTGTGGTCAGAGGCTAAACGGCTGTATGACGCAGGAATTTTACAAACTAAATCATCCCCAGAGGATGTAGTAAATGTCTGGTCTAAGGCGTTAGATGCTGCTAGTGATGAACATTGGAATAATTATGTTCGACATACAGAAAAAGTAATCTTTTCAGCGTGGGAGACCGAAAAATATATAGATGCTTCCAATATTGAACCCGTTGTAATTACTTTAAGTTCAGAAGACAGCGATACGTCGGACGAAGGGTCAATGAGCTTTGATGAAAATGATTTTGAATAAAAATTGTTTCTTTTTTACATAATGAATATTGATTGCTGTTAATAAATTTTTAACTAAAATATAATTCTTAGAAGTTGTATTCCTGTCTAACATTAATGCATCTCCAAAGGCATCACCTGGGGTGCGAATTATTAAATAGCAAATTGATCCAACGTTGAATTGTGAATAATTATTGGCTCACCCATGTATATTCGTTACCACGGTTAACACGATTGTTGTTAAAAACTGAAATAAGAATACACATGCAAAAAGTAACTAAAAAACGTTACTCTTTTGTTTTTTGACTTGGTGTATTTCCAGGACTATAGATGCCCCTCTTACAAATGGGCGCTAAATTTGAATAGAATATTGCTATTGGTAACCCGATTGTACACACCTCAATTTAGTTGACACTAAACAAGTTTTGAATTTTCCAAGTTTTTCATTTGTAACGTGTATAACAGGTTTCTGCAATCTATGCTCCTTCTAGTAATTTAAATTTTATATCTGTTCGTAGAACGAAGTATAGATGACTAATATGACATGACAGAAAATTTGAATCAAAGGGCCATGCCCTTTTTGCTGTCTTTTTGAATGTCATAATCAATGTGTCATGTTTTTATATACGTTAAGGCCTACCATATTTCCCCATTTTTGTCCTTTTGTCATGTTTTTAGTGGGCCAATTTATTCTTAGATCAGAACCAATCGAGTTTCTTTAGTTAAACATTGCAGAATTTTACAATTTCAGAAATAGTTGTCAAAGTTGACTTCCGTATAACCTCTACATTATACAAACATCCTATTATCCAGTGGCGTATTTATGGGGGGGGAGGGTCCAGGGGGTCTAACCCCCCCCCCCCCGTAGCTAACTTAAAATGGTAAATATTAAAAGCCTGTTGAACTATCTTTGTGCGTAAAAATATATAACTCAGCTTTTCTTTTAAATAACTGTCAGTTTTACCGAGCTTCAGCATCTACTTTTCAAAAGTTTGGCATTTTATTGTAAGTACGCATATTTAGGCAACGCATTACAAAACAATAAAACATTTTCAGTTAGTTCTGTTTCATGCAGAAAAGGCTGAATGGTTTGGCAATTTTATCCATTCACCACAATGTGGAAATATTGGCCTCCGAAGTAATTGACAACTTAGCGAAGAATCCTAGGCGACTCCCATTTGTAATATAATAACTTTACTTTTATTGATATAAAATAATGTGTAATGACATTTTTTAGTAACAATATAGGAATAGGTTTTTGATTCATCAGTCGTTCTTTTGGGAGCATTAAAATCGTGTATTTAAAGTCAAATTTTTCGAAATTTTCCGGGGGAGGACCCCCCACTTCCTGGGGTGTTCAACGTACCCCCCAGACCCCCGGTATTTGTTCCTTGAAAGAAACTTTTAATGTTGATATTTGTAACTTGGGTGCAGATCCTACTGACTCGGTTCGGTGAATGAAGTATGGTTAGTGACACTGCGTCATAGAAATATACAGTTTCGGTGGTTTATCGTTCTCAGATGGTTTGCATTTTTTAAACTTCAACACTTTGTTTTCTGAAATAGTCAAGAATCGGATATTTGTTTATTAACATATTCGATTCAAAATTATGTTTTTTGTAATATCCTAAAATATTTCTCAATTACTAAACGCTCCGTATATCTTAAAGGCATTTCGGATTTCAACATTTTTCGTAGTATTATCAAAGTGTATTTATAGCCTGGTCAAAGAAGTTGTAGTTTGTTATTTATCAGGCCTTATGATAATGTTAACCCTCATACATAACTTTTCCCTTTTCAGGGGTTAAACTAGTCCCCTCCCCTATTTTAATTCAAAAAGAGCTCATCAACCTAAACATTTGGGTAAAAATAGGTCATTGACCTAATGTAAGGGAAGGAAGATAGTATACAATTCTAGCCAGTTTATTAGTTATACAGGTGAAAACGATAAGTAACAAACATAAACGTAACAACGTCTGGATCGCTGAAAGTCAGCATTTGTTTTTATAGGGTAGAAGTATCTATTGAATTGATAAGGGGAGATTAAATTGTACATTTATGTAATAATTAATTGTATATATTAAACTTTATACTTCATTCGCCGATTCGGGTCAGTAAAGTCTGCAAACCAAGGTACAGGAAGTTGATTATTAATATGATTTTGTTAAAATTTAGATAATAGAATGTCAAACTTGACAACTGCTTTTGCAAAGCTTTATAGTTATTTTTCGTTGACCGCTTGTTAATTTCAATATTAATGAATTATTTTTCCTAAAAAAAGGATGGATTAATAGATGTCATTAATACACTGTTTTTGATTAATACACTCTTTTTTTTATTAATTAACTGTTTTTTTAAAAAGGATGGATTAATAGATCTATTAATACACTGTTTTTGATTAATACACTCTTTTTCATTAATTAACTGTTTTTGTGATTTTGACGTTTTGATAATATTTTGCATGGAGGTTAGTTGTATTAATCAAATTTTTCGCCACAAAAAAAGATTTTGCGGCCAACGAAAAAATTTTGTAATCAACTCGTTTGTTAATGGGCGATTAATAATCTCAACTATTAAAGGCACATTTAACCAACAAGTGTGTTAATGAAGGCGATTAATAATCGAAACTGTTTAAAGCACGAACGAGCGATAGCGAGTGAGTAGATACCTTTAATAGTTGAGATTATTAATCGCCCATTAACAAACGAGTTGATTACAAAATTTTTTCGTTGACCGCAAAATCTTTTTTTGTGGCGAAAAATTTGATGAATACAACTAATCTCCATGCAAAATATCATCAAAATGTCAAAATCACAAAAACAGTTAATTAATGAAAAAGAGTGTATTAATCAAAAACAGTGCATTGATAGATCTATTAATCCATCCTTTTTTTAAAAAACAGCTAATGAAAAAGAGTGTATTAATCAAAAACAGTGTATTAATGACGTCTATTAATCCATCCTTTTTTAGGAAAAATAATTCATTAATATTGAAATTAACAAGCGGTCAACGAAAAAATTATAAAATTGTGCGATATCGAGCTTAAAAAATACTGCTGATTCTAATCTGCGAATAAATTCACCCGCAAAAACGCGACAAAAGGCCCCTTAAGCTAAGATGACAAAAATATGTTACTTATGTACAGTCGTGTGCAAATAAATCTGGGACAGTGTTTTTTTCACATGCAGATTCAGTTAAGAATTTGAAGAATATTTCCATGGATTTCCTCTTATCAGAGAGAGTTACGGGTTTCAGTACCTGTTAAAGTTTAATGTAACTCTTTCTGATAGCAGGAAATCCATGGAGATATTCTTCAATTCTTAACTGAATCTGCATGTGAAAAAAACACTGTCCCAGATTTATTTGCACACGACTGTACCTATATAAAGACATGACAGGTTGATTGTGATATTCATAAAGACAACAGCATGGCCATGTATCTCTGATCTAAATAATCTGTTTAGTCATATTAGTGATTTAATTTATTTAGTTATAGCTGATATTTGTATCTTGGGTTGCCAATCTTACTGACTCGATTTGGTTAATGAAGTATAGTTTGCATTTTACTTGTCTGTTTTTCAATATTAAAGATCATATTACAGTTGAGATTTAATATGGGAACATTAGCAGGATTATTCATTGTCAAGTGTTAATATCCGATGATTCAGATACTACTCCTTTGGTTTCACAATTGTAAATTGTTTTTATCTAAATATAAATAAATATATTTGACGTTTGTAACTTATGTTGATTGATAGCGCATGATATTATGTAGTTAGAATAATATCTTCTGAGAAAAAATAATACATTGCTAAATACCTACTGATATGATAACAGGTAAAGACAGTAATGTTACATAATAGCATTGGTTTCTGCACTGCAGCTCTTTTTATAACCGTTTACGTAAGATAAATCATCATTAGAACTGAAAATAACCGTTTCTAATTAACCCGACGAAGAGATCATACTCCATGAACGAGAATAATATTTGAAATTAATCAAACATTTAAATTCGAGCAGGAAATCCACCATATAGCCATCCTTCTCTATCCTAACAGAATGGAGCACACCTGGTTTGCCTAACCACTAAACGAACTAGCATCATCAAAACTATCGACCAATCGCGAGCTAGAATTCAGTTGCGTTACGCCGGTATAACAGTTCACATCGGAATGTGATGTATGCCTAACGTTAGTTGCCAAACTGTAAAAAAACTGTAGCGATCGGCCTTTAGTTTATTTTGCTGTCATTTCGTTGCGGTGATTAAATCGTGTGTAGTTGGTTTGTACGCGAACATGCTCGGTTTTGCGCGAAATGTCCCTAAAGGTGCTAAATTAGGTAAATGTGTGGAGTAAACTTGACTGAAATATCAAGATGGCCGACTCGTATTACCAGGTAAGAAGTATTTTCAAGTGTTATCCGCGGCTGCTGCCGCTTTTCGCCAGTTTTTAATCCACCCACCTCTGCGGAGGATTCCCACAGGTCCGTTTAAAAATTCACGTTGTCGAACTCTGTGGCCATAAGTATTTATAATTAATTGTCGGTGCACCTGTGTGTATACTTTTATCTGTCTAATTAGTCAATTAGCGATTATAGAGAGCAGTTACTGGCGCTTGTTTAGGGAATAGGGGACGATTTTTTAAACATTTGGTAGCCTTGCAGGCTACATCCTTCAGCTGGGCTCGAATTGTGCCTATTTTATTTAGTACCTAATTAAAAATGTATATTCAAGGACTTTGGGATAGTGTATTATTTTAAGGTTAATTATCTCATTCCCCAAGGTTTCTGTATGAACAAAAATTTATAAATAACCATCTGTTAGTTAAACAACATTACCGGACTTAAATTTGTACTTGTAAACAAACTTGGGGCCGGGATTACAGCATATAATCAGTCTGTTGCATGTATTAAAATTGTTTCTACCACCAGGAAAATATTGTAATTGTTGAGATTAAGTTGCTAAAATGTGTTCTCAGAAAAATCTAAAAATGATTTCTGAAAATTACAGTTTTCTAATTTCATTTATAACTTGTTTATTTATCGTTTTAACTGACTAGTAGGCGGTGCTAAATGAGCTGAACACCCATTTCGTTTGTTTCATGGATCACTACGACTGTTTAAACTTATTGTTTTATTGCTTCATGCCGGTAATACAATTTTCCCCAAATTGAATCGGATGTAATATATTTTAGCTTTTACCATTCGTGTGAATCCGCTCTTAAATGTGCAATTTTCTTGGATTTAAAACGAGCCTTCGAAACTGGATATAGGGCCATTTTTTGCTTAACACGGCTACTTTGTAAACAGATTAAAATTGAAAATTGTATATGCGAAACGTTGATGAATAAAATGGGTGCGCCCCAGGGGAGTGTTTTAGGGCAGTTGCTCTGTTTTATTTACATTAACTATCTTGCTGATATCTTAAATGAATGTAACAATCACCTCTTTGCTGACGACACTTTATTGTATTATTATTATTAAAGTCTGTTAAACAGCCGATGAATTTTAAGAAGCTTAATGCCAACATTTCTATAAAATTAGGGGAAGTTGATATGTAAATTATTGAGCAAATAAAATATTTGGGTGTTATTATCAATAGAAAATTAAGTTTCAGTCAGCATTTACAATACAGCAGACGTTCGATAACGTGAACTAATTCCAACCAAGTGTGTTCCCATTGTCGAAATATGTACATTAGCGAGCTTGATTTTATTAATAAACAAATTATTAAAAGCAACGTTTAATAACACAACAAAACATATGGCAGTAATAAGTAATACACATTTTTAATGAGAAGAAAAATAAGCTGCTATTTTATTCTGCATAAATTTGCGCATATTTTCAACAACGACTAAAATGCAATGCAAACGCAACGTAAACACCCATCTGATCGACTCAGCTGTGTCGCAGAGGGGAATCCGCTACATAAATCGGCGACTAACCGTCGCAAAGAACTGTTTACGTTATCAAACTGTATAGGTTGTTTACGTTATCGGGCGTTCTGTTTGATGCTATAGTATGAATTTTGTGTTTACATTAGCGCGATGTTTTCATTATCCGGTGTTTACGTTATCGAGCGCTTGCTGTACCTATATCTGTAAAAAAATAATAAATTAAATTATATCACGTATATGTCAAGATCTTTCATTGTTCTTGTAGTAGTAGTACTATTTTGTATTTGTGTAATGAGTCAGAGATGAATACGTTACAGAAATTGCAAAATAGAGCAATGTGCATTAGTTTAAAACAGGGGTGGAATAAGTGACTTTTATACAAAATCAGACATTTTAAATCAATTCACACTTTTTTAATCAATGCAATTTTTCTCAATTTAAAATTACGTCTAAAATTTCCTATTATTTAATAACTTTAAACTAATAATCAAGCAATTACCTAACTTTTCTTGTCTATTACTTAGTATTAAATTACTATAAACGATGTCCAAAAAATAACATAACTTGATTCGAATTCCCAAACTAGACATTAATTAATCTCATAGGCATAAATATTCCTATATTGCAGTATTATTTATTGCTTCGTTAACATTTCCACTAGGAAAGAATTTTCCAGCGTTTTCCACCTTTTCACAAATCGGAATGCACTAACAAAAATATTTAAAAAAATCAATACCTGCAGAATAAGGTATTGATAGCTGTCATTAGTTGCTTTATGTACGACCGGACGGAATTGGTCAATTTATACCCTATCTTTGAGGGCGTAATGTGTTACTTTATAGCCCAAGGTCCATAACGCACTTTTACGGCTCGCTAACCGACACTAAGCTGTCCGTAAAGTACTTACACTCGGGGTCTTGTTTGCCAGTTTGACAGGTTTGACATCGAAGGTTGCCAAAATTGAGAACAATTATAAATCTGGTTTTAATTGTAAATATTCCGGTATGTAGGTATAGTATTCCAACCAAAATTTGGAAAGCTATTTAAAATCCAGTACGCCATGAAAAGTGTAAGTCATGTCTAAGTTGGTTTCATACAATCAGTAAATAATATTCTAATGTCAATCAGCTTTCAAGTAATGACAGTTCATCTGCAAATTGTACATGTAGGTAACTCTTTTGTTAAGGTATTGTAACATTGTGCATGGTTTAAGTAGGTACTAGTTGAGTTTTTAAAACAGTATAGTGTTATAGAAAACGTTGAAAAACGTAGATGTCTTCCAAACTTCTCAATGCATCTCTGAAATTTGAAGGTTATTATCGAAGTGTCACTGAATGACAATCAAACAGTAATTTTATGAATTAAATTACGAAGTGACTTACTGTTCTCAATGCTGGCCTGATTTTAAATAGCTTTCCAATTTCTGGTTGGAATACTATACATATCTTGCGGGTAATTAGCATGTATGGCCGTGGTCGCGATACATTTTTACACCGCGGGCCATAAACGCCTTCTTACGCCCTTAGTACATAACTATTATATCACTTTGCACTGTAAGGTCTATACCTACCAGTAAAAATGCTGAAATGCACTACTCGATGTTTCTCATGTTTCAAATAAGTCTTACATCATGATGATTTTTGAGGCTTTCACGGCTTTCACATGACTCATGACTGACTCATCCCCATTTTAGCAAATGGACTAAAAAATGTCAAAGGTGGAAAATGTTCAACCATCTAGGAAAATTAATTAGCACGGTACGAATTGCAATTAGTATATGTTATGTTGGACAAATTATTTCCCATTTCAAGTTTCGGGGAGCCCCTCCTAATGTACGGCACTGTTATAAGGCTATAATTCTAATGAAATTTAGAAGCTGGGATTCCCCTGCATATATATCACAATGATTTTTCTATATAAAATGTTACACGTTATGCTACCCTAATACTTAACACAAAATTTAAAGTGTCAGTGACGGGACATACATGCACATGATACATGTTAGGTATATTAATTTTATTTATCTAGAAAAAACTAAGCTGGTACGACCAACATACTACTACTTCACAAAGGTTTAGATAATAATTATAATAAATTACCTGCCAGTATTAGAAACGCATCCACATTAAGTAAGTTCGAGTTTAACTTAAGAAACTGGTGTGCGTGCTCAAACAACGAACAGCGAGAAAGGATTACTTGATTATTTCTGTTTGTACCCGCCTAGAATATTATTATTATATTTATTTTTTTCGATTGTTTTCTTTTTTTCCATATGTATATTGTTCTTGGTTATGTATAACTGTTGAGCTAAATACAGATTTATTTGTTTGAATATATCACGCACGTGGCCGTTGAAAGTAGCAACACATTAATTTATCGAAGTGTTTTTCCGTCCGGATATTTTGTTTGGCAAATGAAGATGCCCGAGCGGAAGTCAATATGTCAATATTTTCAACCTGAAGCAAGAAATATCAACCAGTTCTAAAACTTGGAAGAACCATTTAAAAAATCTGTAAAAGGGTTCACACGGACCTCTCCTCGCGCAAATTACATCAGTTTGCATGTTTAAATAAAATACAGTCACTGGGATTTGAACTCGGGCTCCCAGGCTCGCTTCCGCGCGTTGAAGCAGGCTGAATTCGATTATTAATATTGCTAGACCACGCCGGGAGAGCAGTTGGGTCGTTTCTGGCTCTATATATGGACCGAGTTGATCGCTGCATATTTCTATCCATTTTGCGATATTTACCTGGTATCGGTGGGTTCCATTTTCATTAAGGGTAAAAACGGACCTATGTGCAAATTATTACTTTTATTTATTTCTCAGATAAAGCAAAAATAGACAACATTTAATTTTTTTTAAATGCCCAGTCTGTATATATTTGATCGAAAGTATTTGCAGTTTCGAGCCAGGTAGACCTCTAATCCGCATGCATAATATCGTCTTCCACCAACAAACTGCCAACAGACGGACGGGCAGACGAACAGACAGACAAATTAATGAACAGACGGACAGAGTGAATTGAGAAAACCTGTTTTTCGTCATCCTTGGAACTTGGAAGGTTATTTTTCAGGAAATAAAAGCTCGTATTTTAGACGAAAAAGATTATGGAACAGGTATGAGGAGGGTGTGCTTTATTGCCAACCAGTTGGAAGAAAAATACCAGACGTCAAAAGAATCGCTGGAGATTAGCTATATCGATGATCTTGAAGCAGAAGAAAAAATCGTTGCATAATTTTGATAAAATATGAAATACTCCAATATGGGAAATTGTTGCCGAAAAAACTACAAAAAAACGTTTCAAATCTCAAAAAACTAAGTCAGCATACTAATGCATGGCCTTTATCTAATTTACCTTTTTTGTATCTTCTTCAATAAGCAAATTCGCCCGATAGAGTTAGAATACCACCCGTTATAATCAATGTTTGATGATCAATTTGCACTGTAACTTGTCGCTGGTATACATTTGCATCTCGCGATTATTCCACCATGTAAGCTGTATCGTATTTCACTTGTTCCAAGGCTTTTCTTGAAACCCAATTGATGCTAATTGTTGTATACTCTTAAAGAACTTCGGTTTGATCTGTTTTGGGATTAAAATACAGGTTGATGTTAACCAATCTTTCGGAATTTTTCTTGTAAATAGCATTAAGTAATTGTACCAGCACTTCAGTATGATCTTCCTATATAATTTTGATTACTTATCTCGATATGTATGTTATTTTTTATTTCTTGAATTATCCCTTGTATTTCTTCTTTAGTATTTGACAGGTCATCTACTCCTGTACGTATTAGTTATTGTTCACCACGTTTCTTGTATTGAAGAGTTCCTGTATATATTCAGCCCATCTTATTATTTGATCTTGTATATATCCGCTTAAGTTGTTCCCAAATTCGTCCATAACGCCGTAATTTATGTGCCCTGCCATTTTTCTAACTTTTCGTATCATGTCTTCTTTTCAATAGTTTCATTTCTTCACATTTGGATTTCTGTGTATGTATTTAATTCCGCTTTTATTTCTATTATTTCCTTTTTTCTTCTGTTGCTTCTAGGATTTTGTCATCTATTATTATTATAACATTCTATTGGGTTTGCATTGTGCTATATTTTTCCTTTATTTTATCCAGTTGAGTGTTTAGTTTCTCTTTCACAATGGGTTGCACCTTCTCTATTTATAGTTGTCCTAGATCTATGCCACAACTTTCTGAAGATGTAGCTTCATTCCGGCTAGTAGTAAATTATGGTTTGTTGAAATGTCTGCACCGGAATAAGCTTTTACCGATATTATTGCATTCTGGAATCTCTTATTTGTTCGTATATAATTTATTTGATTCGTAAGTATGATGCTATTATTATTATCAGCAGAAGGATGCCCTGTATACGTATAGCCTAGATGGAGGTAATTTATGATATCTGTTCTTCATGGTGAATTGTATTTCTCTATATAACTACGAATTCCCAATCCATATGTTTCTATATATTTCTCTTTCCTCACCGTTGCTACTTTTGCAAAAGAGTTTACGATGTTTGTACCTGCTTTTGGCCATGTGTGAAAATTAAATTATCTTGTCACATCATTCCACACATATCTAATTGTCAACACGGATTTGTTCCCAAAAGATCTACTGTATCTAATTTGTTAACTTTTACAAACGACGTACTGAACGCATTTGAGTCTAAACTGCAAACTGATGCTATTTATACAGATTTCCGAAAGGCATTTGACACTGTGGATCATGATGTATTGTTAAAAAAATTATTTACCTATGGTTTACATTCTGTATTAAAATTCTTTGCGTCTTATCTGCAAATCCGCAGGTATGCTGTTAAATATGGTGGAAACACCTCAGGAAAATTCACGCCGAATTCTGGGGTACAGCAGGGTTCCAATTTGGGACCTTTATTATTTCTAATATTTATAAACGATTTGCCAGAAGTACTGAGGTTTTCAAAATGTTTACTTTTTGCTGACGATTTAAAGTTTTTTAGAATTGTTAAGGATGATCAAGATGCCGAGGGACTCCAAAAGGATTGTGATGCTATATATGAATGGAGTATTCTAAACAAATTACATTTTAATATAAATAAATGTCAAATTATTAGTTTTAATTCCAGGGGTGTTTCCATTATGTTTGACTGTCCACCATTGGTGGAGCTGTACTCAGACGCACTGATTGTGAAAGATTTAGGAGTAACTTACGATTGCACATTGAGTTACAACCAACACATATCAAACATCCAGTCGAGTGCTTTTCGTACTCTGGGATTTATTATGAGACAAACGTATAAATTTAACAATATTTCTACAATAAGAAAATTATATGAAACACTAGTCAGACCTCAACTAGAATATGCCTCTGTTATTTGGAATCCACTTTTTATATATCAGTCAAATGAAATAGAAAAAATTCAAAAGAAGTTTCGGAGATTTCTCTATTTTAAAAAGTGTAAACGATACCCTGACTACAATCATGTTCGAACTGCAGACTTAATGGGTGAATTTAAAGTCGTAAGTCTAGAAAGTCGACGTAAGTTAAATTTAGCTATGTGCTGCTACAAAATTTGGAATAATTTGATTGATGACAGCAACATATTATCATATCTAAAATTGAAAGTTCCACCTCGGCGTATTCGAGCCTCCCTAATATTTCACATACCAATAATAAATCATACATCTAATGCTCCCTTAATTCTAATGCCGCGTCTTATGAACGAACTGATGAAACGTATTTCTGATTTGGATCTATCACTTCCAATTAAACAATTTAAAAATCTATTACGTGACTATTATAAAGATAAATAACGTTTGCTGTTTGATGTTGCCCCTCCATATCTGATTGAATGTGACCAACACTACCTAGACACATTTATTCTTATTTTTTATTATATATATTACATATGCATTGACATGTAAGAATTTAATGTACATTGTTGTGTTGTCTGTGTAATTAGGCTAACAGCCTGTTCAGGCAACAATAAATAAATAAATAAATAAATTAATGCTATAAGATTGTGCATACAATTTTAAATGTACCTTGGTAGTAAGTAGTGTTTTTGACCTTCATGTTATAGCTCTCAGCGCTTCGCACCCCGGACTGGTTATCAGGTATCGGGCTAAAAAGCCTGTTTATGTCCTTGGTACATACGTAATTATAGTTGTCGCATTTTAGAAAGAAAAATATACAAAAAAATGTTAGAAAATAACCAATAAATGTTCAAACATGAATCGTTTAACAACTAAAAGAAATATAAGAGCAACGATTGTGCTTAGTACAATAGCATCCAAATTAATAGAAATGATTTTTTGGGTTCTATTTCAGTGTTAACTACACTAGAAAGAAGTGTAATTCTAAAAATACCTACACAATAACTTTTGAACCTCAACAGAGACAAGAAAAATCGCTGGAGATTAACCGAGGGGCAAACAACTCATTAAATATGGTGTACGCTACGAATTTTTAAATACTTAATTACATCTTTAAGTCTTTTAATTATCTTAATTCCCTGTAAATTACTTTTCCAGTATATTCAGTACGTCCGATTACTTTTTAAGTATTTTAATTACCTTTCAAGTACTTTAATTACTTTTTAAATATTTTAATTACTTTTTAAATATTTTAAATACTTTTTAAGTGTTTTGATTACTTTTTCATTACATTAATTACTTTTTCATTACATTAATTATTTTTTCATTACTTCAAATACTTTCCAAGTACCCGACGAAACTTTGAGTTCGTATAGTATAGGAGACTAGGTTGTTGATCTGTCTCGTCGAACTGAGTTCGTGGAAGTTGTTACGGTCTTGAACTGACTTTACGACACCGCACCGGCTCATACATAAACGAAACGGCCGGCGCGTGCCGTAATGGACAAAATCGGGACGAAAGCTCTCCTAGGCCGCTACCCAGCCGCAACAAGATAGGCCGGCTAGACTTTCAGTGGAGTTGGGCGGGTTCTTAACGAGATTATCTAAGGGTAACGGCCAGAGGGTCGGTAAATAACGGTAAAATAAAGAGGGCGCCACCAAGCCTGTCTTAACCCGAATAACCGGGCCTGGGCGGTTAGACGGGGGGCGAAGTATTCAAGACACTCCGTCGATAGGGGTACTCGTGAATTATAAACTCACACAACGATTTCGTGATGGCAAAAATACTTAGATCATGAAGTGGGGCTCTTTCAGCCACGGCAATGTCACCACCAAGCTTACCTGCACGCTCTGATCTCACTGGCCCCACCGTACATTTATCTCCTCAATGATGGGCGCACGCTGAAACAGAACATGCACAAAGCGACCAAGAATAAAGCGTCTCTTAATTAGATAAGCGTCTATTATTCAGTTCTTACATTGGGGCAGCAAAGCGTGCCGCAAACATTGCGTTAATTCGTATAAATAAGCATCAGCTGATGGGCGCACTACTGTTACTAAACAACACCCATAACTGTACAAAATCAAAAGCAGTTTGACATATGAGTCCCACAAAGCGAACGTTTGTTCATAAAAATGCTCACATGATAATTTGGGCAAACACAGCAAAGCCCAAGTGAGTGAAGTGATTAGATCAAAAATGAGCGAGCGACGCCACTTCGCGACAACAATTTAAGATGCGAAGGGTACGTTTTTAACGGTGCACAAGATTTCACATCAAGTTCGCCACATGCAATTTTACCGCGACCAAACTGGCGTTGCCGCCTTACAGCACGTATGCCAAGAGTTCAGCAATTATTCACATGATTAAGCGCACAGCTCGCGCACGAGAAGTTAGTACCTATGATTCAATGGTTACAAATACCTTAATTTTATTGGTGACGGCCCAAGAGATCGGCATGCGGTCCAGCTGGCGGGAAACAGGTTGCCTGTGGCAATTCATTCGCCGCTAAAACGGCCGACGTGTGAATGGTCTGGATGCGCCCAAAATGGCGACAAAGGCTGGCTCTTCAACAAACGCCGCTACGACGGCCAAACTAGCCCAAGTGATGTACTACCTCAACGGAATCCTTGCACAACGAGCTAAAGGGAACACTCCCTTACGTGACGACGTAGAACCGGGCATGGAATTCCATCACACCTACGCCTTGGCGTAATAAGATCGCCGCTAACGACACACACACACCTCCCTTGTTCAATCGCCTGAGTTGAACCGCCGACTCTCGCTTAAGGCGAAACAGTTTATCAAACACTTGCTGAAGCAGCACGAGACGGGAAAAGGCTGACGCCCCCGCCAAGGGCGGGAGCGCCGCACGAACACACACACTATCACCCTCTTAGATCGACGGCTCTCGGCTGAATGCCCCAAGCAATAAGCGTTAGGACGCCTGCAGTGGCGTGAGCCAAAACGGCGTTACCACGTGACTCTCGACAGCCAATGGCGATGCGCCCAATAAAACAAATAAGTTCCGGTGACAAAGACAGCGCGAGGCCTCGCAGTCACACCAACAGCGTAAATTCTAGAAGGTTCGGAAATCCTGCGAGCGTTAACACCCGACTGTCAAAGTACCAACAAACGGGTGCCCCGGATGACGAGAAATACTGCGCTTGAGGCCAAATATGTGCAAAATCATTATTATGGAATTAGGCGATGAAGCCAAATAAGTAACTAAAAGGGTTTAACATACGGGCACGCTGCCCTAAAGCCTAGGTGGCTAATTAAAATACAAAATGACCTGACAAAGTAAATAAGTGAACGCCGATGGGCACCGGAAAATTCCGAAAGATGTTTGTCTAGACTAGACAGACGGCAGTTTGAAACGAACTAGCCACTATTGCGGCAGTGGTTTGGTGGTAGATTCTCGTGTTTCGGTGCGTTATTGAAAGTTTATTGTTAAGTGCGTTATTGAAAGTTGAAAGTTAATATGGCAGGATCAGGAAGCCAGCAAGAAGAAAGTTTATCAGTTTTTAAACAAGAAAAATGAAAGATGTATTACTCAAGCAAACTAACCTGAGTCTCTAGAGTCAGAGAGAGTCAGGTTAGATTGTCTCTAGTCAGAGAGAGTCAGGTTAGTTTGCTTGAGTAAAATATGTTTAATTTTTCTTGTTAAAAAACTTTTTTCTTGCTGACACCGAATCTCGATTTACACTTGCAATTTGCTAGAACTATTCAAAATTTCTATCAGGAACTCCAGAACTATATCCAATCTACTCAGAACTCGGAAAAAATAATGCTTTTCAAAAAGTCGGCGCCAACTTCCCACGAGTGAGGAATTGCTTGAATAACGGTGGTTTCTCTAGTTATTAGTGGACAAATATTTTTTTATCTGCACTTGAGATTAAAATCTGAGAACATATTTATTAAGACCTCTATAAAGTTAGCAGAGCCACTCGCAAGGATATCGATGAGACCTATCCCAGTAATTGTCGAATGATTGTCGAGTATTTGTCGTGAACGAAATAAAATTGTCGCGCTTTCAGTTTTTTTTATATGGAGTGGCATGCTAACTATAATAAAGTTAGCACAGCCACTAGAATAAATCGACAAATGAAAATCAATCATCATCAGAATTGTTACCCATAATTGTCTAGTGTTTGTCGAAATCCATTTAAAGTGAAAAAATGCAAAAAAAATTGTTTTTCTAGCATATATTTATATTCAAGAATTATCATAGCCATCGTGGATATGTCGAGATTTTTGGCAACGTTGCATTATTTTTTTTACTGTTTTCGCATTCTGTTAACATCATATGATGTTGAATCACTATGACTCCATAAACACACACAGATCCAATGTTGTAAAATGTATTTATCGGTTGACAAATAATTTTTCGGTTTAAGAAAATCAAAAGTTTCACGACAAATCTCGAATATGTTTAGGTCATTCCACAATTGTTTGTAACAATTGTGACGATATTTGATATTCATTTGTCGTTTCATTCTAGTGGCTGTGCTAACTTAATATAAAGTTAGCATAGCCACCAGCCACCCAATATAAAAAAAAACTGAGAGCGCGAAATTTTTTTTTTGGTCACTACAAGAAATTCTCGACAATCATTCGATAATTACTGGGATATGTTTGATCGATATCCTGGCAAGTGGCTCTGCTAACTATATAGAGGTCTTATTAAGAAGTTTTCCATAGTTATATTCATATTTTAATTATTTTGATTACTTTAATTATCTTCAAGTACTTTTTAATTACCTTACAAATATTTAAGTACCTCTTAATTACTTTAAATATGTTTAAATACTTCTTAATTCCTTTCAAGTATCCTAAATATATTTTAATTATTCTTAAGTATTCCGATTACTTTTCAAATAGTCTAATTACTCTTCATTACTTTGTAAATACTTTAAATACTTTCAATTATTTTTTTAATATTTTGATTACTTACAAGTATCAAATATTTTAAATATGGTGTACACTTTTATGAGAGTTGTTTGCCCCTCGAGATTAACTAAATCGATAATCCCGAAGCAGAAGAAAATATCTACGAAATTTTCATTAAATATAAATTTATTCCAGTATGAGAAATTGTTGCTGAAAGAATTACCAGAAACGTTTCCAATTTCAAGAAGCATATCAATACATTGTCTTTATCTAATTATTTTTTTTATCTTTCCGAGTAAGCACATTCATCAGGTATCGTATCGAAACGAATGAGAGAGATAATAGATATACATACATGAATTGGCAGAAATTATTGATTTAAATGGGTTTAATGGGATTTACAATAATTATATCTTTGGGTTTCTTCAGAACTGACCTTATATTTCTTAAATTTTTAACCAGTGGCGACAATCTGTACAAAGGACCTTTGCACACCAACAATTAAATTTAATTTCTTACATTTAACCACACCTCTTGTGTTATTGTAGACCACGCCATCTTAGAAACCACCAAAATAGTGAAGCGGTCAGAATTTTATTCTTTTACTTAACCTGGTTCTTTTGGATTTGAAATTTAAATAGTTTTCTAAGAGATGTGGGTAGGTAGTATACTGTTTATAATAGAACCGAGATAAACCATTTAAAAACCGCTGAGAATATAGCAACCAGCATAGACCGACTTTAATTGTTTCGTGTAACCTGTGTAAATGATATTAGATAGTGCTTTATGTACACAGATTATGTTATAACTCGAGCGTTATCTGGAAATACTAATATTGAACTTTGTTCTCGCTCACAAACTGGCCTTTTCCAACATGTAGTATTAGTTTCAGTGAGGCAGCAAATTTCTGAACTGATGAAGTGTTAATAGTATTAAATTAAGCAAGCAGTTTATCAACTATCTCTCCTCGAGAACATCACAAGATTTAGAAGTCAGTTCCAGCCAATGATATAACGTACAAACGAGGGTAAACAGTTTTTGATATGATACATGATACTCTAGTGTTGTCCAAATTAGTCCAAGAGATAATTACGGTAGCCCTTTAGGTCGATCAAATGCAATTGGTTCCAATCAAAGGTGCAGAATCATTCGACGTTTTTCAAAATTTGAAAGAGAGTAGCCAGTTTTTACTATTTTGACTATGTACCTGATCTATTCATGGTGCTTTAATGCTGTAATAATATTGGGCTATCATCTATTTTTGAAAGTACCAATAATGCGATTATATGAAATATTTGTACCCACAACTTAATTTTGTTTAATTTCCCAACATTGCAGTATAACAGAAACTGTGATTGCACGAACATCGCCGATTTCGAAACCATTTAACATGCAAGCGTGTAATTGTAATTAGCGATGGGAACGGAATAAACTGTAGTAAATTTATGCAAATGATAAACTAATTAAGTATCAACTTTAATATGCCCCGTGGAATGCCGTTCGTGTTTCTAAAAATACCCAATCGGGCGTAATTAAAACCTCAGCGTATGGAAATACTATTTTCCTTCTTTGTTATCGGTATCACTGTTTGGCATTACTGAAATGATGGACTACATTAATTCCATTTTTGTTTGAAAAAATATTTGATTGGGGACGATTAAACCTTTTCTCCACTACTATTCTGGAGGGTTGTATTTTTAACAATATTTTTCAAACTTGTACAGCAATGAAATTTCTAAAAACCTTGCAAACCGATTAGTCCCAACCGTGCCGCAGTCCGTAGTTAAGTCATGCAATAAAATACGAAGCGAGCTATAAGTGTTTCCTGTTTGTTTGGCTTTTATGTGTAATTTACCTGCATTTCCCACAGCGCACTATTTTACAATCTATTCTACTGATGTAGAAAGTGCAAATGTTATATAAATATGATTCAATGACTTTAACAGTAAGTACCTATGTATGTCTTTTGTTACTATACCTCCAGATCAAACGTCATGGATGATGTTTTTGAACAAACTAAACGTCATATTAATAGTAGATTATGCAATGAGGGAGAGAAATGCGTTATTTTGCTGAGGTGCAATTGCACTGAAGCAAAATAGCATTTTCTCCAAGTTGCATATACTATTTTTTCCCGTTGCAGGAAGATTTAAAACGAAAAACCTGTTTATTGACATTTTACTTACAATTATTTTGAAATTAGTAGCCTGTAAGTCATTATGACAAGAGCTCACAATGTCACAATTCGAGATTATCAGGTTAGGTTTTGTGTCAGTTGTGACACAAACTGACGCAAAACCTAACCTGCTAACCTCGAATTTGACATAATTGTGAGCTCATGTTGCTCAGTCATAATGAAAACTCCCTAGGGAAATTTCTCTCCTCAGGGGAGTAATTCATTATTTCTCTCACGATTTTGGTATCGTAGAAACCATGTTTGCCCCCAGACGTGAAAAACGTATAATAGGGAGTTTTTGCAAAACGCCACGTTAAAATAACGTTACGATAACGTTATGTTAAACTCGAAAAAAATTATTTGGACTGGTTGTATCATTGACGTCGCTAGGTAACACTACATTTAGCGGACCGCTATTTTAACGGAACGTTTTGCAAAAACTCCCTATTATACAATAGATAACAACGTTAAACTATATGTTATGTTGACCATGTAATTGATATTACTTTTTTATAGTTAAAACGGTGAGTCTATTGCAAATTCATCTTGATGGTGTGGGTCAACTTCTCCAATCACATCTATGATCTGACATAGATCAATCGAGATATAGAGATAAAATATTCAGAAGTTTTCTTCCCTACGTGGTAACGTGTTGCGAAGAAATGACCACAGAATATATATCAGTTCTTGGTTAGAGATGCTGCTAGTTATCGATTTTCGCCTCATCGCATCCTAAAAATTTTACTTGCTCTCCTATGGTCTAATTTTGGAAAAAAAACAACTCTTATTTTATGTGATATTGCGAAAGCATCGGAAAGGGGAGCTCTATATTTTCGGCTGATTCTTTTAACATAAGGCAGCCGTCGTAGAAATTTTGATCTCAAATTGTGGTGGAAAATCGAGAAACTTAAGATGGTTCTCTTGTTGAACCAATACCGGCTGGACAACAAGGCCTCAGCTGTCCAGCCTAACGTCAGCACAAGAACGGCGAATTGGCCAATGAATTTTAGTTTATTAGAATTTACTCCACCAGCCTCGAGATTTTTGGCCTTTTTGTGTTGACGTCAGGCCGGAAAGCTGAGGCCTTGTTTTTCAGTCGGTATTGATTGAACGTTAGTAGTAACACCTCGGATGACTGTTAGTGTCTTCAAGACTTCCATTTGAAAGATTTATGTTAACATTCAAATGGCAGAAAATACTTACCACTCAAGTCTAGGCGATTTTCTTTTTTTTTTCAAGAAATACAGTTTTTGTCCTAGTTTCTAAGAAGGGCTTCAAGATGTATTATCTTAGAAATCAGAGAACTTCTGTGCGGCGGAGAGATTCTTCAAAGAGATTGCTAGAAGAATATTTATCACTAGTACGAGACTGTTTTTATTCACAGGGACAGTTTGCTTTTATAAAACTTTTTTTTACTATTTCCAATTCTACTTTCCAAAAGGAACCCACAAATTCCAAATTTTTATTTGGTGACATCCAAGAAGATGGCTATATTTCATAGAATTATTTGTAGTTGCACTTTTAATGTTAAAATAAAATATTAATTATTACAAAGGATGCTATACTATTTAACAAGTTGCTGCTGAAATTTGCAGTTGCGAAAAATGCACTTCGATGTCAGTGAAAAAAGGGATCGTTTCTTCTCATTCATGTTAAATATTTAACATTGTCTCACCTCGCTAGTCTAAATTGTGAATGTCCAGAAATAAGAAGATCAAGGTCCTCCTATCGCAACTACCGTATTGTTATTGCAAGATATTGTATACCAAAGCAGTTGGTGGTAGAGCTGCTTCGTATTCCGTATGTCTAGCCAGATGTGCATTAATAAACGAACAGTAGCATTGTTCTAAAGCACTTGCCGTAAATTATTTTGTCTAGTTATTGAACAATGTCGACGTAACGAGGTAGCACCTAACAACGCTTCGCAGCGTGCTACATATTGCAGAACTCTTTCCTCCGGCGAGCAGATATATACAATAAATGTATTATGCTCCACCGTATTATAACATTATAACTAGGGATGCACCGATACCGATCCTCGGTATCGGCATATCCGCCATATCGGCCGAATTAGGATATATCGGTATCGGTCATATCGGCCTTCCTTTTTGCCGATATATCGGCAAAAGTGAATTTCCTTTCAATATTTAATATTTTAATATTTATTATAAGAAATGAACAATAAAATGTAAATAATCATTGTGGAGTATAAAATATAACTACTATCTAATATTGAAAATTCATTTTTTGTAAATTATTATGTAAAAACAGGCTCTCCATCCAGTGTGTTGCACCATGCAGCGAAATATCTTCCAGCTTCTGGAATGCACTGCATCAGCAAAAAAGAAAAAGGTAAAGGTTCAGGGTCATTTAAATTCCCCCAGCTGGGGGCCCCTTGCGTCCCTCTTCAGCCAATAACGGGAATATTTCAGAATGGGTGGAGAATGCAAGAGAGGCCAGGAAAGGTGGAGAAGTACTGCCCCGACATTCGCTTCAGAGAAGGTACTCTGTTGACTCAGGAAAACCACCTAAAAACCTGAATCAAAGAAGGTGGCCAAGGGAATCGAACCCACGACCTCTCGAATACTAAGCAGACGTGGTAACCACTAGTACACAGAGCTCGGTCCAACAGCAAAAACATTCGATCAGGCGATTGTTGCAAATTGTTAACAATACTAACTCATAGGTCAAGAAAAAAAAAAGACTGTTAAATTGCGTTATTAAAACGAAATGACAAGAAGACACCTCCATAAGCAAACCTAAGCTAGAGTTCGTATTTAGGGGATTACCCCGCCCGAATCAAGCAAGCAGCGGCGCACACGTGCTTGCATGTAGTCAAAAAGTAGTGGAGAGAGCAATGAGAATATATCGGCCGATATATCGGCGTATCGGCCTCGATTATATCGGTATCGGCCGATATATCGGTATCGGCCAAAAAACCCGTATCGGTGCATCCCTAATTATAACAACCTCGGTTATAATTTTAGAATGATACTGTATATTAGGTATAATGATAAAGTAAATACGACTCGTTTGTCAATATCATATTAGGTTATATAAGATCCAATTGTTTCGATAACGGGGTAATTTTAGGAGTAGCTTTATAAGTAATTCATACATAATCAGATTTTATTAACTTGCCGCTTTTGCTAGTCTCACTTACAAGCTCGGTCGTGGAAATAAAGGCCTAGATTATGCACTTGTTACATGAGTAGCTCAATATGTAGCAGTTTTCTTTACTGATCGCAAATGTTAACATGAGGAGAATTAATTTAACATAGAAGAAACTTTTCTGTTCTTGACCGAAATACAAATTAGGAACATACTAGCAGTCCAGTGAGACAAATGTCTCATTTAAAAAAACAAAAAAGAACCGTTTTTCAAATAGAACGCGTATTAAATAAAAACTGTACCCAGACCTGGAAGGTGTCAAAGTGGTTGCCTAACCGATCGACGTTTTAAGGCGCAGAGGGTCGCAGCTCCGTTTGGCTGCTGAAACAGTTTTTATTTAATACGCGTTCTATTTGAAAAACGGCCTTTTTTGTGATTTCTCGAAAACCGGAAGTGTCACGTGACTGAAATTCGGTTCCTGACCTGACATGACCATTCCAAACATATAACTTTCATAACTTTTTTTCTCTATCTCTTACGGTTTGGCTGCTGAAACAGCATCCCAGGCAGACAAAACGGCGTCTCAGACAGACAAAACTGCGTCCCGGACAGACACGTCTATTAGATAAAGGATTATTGATAGTAATTAGAAATGTTCCTAAAATTGTACGCAATCTCGACTAAATAAAATATAAGAGCTATTTATAATATGTTTAAAATAAATCACTCGAACCTTTGGTTTTCTTCAACTGTTCCAAGGGAGAAGGTCACAGGTTTAGTGAGTCGTTGAAGTATGGGAGTACAGATTAGTTAGTGGTGTGCTTACACATTAATTAATAAAAGAATGACTGTGAAGTAATTAGTCCAGTCAATCTGTATATTTTACCTTGCATTAAATCGGGTAGTTCTGATTTTTTTATATGTTTTATATGGTTGAGGCCTAATAATGAATCTAAGTTTTCGACCTCGGCCGAGTACCGGAAGTACCTAAAATAACAAAAAAACGCGAATTTTTCGACCGAAATACGGTTTTTGTCGATTTTCATCCTGAACCACTGGATTTTCAGCAAAAGTTGTTATATCCTGTGTTAAATTAGAGGAAATTTTATACAATTTAAGACCAGAACGGTATCTGTAGACCTAATAGTTTTGAAGATACAGCTTTTCAAAGTTTAAAAAAATTTTCACATTTTGCATTTTTAGGATTTTAGTCGGTTATACCTCGAAAGGTTCGTAGTAGTACAACACAAATAATGTTAAACAAATCAATCTGCATTCAAATTATAATATGAGACGAAAATGGTCCTTGGTACCTCGTTCTGTGATAAGCTAAGTTGCATTGCAGAATTATTGAAAAATAACTCAAAAACTGTCTGTACCTAAAAGATATCTTCTGTATACAGGGTAATTTATAACGGGCGGACCAAACTTCAACAGTATGTTGGGGAGGTCATTCTGAGTAAAAAATGTCAGATGAACATAGGTCGTATTCCATTTAGTTACCCAACTACAAGAGACCAAAGTTTTATTAAGGGGCGGGTAAAGTAGCCAATGTTTCAAGCGTCATATCTACTATGTACGAGTATGTGGGCCAACCATATCAAACTTGTTTTTGTATGATAGCCTGTAGTTTTATCTGTCAAACGATATGGATTTGATGGCAATTTATTGGTAGGAAGGGCATTAAAAAAATATTTTAAAAACACATTGCAATTTATCTCCAAAGAGTTTTTCTCCCAAACGGCTTGTCCAATCTTAGTCTTTTTTATATCAGAATTATTCTTTTTTACAGTTCTAGTGTATGAGATAAAAAATAGAGTAAATTCTAAAAAAATGTAAAAAATAAGTTTGAAAAGGTCAAGTTCCCTTTGTAAGATTTTTATGAAATTATCTCATTCGCTAGATAGTATTAAGAAGCCTAGGACATTGGCTTAAACAGAATTTGAAATTTATGTTTCGTTATAAATCACCCTGTATAGTCCAGTCAAATGGTAGAAAATAGAGGAAAGTTTTGGTATAGTTTTGATATTTGGTTCCTCTATGTTTTTTGGGTCGTTGAACACAAATATCAGGTTTGCTAACAAAAATTTTGACCGGAAACATGTTTTTTAAGCAAAAACAATGTAAAAAACCGATTTTTTTAGTCTTTCTAAAATTATTTATTTATTTATTTATTTACACATAAAAAGTACACCACAGGATCAAAGATCCCAAATGGCACTGACCAAAAATATAACATCAACAATTACATAAATTAGACAACACAAGATAACAATAGATAAATAAGATAAACTTATTTTAAAACTGAAGTCAACCGGCTCTTCAAGACACTGTAGCTAACTGCAAAGATGTCCAACTCGCTGAAATTATTATTGTAGTTGTGAGCAGCCCGATCAGAAATAGAATTAAGCCCGTAATTGGTACGGTGGAATCTTTCGTGAAAAAGCAATGTTCTTCGATTATGCCTCGGACAAACACGTAAGGACATTCGGGCTAGTAACTCCTCACAGTCAAAGATTCCATTTACTAATTTGTACAAAAAATACAATAGTGCATGTTTTCGTCTAACATCCAGGCTAACATACCCTACCAATAACAATCTTATTGGATGAGGAACATTTTCTGCAGGAAATTTGAGTTTAAATAATAGATATTTAACATATTTAGATTGTACCCTTTCAATCTTATTAACATGATTGGAGTAACTGGGTGCCCATATAACACTATTATATTCGAGAACACTGCGCACTAAACAGTTGTAAAGCGTTTTTAAGGCCTGAATATTAGTTACATGCTTAGTGTTTCTCTTGATAAAACCCAGCATTCTGAAACCTTTTATGACAATATTATCAACATGATACGTAAAAGTTAAATTTTTATCAAAAATGACCCCTAAATCGGAAATAGTGGACTCGCATTTTAAAACAGTGTTATCGATATGATAGTCATAAGTGATAGGATTTTGACATCTGTAGAACCTCATTACTTTACATTTTGTTGCATTTAAATTTAAAAAGTTTTCATTACAGTAACTTATTAGCTTGTTCAATTCAGACTGCACAATTAGACAATCCCTATAAGACTGGATAACATAGTAAAATTTAAGGTCGTCGGCATAGAGTAGACAGGAGCAGTTAGTAAATACAGAGAGAACATCATTTATAAATAGCACGAATAAAACTGGACCAATATGTGAGCCCTGCGGAACACCTGAACTGACGTGAATTGCACGTGACACAGCACTACCAATAACAACATGTTGAACACGATTCTCCAAATATGATGTTATCCACTGAAGATAGTTACCCACTATTCCTATTTCTTCCAGCTTTTTGATTAGTAAGGTGTGACAGACACTGTCAAAAGCTTTGGATAAGTCAGTATATACAACATCAATTTGGCGACCCATTTCTACATTGTTAACTAGGAAGTCTTGGTAGACGGCAAGATTGGTAGCAGTTGAACGACCCTTGAAGAATCCATGTTGTTCCTTTGCTATGAGGTGTTTAAAACATGAGAAAATTTCGTCAGTGATAATAGATTCTAACACTTTCGGGATTGCTGATAGCAGAGAGATCCCTCTGTAATTTTTTACGTCAGTTTTTGACCCTGATTTAAAAATTGGGAAGAGAGTAGAGCGCTTCCATATTTCAGGGAAGGAGCCACCATCAAATCCCAATTGAAACAACCGGCATAGAGGGCCTGATAATGAGGTGCAACAATTCTTCAGCAGCAAGGGTGGTATACCATCTGGCCCTGCCTTTTTTGAAACATCCAGCGATGCAATTTTTTCTTTAACTTCATCGTTAGTAAACCAATGAGAGGACAAAATAAAAGCTGAACTACAACTGAGACTGCTGTCAGCGATGTTTACCATTGAATGATCTGAGTAACAGGATTCAAAGTGATTCGCAAAAGAATCGGCTATGTCCTGGGGACATGATAGTGAATTGTTGTTGTATTCCATAAACTTCGGAATTCCACTGTCCTTTTTGAGACTATTGATGTACGACCAGAAGTACTTTATGTTGGAAGGTAACATGTGTTCAGTGTTTGAGATAAAGAGCAGGTAACAAACATCTATGTGATACTTCGTTTCTCTGCGAATTTGAGAATAATTTTCGTAATCAGTCTGCAGACCTGATCTCTTATATTTTTTATATAATTTATTTTTTTTTGATATTAACTTTTTAAGTTGGGCACTATACCATTTAGGGTACTTATCAACCGAGCAAACCTTCTTTGGAACATGCTTTTCAATGCCTTGAAAGAGAATCTTATAAAACTGTTTGATAGCCTCATGAACACCCGTGCCATGTTGCAGGAAAGACCAGTCAGCCATTTCGTAAAAAGTGTTCAACTCGGTGAAATTAGCTTTGGCAAATATATAAATGGACATGTTTTCTTTGTGATTCAGTACTGGCGTAATTCTTGTGCTGAAAGAAATTTCTAGCGGTGGATGATACAAATCAATTTTACTAAGTGGCTGCTCAGTCGTAACAATTTTCAAACTTTGCAGTTCCGAGGAGAAAACAAGGTCTAACATTTTTCCATAAATGTTGTGAATGTGGTTTACTTGTTGTAGCTCCAAATAATACATATTTTCCACTAGCAGCTCAGCCTCCCGAGGTAGATGACCACTAGGCATCATAACATTATCTTCAGCAGACCATTCAATCTGTGGCAGGTTAAAGTCACCTACAACTATAAACGGTGAATTAGGATAAGTATTTTTAATACCTTCTGCCGTATTAACAAAAGCTTCGTAAGAACAAATGGGAGATCTAGGAGGCATATAAATTCCACCAATGATGATTTCCAAATTATCAATAGTCAGTTGAACCCACAGATCTTCGAAGGATCTGTTATTGCTACCAGGAATCTCTTTTGTTGAGAGGGATGACAAAACGGCTATTAAAGTACCACCACCTCTATTACACATCAATTCATCATAATTGCGATCGTGACGAAATACTTGATAGTTATCAGCAAAAATCTCGCTATTAGCAAACTCAGAAGACAAGCTGCTCTCTGTTACAACTATAACTTCATAATTGGCAGCTAAGGTCGCTCTGAGAAACTCTGCAGTTTTCGTACGGAGACCCCTAACGTTTTGATAGTAAAAACAAGCTTGTTGCTTGGAGTTTGCCGTATGCACAATGTCGATTGTTGTGGTACACAAATTACAATTTTCAGTAAGGTCTGTTAGTTGCTATAGGTCATCGGAGTATGTCGTTCGATTTCTAATATTATGCAGCGATTGTATGAAACATGGGCACTTTTTATCAGTGGCCATGTGAAATATGTCACGTTTCTGACTATCATCAGGCTTGCTTTTGTTGTTAAATCGAATACAGTTAGCACATTTAACAGATACAGCTGTGCACAAATTTGTCATGTGACTATCGGCACATTTCATACATACAGGAAAATTACTTTTACATTCTGCTGAGAGATGGCCAAACGCAGCGCATTTGTAGCATCGTTTAACATGAAAAGAGTCTTCAACTTTACAGCGCCTTAATCCAACATATAATCCGGCAGATACCATGATTCTATTTCGTGTAATTGGATCAACCTCTAAAATTATATTTGTGGATTGCTTAACATCGGTTTTACGAACTACTCTACAGCAGAAACTGGGTAATGATCTGTCTATGTTATTTAAGTTCATAATGTGCTCACCTAAGTCGTCATTGTCTGCTGGGAATTCATCCTTGCAGGCATGAAATATAATAACCTTGGGATTTATTCTTTTGGAAGTCGAGAAACTGTATTTGTTTTCAGATTGTTGCGATAGACGATTGTTTAAAGTTTTCAGCGCGACCTCGTTGGGGCAGTGAACAACAACTCCACCTTTCTTTACTTTCCTAATTTTGTCTATTGTGATGGGAGTCCCTTCACTATTATTAACTGCCTTTATGTCCTGTATGATATCCTCCGCAGATTGATTTCCACAAGGATTAATCACCATAGATGTTCTACCTGCCGTCTTGCGATTATTAGTAGTATATAATTGATTAGCTGTAGGAGTACTAACCAAGTTAATAATATTTGAGGCTTTGACCATTTGCAAGCCTTCGGCTAGTTGACTGGAGGTGATAACATTAACTGATTTTGTTTTATCAGCGTATGAGCCAGAGGGTTCAGTGACCTCCGGCTTTAAACTGCAGTCGCTTTTATGTTTGCCCAATTTTTCTTTTAATAAGCAGTTGTTTTCCTTTAGAATGTCACATTTATCTGATAATTCGCGTATTAATTGCTTTAAGTACCAAACCTCCGTACCTTCAGTAGTTGCTTCTTGCAAATTAATTCCTTCTTTTGAGGTTAGGTTCATGAGACAGCAGATTATCCGTGTATCATCAATAACAGTAAAATCTTTTCTTTCACAGCAACTTTTATGGAAAACACTGCCACAAATTACACAGCACCGAATAGAACATTTCTTTGTAGCACAGCATGTAAAACATGAAGAAGCTTGAGTTGAGTTAACAATAACATCCGCCGCCATGTTTTGTAGATTATTATCCGAAAGCTATCCATTATTCATAAATGTTGAGCCTATATGAGACGAAAGAAGATAAAATTTCCTACATTTTATGAAGTAGAGTTTGTTTTCTCCGATCAATCGTTCAACCACGAGAGCGCCGCGAAATTATAGTCCAGTCAAATGGTAGAAAATAGAGGAAAGTTTTAAGCGTCTTGATATTTGCTTCCTATATGTTTTTTGGGTCCCTGTACGCGAATATCAGGTTTTCCAACATTTCATTTATGAAGATTCATTTCATATACCATTTTTGATTTACGAAAAATACATAGTATTCGTGTTACTTTGAAATAAATTGGGATAATTTCCTTTTTTTTTGCTTTTAACACCTAACTTCGCGGCGCTCTCGCGACTGAACGTTTGATTGGAGAAAAAAACCTCTAGTACATAAAATGTAGGAAATTGTATCTTCTTTCGTTTCATATAGGTTTAACATTGACGAAATTGGATAGTTTTCGAGTAACTTTAGAAAAACTTTTGAAAAATCGTTTTTAAGACCGTTTTTGATTAAAAAAAACGTGTTTCGGGTCAAAATTATTGTTGGAAAACCTGATATTCGTATACAGCGACCCAAAAACCATATAGGAACCAAATATCACAATTCCACCAAAACTTTCCACTATTTTCTACCATTTGACTGCACTATAACTTCGCGGCGCTCTAGCGGCTGAACAATTGATCGGAGAAAAAAAAACTCTAGTTCATAAAATGTAGGAAATGTTATCTTATTTCATTTCATATACGTTCAACATTTACGAGAACTAGTTCTTCGGGGTTAAAATTGACGAAAACCGAAACAAGGTAGAAAATTTTGGCTTTTTTTAGTTATTTGAAGTACTTCCGGCACTCGGCCGAGGTCGAAAACTTAGATTCATCATTAGGCCTCAACCATATAAGACATATAAAAAAATCAGAACTACCCGATTTGATGCAAGATAACACCCCCTTTTGATGACAGATTGACTGGACTAAATTTAAAAGTGTGATACTTTTATAGTCAGCAAAATATGCAAAAATGTTACATAACAAAGACATACTAAATGATACGCTATAAAATCGAATTTAAGGTATTATTTTTTGGAAACGTTAATTTCAATTGGTGTCACCACCATTAATGCAAGAAAAAGTTCCACTACTAAATAGAAACATTTTGGTAGCTGATGAGTACAAAAAAATTAATTGAGGTTGACGTCCAGCAAAAATTTTTTGTTTTTGTCTTCTTCTATAGTGGTATGGCAGTGGTACAATATCTTAAGCGTTTCATATGGGAACAAAAGCCTTAAATTGAAGCCGAAAATGCCCTATTGTATGAACAGTCATATTTATAAAAGCCAGCAAAGCTGCGTCCGTGCATCCATTATCCTGCATCGTTACCAATCGCACTCGTCCACGATCAGAATTACTTGCTTCAGCGGTAATTGCACAAACTTTACTGCTACATAAGTTGTTTGTAACATCTTTAGGTCTTCATGTGTTTAAATAAAGGATTTTATGCCACCACATGGTTCAATTGTGGAGCTACCATTTATTATTCATTTTAATGCAGGAATTGATCCAAATAATCGATAAAGACAAACTGAAGAATTGGTCTGGGGTGGGTGGTGCAGAGGGAAGTTTGGAAAAGGACTTGAAAAGTAGGTGCATCACCCGGCCTAGAAGAATGACGTAAAGTGATAGAAGAAAAGCTAAATGTGGTAGAAGAAGAAAGACTCAAAGTAGTCAAAAACCTTGTAATAGTAGTTGAAGATGGTCCCTTCCCCACTCGTCTTATGACGGACGTGTTAAGCTAGTAACTAATACGAACAAAACCTGACAATCAAGGCCTCGTTTTTTATTTTTTACTAGTAAATATTTGTAGCAGTTACATAATTATGCAATTCGTACAGACTCCTCACTTGTTTGTAAACCTACGGGATGCTAATATTGAAATTATATTTCGGTTGACAGTTTCGAACTCCTTCAAACAGTTTTTATTATCAGAAACAAATTAAATGTTGTTCATTGCTGCGCTGGCGTAATTTGAAAAAAAAATTACTGTTAATTGTAGTGGCACATAGTGTGGCTCCCTAGAACATTTATTTTTTATGCTTTTGAACATTGGAAACCTTGGAAAGTAAACAAACTAAAAGCATAGGTTTAGTGAACTACATATTTTGGCAACATGGTTAGCTACGCCATTACTCTATAGTCGATCTACCATATTATTTTAGACTTGAATATACATTGTGTGATTAATATTATTATTTACTTAATTAAAAGCGTAGCGAATGGCATTCCTTGATGCAGTTTCACAATTTATTTAGGTATTTATGACATACCTAGGCAACCAGTGCATAGTTAATCAACTATGCTGTTGTTACATGCTTTTCTAGTCTTTGTTTTGTGAAGGTGCCAGCTCTACGTTTATTTCTGTTTCCAACATTTTGTGTATTTCTGAAATCAAACGTTTTATTTTTATTTATTTCAGATTGCACACGGGTTCTGCCATGTAATTGTACTTTGATGTTAAACATTAATGCTGGCGGTGGATTCGCGCCGCATTCGCGATTATTGACCATAAACAAAATTTGAAATCACCAGCTCACATAAATCTGATATACTAGCAATCGAACTGAACTTAATTGATCGGTTGTGACCAGTAGGAATTTCTATATTTATAAACTGCCCACACGAGTACGCTTGTACGTCTTGATTTAGAATATTTCGTGAATTTCACCAGGAATTCACGCCTACCTTGACGGATCAAGGAGCACTCGCTGGAGTTTCGCGGATTAAGAATATCGAACACCGATGTTGACTGTCAGTGTAAAAATTATTCTACATGTTTTTTAATCTTAACTCCTGATTTTATCACCAAAAGAAAGTTAGAAAGCGAAATAGGTTACATGACTAGTATTTATGATTATAGTTTTGTTGATATAAACAGTGTTGTCTGATTTTGATTCTAGTAAAACTGGACGCATACACGTATATAGTACATTAATAATTGTACAGGGCGTTAATTCACTGCTCTTGGCTATTGCCAGTGCTAATTTTGCAATTTCAAGTAAAGTAAATACATTTGTAAACATTGATCGTATTTTGTGGGTAACGCTTCATCTTGAAAGACCCAAACACTGGAGCACTATATAGATTGTGGTTTTGTATCGGGATCATAATTCGATACCTGTTTTGATGATGCCCCATCAAATTGTTTAACACAAATTTGCACCAGTCTCCAAGGGGGCCTGTTGTTCTGTAAACAACAAAGGGGATATTCAAGGGCTAGCTAATAGCTTCCTGACAGCAAGATGTGTATGCAAAATAGTATTCCCTACGGAAGATCCAATCGTTAATTCTGTCTGAATCTCCCTATACGTAACATTTCGATCGGACTTAATTAAATTTTCCACATAGAGTTCATTTTCTAAACTGACCGCATCTTTAGATCGGCGCGGTTGTGCTCTCGTCCTTGTCGAAACTCTCGAAACCAATTGCTAATAATTTCTGTCTTTGTGTATCGTATACAATTATGGTCCTAAAAGCAGTTCGTGAAATGTTTGTTTTAACTGAAAATATACAGCAACCTAACTTTGAAAAATGGTCACTGTTGAGTAACAAATTGAAACGTTTGCTGGATGTAGGTAACAAACTAACAACTGTCAAATAACACAGCTTTCAATGGTAGGCAATAGTTTTTATCCAACTCTTGATCCATGGTACAAAGTATTAACAGCGCAACCCTCGTACACTGAATGCCTCAGAAGAAACATGGCGAATTAAAGTTTCGGTTTGTTGCGTGCTATTTGTGGTAGTTTTCTATGTATTTCTGTTGAAGGAAGACTTTCCGTTTCCAAACTTCTATTAATGTGTTTTAAATTATTCAAAAACAGTGAAACATGAAACTTAATTTGACAATTCCCAAACATGAACTCAATATTATAAATTGTCCAGTGGCATTTATGACAGAATGTGTATATACCGGTAAAAATAGTTTGTGGCTTTGAAGACAAATATTGAATATGTATATTAAGAACCATCTACGTTAACCTGACGTCGGACCGTGACCAATTTTCTGAAAAGGTTTTTATTTTTCATTTCACATTAGTTTATAGTTTGTCGTTAGAACATCAATAACACTAATATTTTAACACTCATATTTTATGTTTCTTGGTGTAGGGAAATATAATTCTTGTGAGATATATAGGCGTAACCACAGAGTAAGTAAACGCGGTTTAAAATATAGCATAACATAAACTTATTCCTAATAAAACTGGTTGAATTGAATTGAGAATACATAATACTACCCAAAATTGGCACCTTTCAGAAACCACAATTTAAATTAACTAGTACAAGAACGTCTTTGAAATATGGGCATCCATAAAAGACAAGATGAAGAGCAAAATAGAGAAGTGCTCAGTTGATAACCTTCAATTTGCCTCTGGAAGAAAATCTATTTTAGAATAGGTTTTTATGTGAAAACAATTTAACAGAGTCGTAAATTTCTCACTGACCGAGTTGCCTTGCGGTTAATTGTCAACCGGGTTACGTATATTGAGAACCTACTGGTACGGGAGTAAGAAATGTCGAGGTACCTTTAAGGTAAATAACAGCTAGCCCTTAAAGGTTCGAATACATTCAACAAATCCTAAGTAAAGTATTTATGAAAATATGGTCCACAACGTAACTTCTGTTCTGATGACGAATTTAAAATTTTGATACCAAATGCATTAAGTATAAAATTGAATTTTTGTGATAAAAAGGGAAATTGGAAAGAAGTGCTAAAAGGTTTATAATTTAATGTACGTATACCATTGCATAACAAAGAAAAGTATCAACATTTGTCACTGGTCTACGATTACATCATTCAACAGTTTACACAATAGAGGATCAGATTCTAGCAGTAGGAGATGTGCATGCTTGTAATGGAGTACTACTTCTACTACTTTAAAATTATCTCTTAACCACGTATACAAGGTCCAGTCTAGATCTAAAAGAAAAAAATCTATTTCTGCTAACCAATCTATCTTTCCCTCCACAATAATTAGATTTTCCATGTTACTTTAGTTTTTTTACTTCCCTCGTCTAAAAGACGAAGGAAGTATTGTAATCGCGAAAAAATCACTTTTCGAGATTTCTCCAGATCTTCACGTTTCAGGGTCCTTTGATGACGAAAAACAGGTTTTCTCAATTTCGTCAGTCTGTCTGTCTGTTGGCGGTATAACTCAAAAACTATTTGTCGGAGGAAGACAATATTATGCATACACATTATATATCTACCTGGCATAAAACCGAGAAAATTTCAAACAAATATATGAGCACCTTAAAAAATAAAATTTTGTTAATTTTTGATTTAACTTAGCAATAAATGCAAGTAATAATTTGTACATAGCGCAGGTTTTATTCTTTCCAAAAATGGGCCCCAATAAATACAGAATAAATGTTGTACGATACAAAAAGGAACAACAAATTAGTGCGTTATTTAATACAGCTGCAGCGCAGGAATGCGAAGGGTCGGTGCTCCGTAGCGCAGATAAAAATAGCCCGTTCCCTTACAATATCCCACAAAACGTTGGGACTGCATAGGCGGTCCGCTTGCCCTTCGAATTCGACTACCGGTTGCGTTTTTTTTTATTTGAAAATGTATTTAATTTATTAGTAACGTGAAGATATTTTTACTCCTAACTTAATTTGATTTTTAAAATCATCTATGTCACAATGTCGACGAGCGAGGGAAGTCCTGGGTAAATCCTTTTACAGATTTTTTGTACTGTGCCCAAGAACTGAGACGTCTGTTCTTTAGCTCCATGGTCCATCTCTACGATGTGCCTTAAGAAAACACAGAGCACCGAGGTTTTAACGAGAGCAATTTTTGTGCTATAGTAATGCATCTTCTGATCTCATATCCACCCCTGTTGCAGTAATCAACGACCCGAAGTAGAGCAAACTGGACTGTTTTGATTTACGTTGGATTTTGTTATTTTCTTTCAATAATCATCAGCTTTGTTTGATTAAGGTTGGTTTTTGTGGTGACCAGTTGGACCATCCATGCAAGTCTCTCGTCTTCTTCGAGTAGCAGGGTGGTGCTGTCGGCATATTTAACATTATTGAGATTTTTGCCGCATATTAATGTGCGTTGACGACGTAGGCGAAAATAGAGAAGTTGTATTAATGGGAGACCCGAATGAAACAACAACGATGAATATAAAGGACACGGCAATGTGACATGTGGAGAAAATATTACAAATGACAATGAAAAACAGAAATAACGAATTAAAAATAATGTGCGGATTTTGTTAACATAAAGAAATACACAAGTTTATCTGTACGCAAGAAACCAGACACCTAAAAACCATAATCGACTACATTTCAGTGAGACAAAAAGCGAACATTTAGAATAAATGATGTGAGGGTACATAGAGTCTCTAACTGTGGGTCTGATCACTATATGGTCAAAACATAAATCACATTCTCCTACGGACATGAAAACTATAAAAGAAAATGAAAACAACCAGACAAATAAAGTGAACAAAGTATGGAAACTATTCAAAATCCCAGATATAATCTAGAAAGTCTTAAAGAAGCAAACATTCGGTTTCTCTACCAACAAAGATTAGACGATTACGTACTAAAAAATATATATGAAATTGCAAGAAATTTATAAGCATATAAACGAAAGAAAGTTTTGGGAGAAAGCACAATAGAAAAGAAGAATGGAAAGCTATTCTGTTCAAAAGATATAGAAGAAGTAGTACAAAAAAAAAAGAACGAGATGGTAGTATAGGAGAAACATGAAGTATGCAATAGAAAGTGTAGAGAGATATATATGCTTATAGGCGGATGAGCATGTACAAAAGCGTGGACATCTATCAATAAAGTACGACACGCAAACAATAATACGAACTTACAATCACCTTACAAAAAATGGGAAGAACGCTACAAAAGCTTGCCCACCGAAGACCGAATAGAATGCAAAGAAGAATGTGAAGAACATCATAACGTAGTAGTAGGAGAGTATATAAACCTAGAAGTAGAAACAACAATAAACATAATAAAGTCGCTAAAAAAATTAAAGCTACTGGTCCTAGATAAAGAAGTGCGGAAATGAGAAAGAATTGAAGTCACTATTTAGAATAGTAAATCAGATGTTTACTAACTGTATAAACGGGGATGCGATACCCAGAAATGAGCTTTTAGGTGGGTATTCTCAATATACTATAAAAAAGAAGATAGAAATGTATGCTGAAGCTACGGGAGTAAATGTAAGAGCAACATTTAGTAGACTGTAGGGGAGAAGAACATTGTGGTTTAGAGGTGGATGGTCAACCATAGGCACTATATTTTGCTTCCAAAATAGATAATTGAAAAGAAAATAGCTACAGAAAGGGAACTACATAATTATGTTATTAATAGATTTAGCAGAAGCCTATGATAATGTACCCATTATTAAGCTATGGCCAGTAATGCAAGAGTCCGGTATTAACCATATAGCAGTAAAAGATCTTAGAGAAGTGTACAGAAATTCAATATCGAAAGTAAGGGTGTGTGGAAGAAAAATATAGAGGTATGAGAATACAAATGCATAACAAAAATTTATATACGTTACAGTTTGCAGACGACCAGGTACAAGATAAATAAGACCTAGAATACATGACACAGAAACTTAAAGACAAATAGAGAGAATAAGGACTTAACATTAATTAACATTGAGAAAATTCAATATCTATGTATTGAGGGCCCACCACAAAATTTACAATTAGAAGAAGAAATAGTATTAACGTGTGAGAATAAAAATACACAAATATGGAAAAGATGTACCAAAATCTGGTGTGATACACGCACACAACTTCCTTTTACAGTGATTTTATAATTATCCAAAAATTTGATTTTTAATTTTTAACCATTTGTCAAAAATTTTCTCTAAAATTTTTAGCTGAATTAAAAAAAATTAATAATATACCGGGTGTTCTATTTAAAATAGGAGTTAATAAAAAAATAGAAAAAAAAACAAAAGAAACCCATTTTCGAGGTATTCAACTGGAAAATCACATATCTCACATCAATACACAATAAAAATATGAAGTTTGAAAAAAATCGTTGTAGCCGTTTTTGAAAAAAAAACGAAAAAAACTGAAAAATCACAAGAGTAAACACCATACTTCCGGTTATGCAATTTTCTTCGAAAGCTTGCTGTCGCATCTAGATAGTACACAAAACATATATAAATATGAAGTTTCAACGCCATACCTCTTTTCGTTTTTGAGATATTCTGTTCACAGAGAGACACACAGACAAACAGACCAATGAACAAAAACATGTTTTTTGGGTTCAGGGGACTCTAAAACGTGAAGATCTGTTGAAAACTCAATTTCAAATTAGGTTGACGGTATTTGGTGGAGTAGTGAAATTACAAAAAAGAGAAAAAATAATACGTAAATACAACGCATTGGGGAAGAGTATAAGTGACCGCCATATTGAGCGGAGATATGGAAAATAAATGAAGCCGAAAAAGAACAATTCAAGCAGTGGAGATGGATCTACTTGGAAGATAGCAGGAATATCCAGGAGAGATCACGTGTAAAAATCAGAAAGAAGGGCTAGCGAGATCAATGATGGAACGGTTAACTCCAGAAAGAAGAAAACCTGGAAGGCCACCAAGAACATGGCGAGAAAGCATCAGGAAAGCTATGAGCGACATGGACCTTACAGAAGGACTAACTAATAGGTAAGAATGGTGGAGAAACTGGTGGATCAGAAGACGACGTCGTTAGGCGCTGCGAAACAGATTTTATACATACAGGTTAGTAATGAAGGATCTCTCATCGCTTTTAGAACTATCCATAGAGTTCTCCGAACATAATTGAAAGCCCTTTTGTAATATATGAAACATATATCAGGGGTATAGTACACTCTAATTTATTATATAAACCGAAAGTACATGTTTAGGTGTATATTTTAAATAAATTAAATACAAATCGTATGGTCAGTTTTGCAACAGATTTTTGAATATTACGAAATCCTTAAAACATTCTAGAATCGCATATTTTGGTCTGACCATTGCTTCGCACTCTACGTGTAAAGAAACTAAGAATATCGACAACTGATTAATAGAAAAAATCTGTGAAGGGGTTTATGTGAAACTTCCCACACTCCAATTACACCAATTTGCAACTAATAAAACATTGCAGTCGCTGGGATTCGAACTCGCGTTCCTTGGCGGTTACCCACGCGCAATTCGATTATTAATTATTAGTCGGATGCTTTAACTACTAACCCTCGCCGGCACAGCAGTTGGTTTCGCTTTTAGCTATATTATCAAGGACGCGTTGATCGCTGCACACTTCTGTCCTTTTTACGACATTTACCCTGTATCTGTTGGGTCCCATTTTCATCAAGGGTAAAAATCTAAGCTATGTGCACATTATTACTTCCCTCGTCTGAAACAAGAATCGCGAAAAAAATCACCTTCCGAGATTTCGTCAGATCTTCACATTTCATGGTCCCTAGGTGGGATTTTTTAGCGATTACAATACTTTTCGTTTTTTTAGACGAGGGAAGTAAAAATAAGATACATACATGGTTGTAATTTTTAACAAGTAAAGCACTCTTATTCCAATTTTTGTCTAGTTGCGTAGGGTACATAGCGGTGAAGTTTTCGCAACGCAAAAATGGCCAATTTCCGGGCGATCGTCGCTTTGATCAAATAAACTATTTGATCCGCCAGCGCAGTCCCTTTTCTTCCATTAAGAAAAACAATTTGCCCTTCCCGTGTTTGCAATCATGCCATCAAATTAACAACATCCGCAACAGTTACCGAGTTGAACCGGCCGACCAGCCAGTCAAGAAGCCGTCTTTGTTGGGCGCGGATCCTTCTTTAGTTGTCTGGAAGGGACACCGGCTACCGTCTCGACTTCTTGGTTCAGTTTTACGACGCCCTCTTCAGCGGACAGACGGCGACCATGGGAGTTTTGCGTCACGGAAACCGCGTTGTGCAACTCGGTGATTCATGCAGACTCTTGTGACTGTGAGGTGTCGTGGATGTGCCGCTTGCGACGATAAGGATTTATAAACCATTTGCCTTTTATTCCGTTTGTATGTAACTGCGGTTTTTGCAATTTGACAGACAGGTTTGAAGCTGAAATTGCAAGGTGGAATTTCTTAATTTTTTATAGCCGAAATGGCCCGGTGTAGGTAGATGGCAGAAGTTGAATGCACTATTTGGTGGACGGTTTTTGGAGAGTTTGAATGTCGGCGACTTGTAATTCAGATCAGGTGATCAAAAAGTAAAAACGCTTTTAGAATTATTGTCAGTTTTTATTATTAAAAAATGTAGTACATTCGCAGGTTTTTTAGACTTGGAAATCAAAACATTCAAGATTGTGTAATTGAGAATACCGATACGTTAAATACTGTGTAAAATGAAAACAAAAAAATATGGTTGCTACATACCAGGAAGAGATAGCAGCAGTTTAAATAATTATATTAATATTAAAATAAAGATTACAATTAATATAGAGTGTGGTTCAAAGAGTACGCAACAATTTTTTTGTTAATAACTTCTTCAAAAAATTATGATTACAAATTTGGTGTATACTTAACAATTGTGTATAACGAACAAAAGGTCTACAAGTATAGCTAAAAAGGGCCACATAAGCAAAATGTTGAATTATTTTTTACTTTTTATTTTGCGCAAAATTTTTAAATTTTAATATATTGAATGACTTCGTTAGATAAAGCTTACGTTTTATATTTTCTATATTAGAACGAAAGATATTTCAAACTTTATAATTTCAAAATTTTCTAAATCTAATCAAAATCAAAAATTGAAAATCAAATATGCTCACGAAAATATATCAAGGAAATGCTACTGGCTTCTTTCTAACTATGCTACTATCGGAATCAACCTGCAGAACAAATAAAATATAGATATAATGTAAATAACTAAATAGTGCAGCAAATAAATCGGAATTTTCTTAACAGTGCTGTTTTACATAATAGAGTAAAACTTTTTGAAGAAAACTTTAAGATCTAAACATTTTGTGCAGTTATGAAATGACAGCGATCTATTTCAAACTGCCTTCTTCTTTCTTATAATAAATTTAAAAAATTCAGTATAAACTTTTAAATCGCTGAGATGTCAACACCTTAACACTGCAGAAGAATGATATTCAATAGTTAATATGCATATCCAAAATTAAATATTGCATTTTTATAATTACTAGCTTTAAATACACAGGGTGTATCTGAAATGTGCTTCAAAACCTTAACAGCATATTTGGGAATCAAATACTGCAAAATGAAACGCAATTTTCTTATAGCGAAAAATGTACTCGTAAAGCGATACAGCCTTTCGCAGTTGAAATTTGTATATTTTTCCCCTACATTTTCCACCAACCTACAACTAATTAATTTAAACTTTAACACGTCTACTTCATGCTGTAAATAATGCCCAATTTTAAGGAATTTCAAAATCAAAATCTTGGCTTTGACACATTTTTACAGGTATAAGAGCATTTTCATTTTGTAAAAAACTGTAAAAAAGTTAGTCGTGTGTTATAAATCAAACTCTAAGCATTTTCGTATAACTGATTGTTAGAGTTTAAAGATTATTTGATAAGACATTAATTATTTTGTCACGGTAGAATTGTTCTCGTATCTGGCTCAAAAACATCCAAGCGGTACTGAAAGAATAAATTCACTTTTGCATATAAATTTATGTATGGCTGCAGGCGCGTGCTAAGGTTTTGAAATTTTGGGAAGGCACTTAAAAATACCCACGGAGAAAATTTTAAATTTTTCAAGTTCTAAAACGACAGAATTTTAGGTTGACAAATATCTTCTAAATATAATTGGTTAATGATGGACTTTCTTTATTGGAAATAACGATAGTAATATGCTTATTAGTAGGTGTTAATAGGATATTATACACCGCGGTAGAGAAGACTATTATAGTGTTGTACCCCGAGGGCATCAATTGTTTCTGATTTTTTTTTATCCTTACATGACATTTGATATGATATTAATGAAATTTAGAAATTACAAACATTCTTAATATCCCAATCAGGATTACCCAAAGGGCACCGATGGATACAAGACGCGAGGGCTTTGATAGTCTTTTCTACCGCGGCGCATATACTATTTTTTGCATTACTAGCCCCTTAAATTCTATAGCATTCGTAGCCCGCGGTAAATGCGGGCGTGCTCAGAATTTCCGAACGACCAATGGCGTTCGCCAGTTGACTTCATTATTCACGGTCGTTAAGGGAGGGGCTTAACGACGGTAAATAATAACTTATTATTCACCACTGGTCTGTAATGATCAACGTGGGGACCCAGTAGTTCAATAATGGTGTGTTCTAAAACTAGTAGTGCAAAAAGATAGTTTAGAAAATGAACGTTTACAAGATACCTGCGTAAGTGGGATTGTGCGAAGAAACTTGTATATGTTAGACTCAGATGTTGAAATGCGAAGCTCATTTAAAATTGAGCTAATTCGGCATGTGTTAGACTCACATACATTGAAAATTTGTTTAAATTTAGTAGAATATAAATTATAATTGTATAAAACCACAAATACATACGATACACAACTATTGCACTTCACATTGCAAGAATAGCTTCTACTATCTTCAATGTCAATGTCAAGACTTCACTTTCTTGTGCTTGTTGATCTCGATCATAGTCTTTAGCTTTAGCTGTCACAGTTTGACAAACGTCATTAACTTTTCCTTGAATTTTTCTTTTTGAAGGGTTAAAATAACTTCACAAATTCTGTTGAAGTCTATCGGCATATTTTTGACTAATTTCAAGAAATCTACAATATAAATAACACAAGATTTAAAAAAAAATCCTTCTCTAATAAGTGCTTACACTAAATGTTAACCAATTACCTGTTCATTTATGGAAAATTTTTGAATGAAAATAAATTATCTTAAATTTGGACTGATGCATTTTTAACGTACTTTTAGATACACAGCTCTAATGAAATGTATGTGTGTAATACAGACTGTGATTTTATATTTGATGGTTTCAGTTTTGAGCCTTTTTTAGAAAGCTTACTTTTGATTATGTAAAATAGGGGCCTTTACTTTTGCCCAATGCTAATTTGTTTACTCTAGCCTATTTATTATGGATGATTTCGTGGTTAGTGTTCGTTAAGTGTATACCAACTTTATATGATAATATGTTTATCTAAAAATGCCATTGGTTGCATATATCTCTATATTCTCGAATCATTTGAAAAGTTTCTTTGAAACTGCGAGGCAGTAACGAACGACTGGTTGATAAAAAATATAGTCAATAATTGGGTTTCGTTCTTCAGGGCAGCAATTCAAAAGAAAGCTGTTGTTTCTAAGCCAATATTTCGGAAATCTTGATCCCTTTATCAAGGCATCTGACAGATGTCAAAATGTTGTGATATGCTCTAGTCATTAAATTAGTTACCTAAACAATTGTTTTTAATTTTTAACCTGTTGTACTAGTCAGGATACGTCTTGCTCATTGTTCTTTACGCCAATTATGGCGTAATGGGTTCCGGGTGGTGTAGCTTGAACAAGCGTCCACGTTCGATCAGTAGAGTTAAACAACGCTCTTTCTGGTCAGAACTTGGATGGAAGTTCCACCGGCGCCTCGTGGTACGGCTGCCATGGAAATAGTTGGTCCCGGATGTCATAATAACATCATGACAGTCGTTAGTGGGGTTGGAAGTCCCCATAAACGTACAGGAACGCCTATAATTGGCCTAACGGCTGTTGGCTGAGTACGAAATAAATAAATAAATAAATAGTAACCTCACTTTTTTGCATTGATAAAAGAATACCGATTTCCGACACATTGGCTTAGAAAAGAGAAGACGCTAAATGTAGCAAAGAATTCCAATGTGAACGCGAGTAATGTTCCTAGAGGTATGTAGTAAAATGCAGGTGGGATTAAAAAAAATTCTAGCAATATTTTTGTACAAAGGTACGAATTTAGGTTATTTGCAGATTTAAGATTTGTGTGTACTTAGTACAAACATTCCTGTGTAATGTAAAAAATGTGTGTAGGCCCTAACAAGAGGATTAATTTTTCTCTCCTTCCATATTACTGGCTCTAGAAATGGAATGCTTTGTTACTCTTAGCGTCTCGTTAGAAAATACATTGTTTTCTTTTGAATTGCTGCCCTGAGGAACGAGACCCAGTTATTGACTATATGTTGTTGTTTCGAAATTAACGAGGGAAAAATATACCAAATACGAAAAAGTATGTAAAACATCTTATTAGCAAGTTAGATATAGGATATTTCAATGCATTCAACATATTTCTAACAGACTGAGTAAAAACATCGTACTGTTTTTTTTTAAATTTTAAACGGTATTATTAGAAATCTTGTGGAATTTACATGAGCTTTTACATATTTGTAAATAACCTTGTATATGTTTTGAAACTGTCATGCGTACAACAAAATGGTAACATCATCGTAGTTAATCGTCGACATCACATATTACATAATCAATTCTAAATGAATAGTACGATCAAAAATAATTTTCATCTAGTATGACTATGGAACAGTTTCTAGTTTATGAATGAACTGAAAAATCATTGTTAAATTTGACATTTAGGTATAAACGTAGTTGCATTCATGATTTAGGAACTATTCCAGGCATAACTAGATGAAAATAATGTTTGATCATACTTTACTTTTTCACCATGAACTGTAAATTCAGCTTCAAATCCCGAGTTGCGTAGGATCTGTCTATGGGAAGTTTATGTGAATAAAAATAGAGTAATTATGAATTGAGGCGATAGTGAATGGCAACGCGTTCCTATAAATTCTCATGACATTCCTGTTAACACAAACTTCAGTTTCTCCAGAAAGCTAATTTTAAAATTCTGCTTGGTAGAAGCTGCATTAGTAGTGTATGTCCTGATTGGGTATTTATATAGCTTTTATGTTTCATTCGAATTTAGCCACTTTCATAAACAAATTCAGACACCCTTTTGCTTAGAATGAGCAGCCTTTTTTATAGTGCTAACAGGAAAAGTGATGGTATTACAACCATATCCATGATCGTACACGTTTTTCAGTTTAGTTAAATAAATGCATTCCCTGCTAATTGCTTATAAATGTGTAAGTCTAGAAGACGTAATTCAGACTGGACACGTAATTATAAGCACATCGAAAATCTAAAACTCACTTGTAACAGCTTTTACATAATTACCTTTTTAATGTGTTTTCCTTGTAGATTTTCAAATACCCATTTAAGCAGAGTTACGTGTCAACTGTTCCAAGTATACGTAATAAACCAAATTTGATAATATAATATTTTGCCACCAATTCGTAGCTTGTCTAGTACTACATAAATTTATTTGAATTGTATAATAACAGCAATAGTAAAGTTACTTTTACTAGCTTTAAACTCATAGTGTGCTCTGTATAGTTAATTTTTTGCCTTTCCGGAAACGAGTGTTTGCACGTAGGACTCGTTCTTTGGGGCTTCACTTCGCTCTTGGCTAGGCAACTTTTTATATGTTTTTTTATTGATCAATTTTGAATTGAAAATAACAATTAACTTGGCTTGCAGTGATTTAAAAAAATGTGAATTGCGAATTTTCAATCTTCTCCTCTCGCCAATGCAAGTTCATTGCGCTACGATAGCCCGTTAAGTGTACATAATCGACATTAAGGGGACTTACCCAATCTTGAATTAACTAAAGCAAATGCGCAACCAAAACCATTTTTAAATAAATTAGAAATTAACTAGATTTTTACTTCTTATTGCGAAATGTGCAATTAAAACTAGCAAATAGTCTACAGGCTTTAATTACATAACCCGCAATGTAACAAGTAATGAGAACTGCAACTAAATTAGAAATTACTGTGAGTTCTTTATTAAATATATTCATTTTTGCTAAATTTCCGGTTGCTGTGCATCGTGCGTTTCGTAGATCTGAACAAGCATCTTCGTACTGCTTATAATAAGTCTTACCAACATATTTCGCATTTTAAATACAAACACCATATAATACTCAAATAAAAATTGTATTATAGTTTACTATAACCACAACTTACAGGCTTCTACTTAAATACACAAAAAAATAACGTTATGCATAAATTCGTAGCAAATAGCATTTTTACTGCAGTTACAGCTTTAATTTTTGCTTCCATGGTATTGATCTTTTGACTCTGTACAGTGGTTGTTTCTTCGTAATACTAAACTTTCTGTGGGATGTCTGGATTGATTGCTTCATGACTAGTCCAATGTGTCAGTATCATCATCTTCAGCCTTATGGTAACTTGCTCCAAGCACAATCTTGTTCGAAATGCATATCATTTGTAAGCAGTTTATCTATAGATGACACGAGTTGATGGTCCAAAAGATATTCATATTTCGACGAATTAACAGTACCGTCTATAGCCGGCATGTCAAACTGAGTGCCTCTCGAGGGCCATATGGGTACATTTTTGTGTTTTCATGACGGCCGGGCACAACAACTAATTAAATTAATAAACATGTATGTATGTATTGTCGGTAACCTCATTTTACCTTGCTGTGTAGAGGCTGGTGCTTTATTATACGTTGGGGTCTGGCGGTACAATGCTCAACTTGCTCCGTATTCAGGTTACAAAATTGGAGCGCACTTTTCGTGCTTGCGTAGCAAACCATTGTGTGAGTTGTGTGTGTTGGTGATGTGTTGACTTAGTTACTTTATCTCTTAGGTCTGTGGTTCTGAGTAGAGTTAATTTGGCGCTCAACTGTGAATGGTTTCACCGAGCCCGATTCCAATCGCCAAGGCTGTGGAAAAATTCCGTCCCCGCGGGATTCGAACCAAGGACTTGCTTAATGCAAGCCTAGCGCTTTCCCAACTGCGCTACCCGGTTTTTGTATTAATAAACATATAAAAACTAATTAAAATGATTGCAGAATTACCCAGATTACTTCCATTAATCGCTACAGTGTCCTTTGTGCGGGTCGCAGGTGTGCTAGCAAAGGGCCGCAAGCGGCCCGCGGGAGCGCGTTTGACATGCCTTGTCTATAGCGTAAATATTTCCAACTTCTTGACCGGACGTATAGTCTCAAATCATTAATTCTTTTGCGAATTTTACGTCCGTTTTAAACAGTCAAGATGAACCGCTTCGGATTTGTTCTAAATCATTTTGCTCCGATGTCGCCGATACAAAGATCATATATTTTCGTTAAAATAATTTTATTTCTAAAATCAATGGTTTTCGACAGGGTATTCTTTTTAAAAAATCAATTACGCTTGTCTAACACAAATGGACAGTAACTAGTCCAGTTAAGCAGAGAAAAATTGCACTTCGAGAAAGTTCGACGTTGAAAGGACCATTTCGTTATAGACGAACAGTTCTGGAATTCTAACTATAAAATTTTGGAAAAATCTTTATACGTCTAGTTCAGTATAATAGATTCAAAATTATACTCGAAGTAGATTCGTCTGAAATATGTTGTTCCACGAAGCCGTCACACTAATGCATTTTTTGTGGGTTTGAAGTGGGTTCATGTGGATGCTTGATGTACAGCCGTGCCGGTTTTGATCAGATACGCGGGAATATAAACAGATAGGTATCAAAAGTCAGAAGTCGAGCGCACCAAGCGAGCAAAAGACATGGAAGGCGCCAGGTAGCAGGACCGCCAAGGCGCAGGTGTTTCTCGGGTTCACGACACCAGCTGACCGCGAATTTATACCGGGTCCTCCCGTTAGCGGATCTAATTACCGCACTCGGCAACTCGCCGATTCTTACACGTTTCCTTTCGGCCACTATTTACCATGGAGATGTTTTTCAGTGAAAGGCGCTGGAATTATTACCGTTGCTTTCCATGATTCATGTGGTAACCAGAGGATTCTCGTCGGTGGGTGGTTTGGTCCATGGGCATATGTTATGGCTATCTGGAAAAATGCATTTCGGCATGAGAGTCGAAGTGGCACGTGTAATTGGCGATTTCTTCTGAATTGGAACGGGAATTCTTGTAGCACTTGTTGGATAACCAAATTTATGAGGTTCGTTATCTGGATATAGTTTTGCTTCTTAATCAAGTTTTCTCTAACAACGTTAAATACCCTGACAAGTAAGAAGACGTTACAGAAAATGAACGGAATATTTTTGCTGGAAGATTATTGCTAGTAATAATGTATTAAAGGCAAATGCTTTTATTGGAAAAAATGTTTTACAAAAGTTTTTTATTTTGGCAATGTCATAAGACAAACTAACTTGATCAAATTTGCCAAAGTTAGTTTGTTGAGGAGCATTGCCAAAAAACAACAATCTTGAGTAAAACATTGGACTGTGGACTATTTCCCAAATATCGGTTTATTTTCTATCGGTACGCAATGAATATGACATTTATATTGATACACAATGATAGTTTAAATGACGTTTTTGAAATACCACCTTAATTAAAACAACATATCTAGCGGTTGCCATGGAAACAATTGGTAAAATAAACTGATGAAATCCCAAGGGATTTTTTTAAAATTTTTAGCCACTATAAAAACACGTGATTGGTTGAATTTTGAAAAATCATGGCACTTGATTGGATAATAAGAGATGCGGGAAATATACTTTGTATGTTTATCTGATATTGTTGGAAGATCTAAGATAACGGTGTTTATGTAAATATTGATTGGGATGAATCCAGAAAGAATTTACTTCCATTATTGTGATCCTCTAATGAAACTGCCGTATTCGTTTCCATGGATTGTCTAAATATGGCCTTACTTTTTAATCAAATCAGGTTCGTCCATCAGCTAAATAGTATTTCCTAAACCGTCCTCTCGGCTAGTTTTCACTAACAGCGTTAGGTAATATATTGTAAGAAAATGTTTGGGAGTTGATGCATTCATTTTGGAAAAATATATACGGTGTATCTACCAGCATGTTCAACATGGGGAAACGCCACCGGTAAATTTTGCTAAAGACCAACGTTGCCTTTGCGTGAATTGTGCTGTGTAGCATGCACAAGTTTTGTTTAAGTTATAGCGTTTCTAAAATAAGGGGACATACTTTGCAGCATTATTCTACGATCAACAATATATCAAAAGTTGTAATAATATATCGACCTACGTTAGTCAATGTTGCTATATTACAATGTCAGTCGTTTTCGCGTTTTGTTTTAAGACGAGGGGATTCTTTTAAGTCCTTTATTATTTAACATAGTGATGTACGAGGTAACTAAAGGGGTGAAAACATTAGAACGATGCAAAATACAGGACCAAGATATAAAAATTGCATGCCATACTGATGTCGCTGATGATGCCCCGTCTTGGTACCAGAAAGCGAAAACCATCATCAACGGTTACTAATGAAAACTACGGAGACATGTGAAAGATACAGTATGAAGATATACTAAATGTGTGACGATAAGCAAAGAGCCTAAAGATGTAAATTACAAATTCAGGATTACATAATTGAGAAGCCCATGTCAAACATGCGGCCCGCGGGCCGCACTCGGCCCTTTGCAAGCACACCTGCGGCCCCCACAAAGGACATTTGTAGCGATTAATTAAAGTAATTTAGGTAATTCGAACTAACAATTATTCTCGATTGCAACAGATTACACTTTTTCTTTTAAGCAACCCCATAAATAAATATCTAACAGAATTAGGTGTGGTGACCGAGCCAGCCATGGAATTCTGGACTCTTATGCCCAATCCGCTGTTGAGGATATCATTGTGGTCATTTTGATGTTAGCCTCCATTTTTGACTTTATTTACTAACGTTAGCCCTAGCGATCTAAACTCACCTAGTTTCCGCTAAAAGTTGCTTAATGGTTATACGAATTCAAAAGGGTGTAGATGATTTCACTGCCACAGGTTAATGTCGAGGTTCGTTACAGGTATACGTTTGGTTTTGGTGATTTCTCGAACTCTCTTCACTAGTAATGTGATGTATCTTAATGTTGTTAAGCCCCTCTACACGTGTTAGTTTGTTTAATTAGCTCTCTATACTCTCCTGTTTCTAACGAAATGGTTACCTGTCAGATTGAGTTTTTTGGATGTTGAAAATTGACTGGTATTCGACTGCTGTAGGCGGTGTGTGTTATACCACTTGTGTGAATTTATTTGATATTTCATTTCCGACATTAAATGGCCTGGCTTATTTGAGCGCATCTGCGCGTGATATCTCGCATCGAATAACTTTTCAGACGTCTTCTCTGGAGTGTTGACGTATTGCATAATATCCTTCATGAAGTTGTACATTTGGTTGCTGTGAGTGTTGGCACGGTCGTTTAGCAACTTCCATCCGACTGACTGGTTTGGTTTTGGTTGTCAAGTGAACCGTAAACTAGCCAAAAAAAGTCATCGAATTCGTGAAAGACCTGCGTCTGACCCGTTACGGTTATTTGGCATTCGGTGATCGCTATGTCTTCGTTATTTTTGCCAATTCTTATTGTTGAATTACGTAAATTGAATCTGGAAGAAACACCTTGTAGGTTGATTTATACATACGAATACGGCGGTTTTTGATAAATAGTGCAGGGAACGCCTTTGACAATTCCATTCTAGATTTACACCAGAAGTAAGTTTTCTAATGGCGCTGCGCTTCGGTGTGCTAATGGCGTTCTATTGTTTCAGTGCTTTTTCTTTTTCGTTTTGATATTATGGATTTGGCTATGTAGTTGCTAGATTTGGAATTTTAAATTTGGTTTGATGGATTTTGGAGATTTGGGTTTGTGGGTATGTTGGAGTTTATAGTTGCGGTTTTGGCACTCAAACTTCGTTTTTGTTACCACGCTGGATTCAACAGATCAGCCACAACCTTGCTTTACTGTAAATACATATTTTGTGGCAGGTCAAAATGTATTAACGTGAATATGTTTATTAGCGTATATATATTAACATTTTCCTGTTTATACCGGTTTTACTATTAGTGAATTAGCACAGTAGTGATTTATATGCGTATTTCCCTGTGTATCTTCATCATCATGAAGGTTAGCAATGTCTTTTTCCTCCTCGTCCATTCATCGTGTCCTTGGCCGTCCTCGTCTAGCTTCAGGTTTGCTGTTCGTTAGTTTTTTTAATATTTGTTGGTCTTCCATTCTTGTTAGATTCCAAGTCCATTGTAGCCTCATAATTTTAATATGTCTGATAATATTTGGTTCTTGATACATTACATACAATTCGAAATTGTATCTGATACGCAACTTATTTGTTCTTTAACAGGGCCATATATTTCCGCAAGATTTTTCTCTCAAAAGTGCGAAGTGTCCTTTTATCATTTTCAGTAACGGCTCACGTAGTACAGGCCTAACGAGAGTTTTGTTAATTGAGGTTTTGGTTTTTCTGCTAACTGCACTTAATCTAAAGTGGGCCTGTCCCCAGTAGCATATGTTGACCATCATGATTCGTAGAGTTGATTAATACATACAGTCGTGATTTATATGCGTATTTACTGCGTACTTTGTTTTGTTTATTTGTACCTTCAACTTACATTTGAAATTAGAAATTACATGCGTTACGCTGTGAACGCTACGTGAACATGTCGCGGATTTAATATGGGGGTTCGCCGTAATCACTTACGTGTAAATATTATAGATTAAATATCGTATTTCGATACGAGGAACTGCCCTCTTATATTACTTGTCTGTATGTAGGTATTGAAAATAAATATCACTTTAATTGCACCGCATTTATGTCTTGTTCTTGCTATAATAGGTTATGTCTTATCAAAGAACCTGCGTCCAGTAAGTGTATTTTTGATATAATCCCTTCAATCTTCAAACTTAGATTCGCGAGTTGTTGAACAACAAGTTGGTTGCCACCCGTATTTGGTTTTGATAATTTTATTTTTAACTCACTATCTCCTTCGGAGTTTTGTTATAATACCGTCATGTTTTGTATCCCATACTAAGTGTTGAAACAAATGTAGTTCGTTTAGCAATTCTGCGGGCACTAATGGTAGGGCCACCAGTCACTGCGTTTATGATGTCACTCTCCAACGCTAAGTCGCTAACATTTCTGTTTTGACCCACATGATGAGCAGAGTTTATTGCGAATTCTTACGAATACATGTTGATCGGCATGTCGACGATAGGGATATCGCTGGCGGTATTTTTCAGCTGCAGCTGCTGCATTTGCATGACACATATCATCAATAAAATGCATATAGGCATATTTATGATTGGTATATTCCATTATTAACTATTATTAATAGTAATAACCGTAAAAAATTAATTGAACAAATTGGGTACTTAACAAAAGTACTCATAAATTATCTAACAGAAGCTACTTCATTTGTCTTATTGTTGTTTTCAATGTTAACTAGGTGTGAGGCGTTCATTCTCTAAATAAGTAGCTTTTCCTCATTATCTCAGTAATCCTTGAGAATCGAACATGGGTATAATATTAGTTTTACTTCAAATTGCATGATTAATCAACCCCTATAGTTATGTTCACACCTTTTAAATCACCCTGTAAATGGAATTCCCCTAGAAGTAGCGATTGGTTTTATGGTTCTTATAAAATATTAATTTTTGATGGCTTCATACTTTGTCCTGAATGAGGTAAAATAAATATTGAACGTACACGTAGATAATGGTCAATGATGACTACGCCACGTTCAATGAACTAAACCGTAACAGATGATTAATGTCATTTAATAAACATTGATAAAAATATCTATTTTTCTCGGGAAAAGTTTGAATGAAAGTACAATAAATATATCCCACCATGCCTTTTACGTTTGCCATACATCAAATGCCACCATCATTTATTAAGATCTTGTCAGTAATAGTACCATTCAAATAATTCTAATTAATAACGTTGGCATAACGAGAATTCCATGTAATAGTTACCTCAGATAATAGTGTATCCACTGATTTGCATTTACTATGAATGAAAACGTTATAAAACCTTGAGCCAGTTGGACGGGATTTCAGAAATGAGAATTAATTATCTCCGCCGTAATTGGTAATTGTTGCACTGCTGCTCTGCGTAGCATTAGAAATGAACAATAGAGAACGATTTCGATTAGCTCAACCTAGTTAGCAATCGAGTTCGTCATTCATAACTCCTCTGCTGGCTTCGGCAGCCGTCCTTAAAGTGTCGCAGTAGCGTTCAAAAATAGTTCGAGAAATTTTGCCATCACTATTGCTCCTCATTACTCTCATGCTACCGTCTATGCGGTATCGCTTTTCGCCCGGAATTTGCTCGAATTCCGTAAATTGTTTTATGGTTGCTAAACACTTTCTAATATATCACCCAGGGTAAACAGTGTGCGAGCGCTGATTCGTGTGATGTTGTGCCCGCTAATTATGGGACTGAAAAGTGCACTAATTGACATATCGTGTGCGTAATTAACTTGGATGGTGAAATGCTGGTTCTAAAGAAATCCGGACTTCAGAGCGACGCCGGCGTCCATTGGGTCGCTCAGCTCACTTGGATCCTGCTTGGTATGTGTTTGTTTTGCTATTATAATATGTGGCTTCTTATTTTTTTTTGCACTTTATATGGACCCCTGTCGGTATGTTCGGTAATAACAGCAATTTAGCTAAAATTGTACGGATTCGAGAGCTCGCGTGCGTTTTTTCATATAAATTACATGCTTGGGATTCGTCATAAATATAGAAATGACGGTGCGTCTTGCTTTATTTTCGTATGGGATTATCCCGACTTTTAGCGCCAATCGCGTATTGAAACTTAAAAACGCTAACGGAAATAGAACTTCGTATTTTTGTTCAGTCTGGGTCTAGACTGGGTTTGCCCATTCATTGATGACAGTGACGTTTGCTTGCGTCATTGGCTTTATCGTCCCCAGTTGCGTCAACTCGAGGAAGTACCATTCGGGCAGAAAGATAAATTTGGCCCCGGTTCCATTGTTCAAGAAGGTATTGTAATTGGTTTACAAAAGTTACATTAGCTGTGCGCTAATTGGTATTATGACGGCAAACATTATCAACTGCAAAACACAAAAATCTTCTATAACTCTTAGAACTATGTACAATCATGCCAAACGTGTAGTATGAATTGCGGAATGCATATAAGTACGTATATTTAACCCTTAAAGATTATTTTAGCAATTGAGATTGTCTCTTTTGTTATTATTTTCAAAGCAATTTTGAACGTTTTTCCATAAGGATCGGTTAGCCATGTTGTACATCAGAAAATCTGTCCTACAAAAAAATATAGTCAATGAAGATTATTAGTTATAATTTTTTAAATGTTTGGTCTGATAGTAAAAAAACTATAGAAGGAACTGGAAATAAATTGAAAAAGAGGAAATTGTTTTCCAGGTACATATTGCTAAGCATAGTGGTGTGTTAAGCATTTTTATTGGTATCGTGTATCGTTTGAATTAATTGCCATGCTGTTCACTAAGCGATAAATAATCTCATTCACAACCATGTTGATTCTTTGAGACTACTTTCTTACTCTAATAGTTATTTACGTACAAGGGCGTAAGAGCGAATTTATGGCTCACAGCCTGAAAATTAACACAAGAGCCGTAAGGGATGGTTATGCGCGAGGTGTACACATTTTATGTGCCGACCAGAATATTCACAATAAAAATCAAATTTATAATTTTTAATCTACTCCTATTAAATTATAATCACATTATAAGGACATTTTTGAATAATAATAACAGTCATAATTTGCGGTAGTACATTATGTATTCATAATTCACGGTTTGCAGCCAATCATACAAATTCTGTTTTCATTATTCAATAGGTTGCAGCCAATCACAAAATTCATTAAAATTCTGTTTTCATTATTCAATAGGTTTGTAGCCAATCACAAAATTCATTCTTATTATCAAATGACTTTTGCAGTTGACAGTTGACACAAGTGTCATCATTCGGAAATATGAACACAAAACTCCTATTGCATAGAAGTAGATAAAGTATCGTATTACATTTGCGATTATGGCCATTATTCACTTCAGATGACTTGCGCCACGCGCCTTCGGCTTGTGGCTCAAATGTCATCTTCGTGAATAATGGCTCTCATAATCGCTCATATAAAAATATACTATTATTAAGTTTGGTAACCTACGATGTCATTTCTTTTCAAACTGACAAATAAAATACGAAGCGGGTCGTAAAGTACTTTATTTTCCACTGATCTAGTATTTGTTATTTATATCTAGGGCGTAAGCATTGCTCCCGCTCATAAGCTCTAGGGCGTTATGGACTGCTCTGCAAGCTTTCAAGTTATAGGCCATTCACTAAACACAATTAATGTTTTTGAAGTTGGCATATGTACACAATTTTGTACTCTGGGGATTCTGTATTTGTGTTTTGCAAAGGTTTCCCCACCTGCATAAAGGCAGGTTTTGAATTTAAAAATGAGAATCAATGACAATTAACATTTCTCATTATTTCAGTGTCAAAAGTAGATATTTTCCAGAAATTCTCGCCGGAACTTTTATAAAATGTAATAAAAATACCTACGTCAATAGTATCCACCAGAGTATTTGTATAATGTTCTTAATCGTGGTTATTTGTAACACTTATGACAGATGCTAAGTAAATGTCACTTCTTTAACGTTCTAGTTTTAGTAACTTTTTGTAAGTACCTTCCTAGACAAAGATGAATTTCAAAATTACAATCATGAAATCTGGAAATCAAAGGCCACTTTCTGTTTTTATGTTTAGTGAACAGACTATATTTGCGTATTCAAAGTGTATGCACCACGGGCATTACTTGATGTTCATAGCCCTCGAGCGACTTATAAACCCTCGGGCCAGATGCCCTCAGGCTTGTAAACTTGTCGCTCTTGAAAAGGGCATAACATCTTCATTATGCCCTCGGTACATAAATAACTATTATTGCCCTTGGGCTTAACAAGCCTACGTCTATGCTCAGCGGTAGGGTTACTTCAATGGCGTCGGTTTCGGAAGAAGGGGAGGGTGGGCGTTACCCTCAGCTAGACACTGGATTTGATTGGAACAAAGTTTATTATATTTACACTAACTAACATACAAATAATCTTAGAACTAGGTAACATATATGTACAGAAAAAGAAAAGAAAATGGCGGATTGGCATCCGCGATTGGAAGCGGGTGTGGTCCTTCGGAGGCGGGGCCGGCGGCTTCCTCCTGCGGTTGCAGCGGCGGCGGTGGCGACTGGCGACGGGGCGGCGAGCTGAGAGCAGCGGCGGCGGCAACGTCGGCGGCAGTGCTGATCTCCTTGGCGGAGGCGGCGGTTGGCGGCTTCCTTCGGCGGTTGCAGCGGTGGCGACTGGCGACGGGGCGGCGGGCTGTGAGCAGCGGCGGCGGCAACGTCGGCGGCAGTGCGGATCTCCTTTGGCGGAGGCGGCGGCTGGCGGCTTCCTTCTGCGGTGGCAGCGGCGGCGGTGGCGACTGGCGACGGGGCGGCGGACTGTGAGCAGCGGCGGCGGCAACGTCGGCGGCAGTGCTGATCTCCTTGGCGGAGGCGGCGGTTGGCGGCTTCCTTCGGCGGTTGCAGCGGTGGCGACTGGCGACGGGGCGGCGGACTGTGAGCAGCGGCGGCGGCAACGTCGGCGGCAGTGCTGATCTCCTTGGCGGAGGCGGCGGCTGGCGAAAGTGGCTTTCCAAAGACGGCAGGCAGCAGAGTCCAATGCGTAGGATTGGCTCTAAGTCCCCGAGGGTGATAGGCTCTGGAGAGGCGGGAGCTGCTAGCTGGTCCTGGAAGCTAAAGTGGCTCGAACTCCAAGTCCCACGAAGACGGCAGACAGCTAAGTCCAGTGAAACGGCTGTTGGTCCTGGAGCTGAAGTGGCTGCTGGTGGTCCGGGAAGCTGAAGTGGCTGCTGGTAGTCCTGGAAGCTGAAGTGGCGGCTGTTGGACTCTCCTTGGCTGAGTTGATGCTGGATTGACCCGCCGAGGCAGAGTGAGTTCTTACTACTAGCGTCTGACTATTTAAAGGAGCCAGTCCTTTGTCCAACGCGATCTCGACGCTCATTGGTCGAAGTAGAAGGGAGGTTTTGCCCGATTTCGATATATTTCGGATTTATAGCGTTTAATTGAGCGGCGTGATCAATTATCGACTTGATTTGAGTCGTAATCAAAAGTTGTTGAAATGGCGATTCTAACGACACCCAATTTGCTATGTTTTGAGTAAAAATTAGCTCAACTTGGAATTTTTAATTCCGTGTTCCGCGTAAAGCTTAATTAAGCATTACTCTTATGGCGTATGTTCAAAAGTTTATTATGCTTCGATCGGTTGCGCGCTATTTTTATAAGACTTTTGAGACCAATTACGCTTTTCTGGGATGCTTCCTTCCGTTGATTATACTTTAATTTGTAATATTGTATCCTTGCCCGCTGTATTTTGTCGTGGCCCCGATTTCTTCTCCGTTACAAAGATGCGTTTCTTGCTGGGCCGCTGAATTTTCGGCCGCTCCTCTCGCGCGCGCTCGGGCCGCATGTATTTGCTGTCTGATGGAAAAATTGCTTTTACTCCACCTGTATATGTGCTAGCGCCCTGGTGTTTGTTTTATTAGGTGGCGGTTGATTTTTCCTTTCGGCAGGTACCCTTATGTGGGGTTTTGGATTTGGCGCACTCTGATTTAAGAGCGTTTTAGTGATCGAACTTGGTTTATTAATTTTCGCTGCGGCGCCGTTTGGTCGGCTTCCGTTGTTTAGGTTGGCGATCCGTTGGCCCTTTTATTGCAGCGGTTTATACTTGCGAATTGGGGGCTTCTTTGAGTTCGCGTGCCGCGATTATTGTTTTATGGGGTAACGGTTTTCTTACAATTTTTGTAGGATCGAGGCGATTTGCTGGTGAACAGATGTTTGAGCTCTTTGTTTCGTTCGCCGTGTACTTGGCGACGTAAATTTCCTTCGTTGCCCTTGTTCTGTTCACCGATTCATATTAGGCTGTAAAGGGATACATTACGCCCCAAAAATAGGAATGATATAAAGTGACCGGGTTTCGCCCGGTCATACAAAATAATAATTAAAGCAAAGAAAACGGCATTTATTATACACAAATATTTTTAACAGATGCTTATTTATATTTTCTAAAATTACTGTTTTCCTAAAAATCAAATTTGCTCAGTGGGACTAAACCAAATATTTTGAAAATTTTTAATTTTTACAAGATCTAAAATTCAACATCATTACTATAAGCAGCGCCAGACCTTAAAGCTGTGTTTAATAAATTTGTACAACAGAGAATTTAGAAAATGTTAAGCTTCATATATTATATTATTATTAGGACTGCAACTAACATTTATTTATTTATTTATGCAAGTTGTAGAAAAACAAAGTACATATTCTAATAATTATTAATTGCAATTACAACAAAAGCATAAATAAAATCCGCTGCTAACTACTTACCTCTAAATTAATAATACATTTAGAGTATATGTGTATAAAAGGCTCAACAACAATCGTTAAGAAATCTTCCTTAAATGTATCAGAAACAAACTTTTTTTAAACAGCCCACCATTTACTATTTTCTCTGGTATAAATAAAATTGAAATTTGTAACGTGGGAAACATGGAAAAGATTAGACCAAATTATTCGTCGTTAAAACGTTTGAAATATATTTTTTTTACATATTTTCACCACCACATATTGCAAAATTGTAAACCACACATTGATTTTATTATTGCTCTCGCTGTAATGATTCTGATAGCAATTATTGGGAATAAAATTATTATGTATTGTTAGCACTTACGTTTTTTTTGCTTTCGTATGGTTGCCGTATTAGTACATTATATGTTTTCTTCAATTAATTATGTTCGAAGCGATATACTTTGGCGAAGCATACAATTTTTCAGTCATTTCGACCAGGCTGAAGTTCGGAGAAAATATATAATAGTCTGGAGAAGAGCGTTATCGCTCATTGTTGTTATTTATATATACCGGGTGATCGGTTTCAAAACCGAACATAGACAAAGAATGGTATATTACAAAGTTACTGGAAACGTTTAATTTAATTTTAAAAACAATGTTACCTAGATTAGAACTTTAAATTATAGGGATGGGGAAGACTGAAAGTCCTTAGACATTATTTACGTTAGACATAGCATTTGTTTACCAAAGATGAAAAAATTGCTATGTTTGGTGTTGAAACCGGTCACCCGGTATACAAAAGTAAATAAATACTATGTAAAACAGCAATATTTGCGCTCATCTTTTCGTAGCGTAATAGGTAAAAGCACTAATGCATTACCCACTACCATTAGCGATGCTGCTGAGACGAGATAATTCTCACCTCGTTTGGAAATTTAGATCGAGATTGACATTTTTCAATTTCGAATATACGAGACGAAATTAATCAAATTTTTGTCGAAATTTCGATCAATCGATCTCGACAGTGTTTTAATAGTGCTTCTCAAATCTGCTTAAAATGAAACAGAATTGACCTTTCCTCTTCGAGGAGGTTTAGGTTTAGGCATAAGACCATACCGACTGAAAAACAAGGCTTCAGTGCTCTGGCATGACGTCAGCACAATTAGGTGGAATTGGCCAATGATTGAATTTACTCCGCCTTGAACCTCGAGATAAGATCCGATCATTGGCCAATTCGACCAACTTGTGCTGGCGTCACGCCCGAGCGCCGAGGTCTTGTTTTTCAACCGGTATCGAAGACATTAGAATGTCGAAATTATTAAAATGCAGGGAGTTAAGTCTGAAAACTAGGATTAGATTACTCCGCTGCTACATCTTTCCCGTTCTCCTGTATGGCGTGGAATCCTGGACGGTGACAGAAGCCTCAAACAAAAGATTAGAAGCCTTTGAGATGTGGCTGTATAGACGCATTTTGCGAATATCATGGACCCAACATGTCACTAACAAAAGGGTATTAGAACAACTAGGTAAATCTATGGAAATTATGAAAGCAGTTAAACAAAGAAAGCTCGAATACCTAGGCCACATTATGAGAAATGAACAGAGATATAGACTACTACAGTTAGTTCTACAGGGGAAAATGGAAGGGAAGAGGGGCCCAGGAAGAAGGCGCATATCCTGGCTCAAAAACCTAAGAACGTGGTTCTCGACAACAACAACTGGACTTTTCCGAGCAGCTACGAATAAAGTTATGATAGCTAGAATGATAGCCAACATCCGGTAACGGATTGGCACGTGAAGAAGAAGATCGAAGACCCGACGGTTGCCAAAGCCGAATTGGGGGATTCCAGTGAAGTCGATATAAAATATTGGTGGCCGTTGAAGTTCATGGTAATCGAACGCACGTATTCTGGTTTAGAATCGGGCTTTACCTCTATGCCGTTGCAAGTACAATGCTGTAAATATCCCCAGTGGAATCCCAGAATGTTAGTGCATGGTCGAGAATTTTCGAGATCGAGATCGAGCATGGGTAAAATCTGTTCTCGTTTAATGTTAACACACTACCATAAGGGCTTCCATTCCCAATTCACAAATGGGCTCGTACTAAAATCTGAAATTTCAACCAAATCGTTTCCATTTGGACGGTATACAATCGTCTTATTGAAACAAAACGATTCAGTTGTGATACACCCATTTAATTAAAATCGGCAAGCAGCAAATCTTTTTGTTTTGGTTGAAGATGTGCGAAGCCAGTGTTATTCTGTTCGAAGTCGGGGTATCAATCGTTGTACGGTTCAAAGGGTTCTCTTTTTCTCTTTATTAACTGTTGTCTGCCCATTCTCGGACATAGTACTTCCTAAAATTTTGTGTTTTATTTTCTTTGTGAACACCTACGTTTCTGTACCGTATGTCGTGGTCGGGAGAATACATTGGTTATATAATCTGTGTTTAATCTGTGTAGTGGTATGTTCATATCCATTATGTGTTTTATTTTACCATACGTCGCCCATCCTAGCTTTATTCTTCTTTCCACTTCCATCTCTTGAGTTTCTTTACTCAAGGTTAGTGCGTGTTCAAGGTATACAGGGTTTTCATAGTTAAGTCGGCACTATTGCTAACTTCGTTATTATTGGAGCTACAAGGTCAGTTAAGTAGGCAAACTAGTAGTATTTTTTTCGCCAATTACGATGGTGAAAACGGAATCAAAATCGAACATCGTGTTCGCGAGTTATGTCAAAAAGTTCAATTTTTTCAAATGGGACACTTAGTATACAATATTCACAATCGATAGGAAATTGAATTCTGAACAAAAAGTGTCCTATGACCTTTTATCCTAATGTCGAAAATGACAATGGTTTGATGATTTTTCAAATTCGTCAAGGTGGCTGCTACTTCATAAACAACATTCGTTTGTTTTATAAATATCATCAGGATTAAAATGTCAAATTGAAGTTTTGCTAGTAAGCAGTTTTCAGTTTGTGTTTTTTGAGGGAAAAAATGCCATTCACGCATTCAGAAAAATGTGATATGATGGGATGCTATATCGTTTGTCAAAAAAATAGCCACCAAGCTCGTGAATATTATAGTGCTTTGTTTCCTATGCGTAACTTTCCAGATCGAAGGTACTTTTTGCTTTTGTATCGTAAGTTTAGATCGAATGAAAATGTGTTCAAGAAAACTAGAACCAAGAAACAATTCGTAATAAGTGAAGCAACTGAAATTGATGTCTTAGCTTACTTTGAAGCTCATCCTACTAATTCAATCAACGATCTCATGCAACAAAGTGGACTATGTTTGGGAACTACATATTCACAATATTCTGAAAAAGCATAAGTTTGTACCGTACAGGTACAGACCTGTACAGACGCTGGTACCAGGAGATCAAGAGAGACGCATCCAGTTCTGTCAGTGGTTCATTAATAAAGTCAGAATTAATGATAATTTTTGGCGCTTGATTCTTTGGAGTGACGAATCACATTTCTCCAATAGGGGCATGTCCAATAGGAAAAACAACCACTATTGGAGTCAAAAAAAAATCCGATGCTCGTCCGTCCTTGTAACCCGCAGAGACGCTTTAGTGTTAATGTTTGGTGTGGTTTGATTGAGTCAAGAATTGTAGGCCCTGTATTTTATCAGTGTGCATTAACTGGTAAGCGGTATGTCGAAATGTTAACCGCCACACTTCGAGACTTCCTTGATGAGTTGAATTTAATTGATAGACAACAGATCTACTTTCAACAAGATGGAGCTCCTGCCCATAATGTTGGCCAGATTGATATCCTATTACAAGACTTTTTTGATGGCAGATATTTATCAACTAACGGCCCTATCCGTATGCCTCCTCGATCACCAGACATAACTCCTATGGATTTTTTCTGTTGGGGATATGTGAAGAGTGTGGTGTATAGCAGGCGGTATGATAATCTTGAGGATCTCCAGCAAAGCATCATTCATACTGTCGAAAATATTGATGGTAGAGTCATTGCCAGAGGCACTAGGAGCGTTTACAAGCGGGCTCAAAAATGCTTGGAGCAAGAGGGCGATGTTTTTGAGCATCTGATTTGAATTTTGTTTTTTTTAAGTTCATAGAATAATTTTAAACGATATTGTTTCACTTCATGGATATTCTTCTTAATTTCTATTTTATGGCAAGGCAAAGTTGCCACTAACACAGCCACCTTGACGAATTTGAAAAATCATCAATGCCTTTGTCATTTTCACATTAGGATAAAAGGTCTTAGGACACTTTTTGTTCAGAATTCAATTTCCTATCGATTGTGAATATTGTATACTGAGTGTCCCATTTGAAAAAATTGAACTTTTTGACATAACTCGAGAACGCGATGTTCGATTTTGATTCCGTTTTCACCATCGTAGTTGGCAAAAAAAACTATTAGTTTGCCTACTTAAATGCCTTGTAGCTCCAATAATAACGAAGTTAGCAATAGTGCCGACTTAACTATGAAAACCCTGTATGTGTGATTATAATTTATCTACCGCATTGTCTTCAATGTGGATATTCTGTACATCTGTAACTACATTGGTCATATATTTTGTTTTCCTAAAATACATCTCTAACCTGACGTTTATTTTTTTTGTACAGATCCTTTATCATTTCTGTAAGTTCATCCTGACTTTGCGGCAAACCTTAAATGGTTCCATTTTTCGACCAATATGTTAATCCAAAGTTATTGAAGAATAGGTTCCCCTAGATGAGGGCCAAAGTCTGCACGAAAACGGGTTACGCCAGAGTAAGATGATTGCTATATTGTATCTACGGTATCGCACTGTAATAAATGTCTTAAATTCACTGACTGAAGCTGTCGCTGGCTACCCTCTCTCAACCGTTTTCTCCATTCCTCCTTGCTATTCTAATCTTCTCCGAGACTCCTACTTTCCATGACATCATCTACCTCATCTCTGAAGGATATTCTGGGTTTCACCCGCTTTCTTCTTCCGGCTGGTCTCCATTTCGTTACCTTTGATATGCCGTTGAGGTGCTGCTCTTCTGACGTGACGGTACCACTGTAGGCGGTTTTCTTCGATGTAGGTAAGTATGTCTTCCTTCACCGACATGTGTATTTCTTCATTAAAAATCCTTTCCCGCCTTGTGACTCTGTTGCACCTTCTTCAGTATTCCACCTATGTGGCTGTAATTCTACTGTGATCTCTTTTGAAATCCTCATTAATCTATATTTCAAATTGAGTAAGTTTAATGTAGGTGGCTCGATTTTTGCTCGGCAGTGTAGATTATTGATTAGTAAGGATACTTTTTATCAGCTAAATAATTTAGATATTAAATTCTCGCTGGGGTTTGTAACAGCGAAGTTTCTAAAAACATAAATAAATAGAAAATTTAATTTAAATGACTCACTTCGTGATCTCAAAACTGTTCACGCTCTGTAAACGGTGCCTTTTATAATTGTTGGTTCGAGGAATCATAAAAACTGTTGTTTATACCTTATTAAATACAGAATGTATGTACCATAAAGAGCAATTTCTAGCATATTTTCACTTATATCAAGAGCAAATGCATGGACTTTAGTGCTTTTAAGCTGAAGTTAAAAAGCCAAAAGGTAATTTTAATTAGCGCGACATTTACCGAGCTTGAATTAAAATTAATTAAAATTTAACTGCCTTGACAATTTTCTGCCTGGCCATTTATTTTCCTGTTTGTTTTTTAAAATGGCTGCTTGCACCTTGTAATTTCCCATATATGCAGCCAAGCAGCGGAGTGCGCATAAGTGCATAAAATACCAGTACTTAAGAAGCACGTACGAGTAAAAATAAGCAGTTATTCCTGTCAGGATAACATACTTGCAGACATTCTTGAAATTTGCAAGATAATTATACATCGTCGTGTTTATGTTTATTCTGTGTTAGTGGAATACGAGCAGAAATAATGCCGGAGTCGATTTTAACAGCATTTCGCTCAAAGTGGCGTCAGTCAATTTACAGCCCGAGATCGGAAATTAACCTGTTAAGTAGGGATTTCTGTTTCACATGCAAAGCCATTGGAAACGTTCCGAGTTTCTATTGCAAATCTATGGGCGGAGTAGCATGTACATTTATCGGCTATGGACGGCCCACGGTCAAATCTCACGTTAATTTCCGTAATAATAATCATCAAAACATTAGCCATCGGAAATCACTTTGATTAGGAAATAGAAAGCACTGCTAACAACCCAAATTGTAGTGTTTTATCAGAGATGTACACTACATGATGAAAGTTATAATTGTTTAAGTGTGTTGCTCAGGCTATCAAGTTTCTGCAATAATATTATTTTCTTAAGTGGCTTTTTGTACTTCCGCCAAAAACGCATTGTTTGGCCTACATACGTGTGATCTACACTACAAGACCTATTCTAATCAGGAGAATGTACCGTGCTAAAGTTGTAAATTGATGTCCATATAGCTTGGATGTCTTTATATGTCATAAAACGTTAATTTACCGCCGATTTTATTACTGGTTTCATGAAGAGCTTCGCATTTTTTTCCAATAATAATTGCACTATTATATGGCATGCATTTATTATGATAATTTAGACACATTAATCTGCGATTTCCTTAATTACGCAACTTTAATGAGCAAAGGAAAGTGTAATAATAGTAATAACAGTAATGAACCGTCCATGAAAGCTCATCTGATGAAACGCGGATTTTTTGTTGGAATAAATTTTTTTCCTAAGTGAAACTGTTCGGAAGCACCGGAGGGTTTCGAAGTTAATCGTGATAGTCTAAAATATGCTAGAAGTTGTACTTTGTCCAATTGTTCTAAAACTGGTTTTCTGTTTGATAACAAGCGTTGAGTTTTTTAAGGTACTACAATGTATGAAATTAACTAACAAAGCAATTTACGTTGCATGCCGTTTTTAGAATCGCGAGGAATTAATTATTGGTGGCTTATTTTGTTTATCTGAAGTTAAACATGTTCATCTAGGTTTACTGAACATCTATATCCAGTACACTGAATGAATATTTACTATTTAGTAATTGCACTTCACTACCATATGCAGTTTTTAATTGTGGTTATGTCTTATGTGCATATAAAATTAACTAATCAATTATTGTTTGTGCTTATCTTTTAAGCGGCATTTACTAAACAATAATACTATTAATGGCAACTCAAACTACCTATTCGTGTTTTGGAACGAATATTTCCTGCGTGATATTTGCTATTTACCGGCTAGGAAGAATTCAGTAGCTGCTCGCTATAAGGAGCCAAGGCTCTACCGTAACAAACCACTCATCAAAACTTTTTTACACTGAAACAAACATTATTGGTGCTTATTTTTCATCATGCTTCTCATTTCAAAGCTGAAATAAAGCATAAGTAATTTTTATTTGATGAATATAAACTGTACGATAAGCGCTTGCTTGTTTTCACGAACGCATTGGAGCTAGATCGAAGCAGCTTTTCGACAGTTTATAGACTGCAGCAGGGGGGAGAGCGGCTAAGAAGCTAGGCCAGAGATATGATATTTTAACTTTGAATGGAAGCCACCTCTTCTAGGCTCAAGCAGATTCAGTCTCGACTGCGATAGCATGCGCATTTAGTTTCTGATTACAACTTTCGCACGTAGGGTGACTGATGTAAAAACACCGCGCCCGCGAAGCATATTCGGAAACTGCCAATGTACTTACGAATGAATCCAACAACAAATTATTTTATTAGCTACTCACATTTAGTTGATTCTAATATTTAAACGATAATTAGCAGTATATGTGTGTTTCCTATTTTCTACGCAAATCTGACAATAAATATGAAAATAACATGAAATGCAACAATGCTATTTCAACAATATTAAAAAAATGTTTAATAATTGTGCATGTATCCCAGTCTACATACCATGGTTGTTTGAAAAGTTGAAGACAGAGGCAAACAACTTATTGCATGGAACAAGTAGTTTGCCACTTGGTTACCATTTAAATAACGTATTTTCAAATATAAACAAATGCAAAGAAAAAACTATAATACACCGAAAAGGCTTTTTTTCTCGGAAACGTTTTCGGAATAATTAAAATTTTAGCTCCAATTAAAGTTGTGCGAAATTGAAAACTTATTCTACTGTAAAATTTTCCATAGTAATATAACAAGGGCGAAACATACTTACCGATAATTTTGCAAACGCCAAGGGTCGAGTACTGATTGCAATGAAAACTGTCCCGAGGGCAGTTTTCTAAGGGCAACCAGCACGATGACTCTTGGCACGGGCAAAATTATATGTGTGTTGCCCGCGTTTATATTTTGGAGATTATTACGCGAAACCCGTATACGAATTATGATTTAAAATTGATCTAACAATGCCAAAAAACTCAAATTGCTTGCTTCTTGCAATTCTATTTCTAATTATGACACTATCCACGGGGTCGATAATCATCCCTAGGGCGCTTATCGCTCGGTAAGCAGCCCATGGGCGCTTATCAGCTAATCAGTTCGGGATTGGTCGATTTTCAAAAAATGCATGATTCTCATTGGATGATATCAGTCATGTGACAGTTGTGTGTAATAATCATTAAAATCGCTCTGTCAGAGTCCACTTCGGTCAAAATTGAAAAAAGGCTGACATTTAATAAAGACTGGAAACTATTTCTGTTTTAATTTTTACATATTTCCTCATAAGAAGCAAAGAATATCGAGCTAGTGGGATTACTATATTTCAAGATTTCTTAAAATATTTTGGAAGGAAACTTGCAAGGAAAGTATTAGTAATTACAAAGTTGAAATGTCAGGATGAATTTCGCCAGCCCAAGGTCGTTCCTAAATTTAACGAATTTTGTTATTATTGACCATGACATGGGAAATGCAAGCTATTTGCAGCTCATTTTTTTCTATAGCTATGCAGGATGTTTTTTAAGTCGACCATGTGGCTTCTGGAGGTATAGCATAAAAATAATTTGAAAACTCCTGTAAGGTTCCTGAATTAGATCCATAGTTTCCGAAATACAGCGTGGTCAAGTTTCCATGTCACGTTGGAATTTTGCTTAGAACAATAGAACGCTTGAATCGATTTGGATGATTTGGGTATGATACTCCAAACTGGTGTAAGTTATCTTTTTAGATGATATCGGTTATTATCATTCAACTACAAGTGGATGGAACACCGGTGCCACAGCACACATTTTTGTGTGTTCGTGTTTTTTTGGATCCTACGATTTAGACAGAAGAACGTAAAATCTAAGGGACTGCGCCAATTTTTTTTGAAAACACGTAATCTAGTTACCTGTATTATAATAAAAATATGATATGTACAATATGAAAGGCAATATTAGTTACAGTAATAAGTGTACAGCTAATACTCAATTTTAGGGGCAGATGGTGGACGTCTTGATTCTATGCAAAAAATTGAATTCGGCTCCAGCATTTCTACTGTATACCTTGTTAAGACAACCGAGAAATACCTGCTACAGCGATTAAAAATTAGTATTTAGTCGTTTGCTTTTTGACATGAAAAAAGACGAGATTCCATAAATATATCATACGAGATATCAAAAATTACAGACACAAAAAATTACCAACGAATATATCTATTCCTGGAAAAAGTTAATTATGTCGGCTATTAAATAATCATTGTCTGATTATCGTAGTGACAACCTGTTTCATCCACTAGTAGTCCACTAGTACTAACCAATATAATCTCAAAAGATGACTTTGGAGCGCCATACCGAATATCATGCAAATCGATCTAAGCGCTCCATTGTTATAGAAGCAAAATTCAAACGTATTGAACACGCTGTATTTCGGAAACTACGAATCTGAGTCCAAAACTGGACAAGAGCTGTTGACTTTTTATGTTATAATCAGTGACGGCTCGCTATAAAGGGTCAAGAAGCCTTGGCTCTACCTACCATAACAAACCAGTCATCAAAGATTTTCTATATTTAGAAAGAAAAAAATGTACTGTTTTTTCATCATTATTCTCATGTTAAAGCTTAAACAACGCACGAGCAATTTTTATTTCATGTACGCTAAACGCTGCTACCTTTCACGGGCGCATTGGTGCCAGATAGAAGTGGCTCATCGGTTTTTCTACAGTTTATAGACTGCAGCGGGTGCAGAGCGACAAGAAGTAAGTAAAAAGAACAGGATATTTTAAGATTCAATGTGAGTCATCACAGCGAAGGCTCACGCAGAATCAGCCTGATCTGATCGTTGCGATAACGCCCGCATGCCGAGTTTCTGACTACAATTTTGGGACGCTACTTCGTCGAGTTCAGATGAAGAAACGCCGCGTCCGTGGATCATATGAATGCGGCTGTACGTACAATTCCAACAGTTGCAAAATAATTACGGTATGATCAATTTTATTTTGCTCATAATTTACTGGTAAAGTGTCACGCATCTTGAAATAATATTTTCCTGAAATGGTCAAGAAAGCAAGCGGGCCATGTCAAGCCTCAGTTTGATCTTGAAAGTGTCACTTTGCAAGACTAGTCACTTTTTAGATTTTTGCAAAACTAGGCATTTTTACTTTGCGTTACCTAGGTGACCGGTCACCTTCACCATGCACCTTGATGCCATAGGATTCTATTTTTAAATGTCAGAGAAAAACTAAAATTCTCCAGCTTCCTCCGGGACTCTTTATTTGCATAATGGTAAAGCCTAGGCACATACAATATTAAATATCTCTGAGTGTTGTTTTTTGTTAAGACGCTGTCACTGTAAGCATCCTGGGTGATTTGCTGGCACGACACTTGAAGCGAGCTCCGTTGTAATATGACTTGCGAGGGGTGCGCTTGGCGCCCTCTCTTGGCGACGGCTGGAATCGTGGAACGGTATAGATCCGTGCTGTCGAAACCTGCGCGCGCTAGGTGTTACAAAGAGGGATTTCAGAAAAAAATTAATACATTACACAGCATGAAAGTGCCTATGCTTGACTCGGAGGCTTTGAAGAAATACTCGGACGCTTCGCGTCCTCGTATTCTTCAACAAGCCTCCTCATCTGCAAAGTATCACTTTCATGCCTTGTAATGTAGTATACTATTATTATTAGCCTGTAAAGTTTAGTAAATTGTTTCAGGGATTGTAACTTGCCATCCATATGCGAAATTTTTAAATCTCGGGTAATCGGAATCTTTCTTTGACTGTGAGTGGGTGGAAAAGGCGGTGATTGGCTCTACCATCAAAATTCTGAACGAGCCGCCACTGGGTACCATGTACCTCCCGAAGCCACACGGTAGTTTTAAGAAATATCTTGTATAGGGTTTTGGGCTGGTATCAGGAAGTGGAAATTAAAAAAGAAAGTTGTAATTGAGAACTGCGTCATACTAAAAGCTTTTCTAACGACCCCCATACAAATGGTCCATAAAAGCAAACTACGACATTTAAAACTTTTCCTTTTGACGAGGGTTTTCTTGGGCAGTCATTACACGCAATAAGAGTAATAATTGTTTGATTAAAAAATTGAAGTACATACGTACAATGTACATGTGAAACTTGAGCCTGTAACGTTTCACTTTTCCCCATTCAGCAACGAACAGGATCTCTATACATAGCAAAAGTAAATATTATCGTTTGCAACTATCGTAGCTTTCACATTGTTTTGCCACACAATGCAGGTGTTCTCGGCAAGTTTGCGATGACATGTAAATAATAAACGGGAAGCTGGGAAAATGTACAGATACAGCCCGCCTAGCGGCTTCCAAAGAGTTATTGTGCTCGTACACAATTATTATTAGACGTTATCGTATTTAGGTTACCGTGACAAGCGCTGAGTTGAGGAGTAATTACGAAGCCTTCAGAGCTAGACAAAGACCTCGCAAAACGAGACATCTCAGGATGTGCGCTGTTTAGAAATTCCAAAAGCAGGACAGCCTCTGATATAAAGATAATTTGGCTAAAAGTGTAAAATCGTCGTTTTTATTGGAGCTAGGTTTGTGAAAGTTATGAAAAACGAATACCTAGTGGTTAAATCACCTCCCTATTCACCCAACCTTAGTAGGTATACTATTTAATACTCCTACTGTATTTGATTCAGTGTCTTATGAAATATTTAAATATACAATTAGCTTTACTACAATATCTAGTGTGATGCAGTAAGCACATTTTTGTAACGTCTATATTACTCTTTAATAGTTAATAGTATATTACATACCGAGGTGGAAAGTGTTCCATTACTGTCCAGAGATTAAGTAGTTAACCGAGACGCGAAGCGTCGAGGTCAACTTTATCTCGAGACAGGGATGAAACTTTTCACCGTGGCATGTATACTATTTTATTTACAACCACTATATTCTAAACAATAATTGGAAAAATTATTATTATATTATGATTCGACAGGTTATGACGCGCATGAATGGATGAACGAGATTTCCAGTGTCCCTACCTAGACAGTGGTTGGCAATTGATTACTTTCCAACCGCTGCCACGGCAACCACTTTTCCGATCGGTTGGAAAGTTTAAAAGTTGGTAGTAGCTCATTTACCAACTTTTTAAAAGTCAGTAATCACCTTATTACATATATTATGGTTGTGAATAAATAAAATTACTTTCTTGGAAAAGTACAATGCCCTTGTGAAAGAAAAATCAAAGGGAGAAATAGTAAAATTAAACCATGGTCATCGTGGTTTCTAACAAATTGCTAAGTTACCAAGTATATTTTGTTACTATGAGAAGCTATATTGTTTTAATTTTGGCATTTTAACAAGCTGGATTGTCAAGTTGACAGTACATTGAAAAACAGATTTATTTCCGAATATGGAGCTGCCATTTAATTCTACGTACGATTGGGAACTGTTTTTAGCAAATTCCTCGAACATTGGCAGTAGTTACTCAATTATAGTACATTATCCACCAAGGGACTAAGGTGCCATTTAATTCCTCGACTTCGTCTCAGGAATAAACTGGGGGATTAAATGGTACACTTTGGTTCTATGTTATATAATGTACTATAATGGAATAACTAATGCCCATATTCGAGGAATTTGCTAAAAACTTTGCGATCTCACTGTATACAATTAGCCTGCCAGTAACGAACTTACTGTGCAAGTAAAATGAAATATGACATTTCCGTTCGAATCTAATATTTATTCCAAACAAAAACGGTAATTTCCGGTGCGTCTTCGTAGTTCAACTTGAGTTGAATGAATGCATACCTGGAGCATCCGGTCAAAAGGGGAGAAAAAACCAAACCCGGATTGAAAATCCGCGGTTGGCCACTTACGAATAAGGGGCACATTCTGCAGTTTGAATTACGGTTTTACAATTAAGTAGGAAATTAAAAGTGGTGGACACGAAAGCTCCAATTCCTCAGAGCCACAGCTCGCGAAATGCGCTCATTTTGAACTTTAGGATTGGATTAGATCTTTGGCATTTCATTATTCATAACCTATAAATCTGAATAACATGTCAGTTTATGACTGCACTAAAGTTAACGATGCATGCAGACTTCCAGCTTCAGAATGAAGCTGTAATCTAACACGACTGTTGCCAACGGTTTACATCTTTAAGTTGGTAAATTGCATTCTACGTTCCACAATTTACAGCATAAATTTTAAAATATGAACTCGTAACTGATTGTATGTGTGAAGTACGATAACTTACTGGTTTTTAACTGCATAGAAGAGGTACGCATCCTCGTGTTTTGCCATTATATATACAGGGAGCTGTAGAAACCAGAACTCACTTATTTTGTAACATAATTTTGTTGATATTAATTAGAAGAGAATGCTACTTATACTTAAAAACAATAAATAGACTTGGACTATTATGTGCTGAAAATCAGTGGCGGCTCACTACAAGGAATCGCGGTTTACCATAACAAACCAGTCACTCAAGATTTTAAAAGCTTAAACGAAGCACGAGTAATTTTTATTTCATGAATATAAACTGTACAATAAGCGGTATCTGCTTTCACTGGATGAGACGTTGGAGTTTTCGCAAAATAATTACCGTTACCGATACTTAAATTATTTTATTATTACTCACAATTTATTGGCAAATGGTAGCAGATCTTGAAATAATATAGGTACGTCAATCACGCATGTATGTAAAGTATACACATTACCCTTTTTCTGTGACGTCAGAAATAACAAAACATAGCGTTTAAAACGTATGTCTTATATTGCAATGAAACTCAAAAAGATCATTTAGATCGTAGACAGTAGACTTTAGAAATTTGACATATACCTAACCTTTAATGTAAGGGATGCTCATTTAAGAACATTATTCAAGCCAAGACATTCTTAACCTATGTAATCCAGCGTTTTTCCTCTTCGAAGAAGTCCCGAACGCTTAAAATAAGATTTTAGGCTTGCTCGCTTGCTTGTTATTGTGCGTTATTTTACTGTCATTTTGGACAAATGTCACATTGACAGTATTATACAACAAGCCGTACTTAAAGCGGACCTGACCAAAAACTGCAAATTTTTTGTTTCATTCAATTCCTTATAGTTAAATGTATGTATAATCTGTAACCTCATTTACCTTGCGGTGTAGAGGCTGGTGCTTTATGCGCTGGCATCTGGCGGTACAATGTTCAACTTGCCCCGGATTCGGGATACAGAGTTGGAGCGCGCCTTTGGTGCTTGCGCAGCAACCATTGTGTGAGTTGTGTGCCTTGGTGATGTGTTGACCTTGTTACTCTATCTCTTAGGTCTGTGGTTCTGAGTAGAGCACAGTTAATTTGGTGCCCAACTGTGAATGGTCTCACTGAGCCCGATTCTAATCGCCAAGGATACGGAAAAATTCCTACCCCAGCTGGATTCGAATCGAGTACTTGCTTAATGCAAGCTTGGTGCTTACCCATCTGTTAATAAATACAACTTTTCTGAGTAACCACTTTATTTTCAACTTATCATTTGCGTGTCAGTGGTTGAACTGACCACCGAAGATTTTAAAATGACGCACCAGCAACCCTCCGAAATTGAGCGAGTGCGCCCGAAATACAAAACTGGCAACGAAAATACACAAACTTAATATTATACAAAGAAATAGAAATATGTTACATTAACTAGTCTAAACATACCCCCCACCTTGAAGAACTAAACTTCAAAACGCCGTACAGTTACAATAATGATTAATCAATCATACATATATACAAAAATCGAGAATCTTTAATAACACAACATAGAATAAAGTCTTTAAGAATCAGTTAATTGTCATTAATGGGTAACACACACAGTTTAGCTACCGCACGTTTTTGTACGCCACCAACACTTTTCACAGTTACCACTCGGATTATGCCATCAGAGCCGGGATGCACCTCCACAATTCTGCCAAGGTGCCATTTCAGGGGAGGCACATTGTCCTCGCGAATGACGACCATTGCGTTGGGCGTAATTAAATTTGCGCTGTTGGATCGCCATTTAGTTCGCACTTGTAGTTGGCTAATATACTCCTTGGACCACCTAGCCCAAAAGTGCTGAGCTATCTGCTGCACCCTCTGAAAGTGAGATAGTCTTGCTGGCTTAGTGTCAACAACATCTTGATCTGGAACGCTGAATAAGCTTCTCCCTATCAGAAAGTGAGCTGGAGTGAGAGGATTTAGGTCAGAAGGGTCATTTGACAATGGGGAGAGAGGTCTAGAATTTACCACTGCTTCAATTTGAATTAAAACTGTATTTAATTCTTCATATGTTAATAGTGCAGTACCAATAACGCGTTTTAAATGATATTTTATTGTTTTTACACCTGCTTCCCAGAGACCTCCGAAATGCGGAGAGCGTGGTGGTATAAAGGACCAGGAAATACCCTCTGAGGCTATTGCATTATCAAAATCCTTACTAGTGCATTCAGAATTTAAATCTCTTAAAAATGATTTTAAACAAGCATTTGCCCCAACGAAATTGCTGCCATTATCAGAATATATTTTAGAAGGCTTACCCCTCCTTCCAACAAATCGTCTTAAGGTAGCTAAGAAGGCTTCTGTGGTAAGTTCCGATACAACTTCCACATGAATTGCCTTTGTCGAAAAACAAATGAAAATGCATATATATGTTTTGATCGTCTTGCAACCTCGCCCCTTGCGGTCTTTCGTTAAAATAGGGCCACAATAATCTACGCCACATGTTTGAAAGGGAAAGGCAGCTGTTACTCGCTCTTTAGGCAAAGATCCCATTAAATATTTAGCACGATTGGGATTTGCACGAAAACATCTTACGCAGTTATGAACAATTTTTCGCACTAAGTTGCGTCCCGAAATTGGCTAATATGTGTCCCTAAGAACTGACAAAAGTAATTGCGGACCCGAATGTAGCGTACGTTCGTGCAGGTCTTGCGCAATTAGCAATGTAAGCCGATGCTTGGACAGGAGAATAATGGGGTGCTTCTTATTTTCAGAAAAATTGGAATTTTGTAATCTACCGCCTACCCGCAAAATTCCTCTTTCATCAAGGAAAGGATGTAGGCCGAGTAAATTACTTTTGGAGTTAATATCCCTTGATTTCGACAGTTCCTTGATTTCTTGCTTAAATTCGTCGTGCTGGGCAATTTTTATCAGAATTTCCAAAGCATGGTTTAATTCAGTCACTGTAAGGCAACCGATGGTTCTATCACGTTTCAGCTTTAATGAATTGTTTTTAAATCTCACACAATATGCTATACATCGCTGCAACCGCTTTAGAGAAGAAAAACGCGCAAATAAATCGTTTTCAATTCTTGCCATCAATTCAATTGTAGTTGCAACGCGGCATTCAGACAAATACTCGGTGGAAGTCTGATAATTTTCAATTGCCCCACCGGGCCAGTAGGTAGGTAACTGCCTTAGCCAACCTGGGCCGTGCCACCAAAGTTTTGAGTCAATTAATTTATTTGGTCTAATACCGCGTGATAGGAGGTCAGCAGGATTGTCACCAGAGCTAATATGCCGCCAGTCAGACTGGCCTACCAAATTTTGGATTTCCGAAACCCGATTGGCCACAAAGGTTTTTAGGGTATTTGGAGCAGACTTAATCCATGCTAGCGTAACTGTCGAATCGCACCAATACACCGTAGCGTCAAACTGCATTTTTATGGCTGCCTTGAACTTATCAACAAGCCTAGCAAGTAAAAGAGCTCCGCACAGTTCTAAGCGCGGTATAGAAATGGTTTTTAACGGTGCTACTCTAGATTTAGCACAAGCTAATTTAACATGTACGTTTCCTAACGCGTCCATACTCCGAACGTAAATACAAGCGCCATAAGCGACCTCAGACGCATCTGAAAAACAATGAATCTCAATGCTCGTTGCGTCGTGGATGATTACTTGACGCGGTATCTCTATTTGCTGCAAAGCTTTTAGTTCATCTTGAAACTGTAGCCACTGAGAATGCAAATCCATAGGAACAGATTCGTCCCATGATAAATTATATTGCCATAATTTTTGCAGCAAGATTTTTGGTATTATGACAGCAGGACCTAGGAGCCCTAAAGGATCAAATATTTTAGCTGTAGCGGATAAAATATACCTTTTGGTCACGGAAGTTTGCAATTCATTTGCCTTGATGCTATAATTTAGTGTGTCTGATTGCGGTAGCCATAATAAGCCTAAAGTTTTTGTGTTTTGATCGGGACACAACTTCAGGGCGCTAGAATCTCCAGCATTGGAGGCAGGTATATCATGTAAAACTGAAGGTTCGTTTGATATCCATTTTCTGAGATCGAAACAACCACGTTGGAGTATCAAAATGATTTCATTTCGAATAGCAATTGTTTCTTCGATGGAATCTGCACCCGTAAGCAGATCATCGACATAGAAATCATTTAAAATTATGTTAGATGCTCGAGGAAATTCGCTTATGCTTTTATGCCCTAACTCTTGAAGACACCTAATTGCCAAGAATGAAGCCGCGGCAGTGCCGTACGTAACCGTGTTCAAACAGTAGTCCGCCAATGGGTCAATAGGGCTTGATCGCCATACAATGCGTTGCAAGTCTCTTTGTTCGGGCTGAATAAACACTTGCCTGTACATTTTTGCTATGTCAGCCGATAGAGCATATCTATATTTGCGAAATCTGATTAAAATGGAAAAAAGGTCATCCTGAATGACCGGACCTACAGCTTGAAGATCGTTCAAAGAGATGCCTGTGGTTGATTTCGCGGACCCATTAAACACGACCCTTAACTGGGTTGTTAGGCTTTCTTCTTTTATCACGCCATGATGGGGCAAGTAATACGAAACGACACTATTTTCTACATTTTCTATCTTGCTCATGTGACCCATCATCTCGTATTCACTCATGAATTTGACATATAATTCCTTAAGTTTAGGATTTCTCTCCAACTTTCGTTCAAGGGCGTAAAATCTCTTAACAGCTAGTAATTTTGAATCGCCTAATTTATTCGATGTTTCCTTTAGCGGAATGGAGACATAGAATCTACCATTCTCGTCGCGAGCAGTAGTGCTGGTGAAATTCCTTTCACAAAAACGCTCTTCGCTTGAAAGCGCCTTGGTTACGCAACATTCCTCTAGTTCCCAGAATTTTGCTAATTGTGCTTGCACATCTAGACTACTACTTGCTATATTTAAATTGCAATAAACATTGTTACGATTATTAGGCTGACAATTTAAAGGACCGGCTAATATCCATCCTAGCCTCGTTTTTTGCAACGTTATCCGATTTCCACCTAGCTTAATTTGTCCCACACAGATTAATTGCCAAAAGATCTCGGCACCTATCAGAATTTCAATTTCACTTGATATATTAAATGTATTGTCAGCTAATTTAATATTCGGCGGAATTTGCAATGAGGCTGAGTCGAACGAGTAGCTTGGAATATTTCCAGTTATTTTTGGGACTACTATACAAGAGATCGTGGTTTTAAAATTGCCATAGCTTGAGTGCATACTGAGTTCCGCTTTGTGTCGAATGTGGGTGGACAACTGGTTTATACCCGTTACCGCTAAATCAATATTAGTTTTTTGTAAACCTAATCGCTCACACAAATTTTCAGTTATAATATTTGACTGGCTACCCGAATCTAATAATGCACGACAATTATAAAGAGAGCCAGATTTGCACTCAACACGAATGATCGCCGTTGATAGTAACACTTGCTGCTCGTAGCCATTCATAATATGACTTGTCATCGACGAAACTGCATTAGATTCTTCCTGACTTATCTGCGCTGTTTGCGAATGACTGGAGCTTGACGCTTCTACACTATTTTGAATGACTCCGGAGGGAAAACTTTGATTTTCTGAATTTTGAGTATTTAAATGTAGGAGTGTATGGTGCTTTTTCCTACAATATCTGCAGCTTGATGCCCTACAAAAATTACTGGAATGGAAGCCCTTTAAGCAGTTAAAACAAAGTCTTTTGTTTTTTGCCTCTTGTATTCGAGACGCTATCGGAAGTGCTTTAAACTGTTCGCAATTATAAATGCTGTGCGAGTCTTTGCAAATGACGCATTTAGGCTGCTTAACTGCATTTTCATTAGTGGCCAAAAATGAACTTGCTGTAGAATTGTTAAATTTGGTTTTAAATTTGTTAACTTTCAGTTCACTGGCCTGAGTAACATTAAGAGTTTCTAACAGTTCGCATTTCGACTTCAGAAACATTTTTAAATGCTCCATAGTTGGAAAATCACCTTCAATTTTCTGAGCCTCCCATTCACGTTTAGTGGCAGAATCAACTTTAGCACTAATTAAATAAATCAATATGGTATCCCACGCTTCTACTGGTTGACCTAACACCTTTAATGCCCTTAAATGTTTAGAAATATTGTCAAGGAGCTGCCGTAACAAAATATGGGATTCCTTTGCTATAGATGGTAAATTAAACAATAGCTTAATATGGTTATTTACAATTAGCCGCTTATTGTCGTACCTTTCAAGCAATAAATTCCACGCAATGGGATAGTTAATATCGCACACTTGTAAGGATTGAATTATTTCGCTTGCCTTTCCCTTCACGGAGCCCTTTAAGTATAGAAATTTTTGAACATTTGTAATAGTTTCGTTATCATGTATTAATGATTTGTATAAATCTCTATACTCTAACCAATGCCCGATATCGCCTTCAAATTCAGGCAAATTTACTGTTGGAAGACGAACTTGATTTATAATGCCGGAATGGTCGAGGTTGCTACGATTTGAATTATTTGTTTGTTGCTGCAAGGGGGTGCTTTGACTGTGTTGCTTTAGAAATGTTTGTGCCAAAGATAAATTTGTGTAATACAAACATTCAAAGCTTTCTCTTTCTTCTGAACTAGCAACAACTTCTTCAGACTGAAGCGATTCAATTTCATCTTGCACTATATTAAAATCAGCTATAATGGGTTTTATTCCCGAAATTCTCATTTCTAATTGGGAAAGAAATGCTTCATCTGGATTCGTACTGCATAAGGCTGAATTAATATAAGTTTGAAACCTCGTGAGTTGGGCTTTAATAACACCACGTTTTCGTATTAAGTTCGCTAAATCTTCCATAATTTCAAAGTAATTGCAGCAATGGTAATGAGGAATAAAGAAAAGTAGGATAAATACGATAAGGAAGCTCACTTACTTCTTAGTCTCTTTTGTTCTCAGTGCAGGGTTGCTACCTGCTGGCTTCTTTGTTGTCGATCTGCACCCGGAAGCTGATTCACACTGCTAACTGCAAGTACAGGCTGGTGCCAGATGCTCCAATATGCTGCTTGCTGGGCACAAAGGGATGCTAACTGGACGTTGACCCAAGGGCTATGGACAAAGAAATGATGCTCCGGCGTCGCCTTTTGATTACGTATTAATTTAATACTACTTGGGGATGAATCGCTGATGCTTCCACGTAGTCGCTCGAAAGATGAATTTAGAAATCGACGCGCTGGTATTCGTACAGGCCACGGATTTCAAACACTTGGCGAATTTGGTTTATCGACGGTAAATTTAATTAATTGGTTACCGGATAAACTCTTACACACACACTACACATAGCTCTTATTAATTCGACTGCGAAGGACCAAAATATGTTAATAAATACAACTTTTCTGAGTAACCACTTTATTTTCAACTTATCATTTGCGTGTCAGTGGTTGAACTGACCACCGAAGATTTTAAAATGACGCACCAGCAACCCTCCGAAAATGAGCGAGTGCGCCCGAAATACAAAACTGGCAACGAAAATACACAAACTTAATATTATACAAAGAAATAGAAATATGTTACATTAACTAGTCTAACACCATCTGCACCACGCAGCTTCTTTTCCTTATAGTTAAATAAAGAGAGAAAATTGTTACGTCACAGCAAAAGGGTAAGGTGTAGACCTTATGTATCTCAAACAGTGGAGATGCAGTTTGTTTCACCGAATTCTAAACGAAAAATGAAGTAGGTTCGATTCAATACAGCGTATTTTATCAGCCTGTACAGTTTGGTAAATTTTTCACGGATGTTAACTTGCGGTCCATATAATAAAATAATAAAACATTGAGATCTGAGGTTGTCAGAATCTGTCTTTGTGTGTGAGGGGGTGGAAAATGCATTTTACGTTCGGTTTGTTCTACCATCAAAATTATCCAATCAATACGTTCCTTCAAACCTTACGAATTTCAGCAGGAGTAATACTCTGTTTCTGATCTTCAAGGCTTCTAGATTTGTAACAGCAAACTGGACTGTGAGTTACACAAAAAAAGTTAAAATAATCAAATCGCCGATCTGAAGGGAGGAGCTTAATATGGTTTTCTTGTATGAACACAATCGATATAAGTCTTCAAAACCTTCATATTAATTCTTACCATATATGGCAAGTTATACCATCCTTCTAAAATAAACTCCTTCAAGTCTTAAACTTACGGTAAAAAATTCCAATCACTTTAGCATTGTAGGAAGTTTGAGCTTTTCTCTGTTACAGTGCAGTTTATATATTAATGAAGTTTCTCCTTTAGGTATAGGTACAGAGATCTGATATTTGAGGGCAATAGTATGTTGACTAATTCATCGTATGGAATTCGCAGTAGTTCCACTACTGACTTCAAATAAACCGTTTTATGCCTAGTAATTTTCTATCCCAGAATGTGTTCTTATTTTTTTCATATTTTAATCCATAATATTATTTTTTGAAGATTACTTTCTTAATATTAATAGTTAATTTCACAAAAAACCTCATTGTGCTACCATTTACGCCACCATCTTAGTAATTATGATTATTATAAAATTATTATCCGGCGTTGTCGCAAGGTCGAACGGAAGTAGACTAATTTGAGTTTCAGTTGATGTATCGATTTTTACTTTTTGAATTATGAGGATCTTCCACTTTCGACAGTCCACCAGAGAAGGCGAGCGGTCGGCGCATGCCGATCGACAGTGGGTAAACACGAATCCGTAAAACATCAAGTTCAGTGGCGTAATGTTTCTGCTATTTCTTATCAATTGGTGGATACCAATATTTAATTTATTCACATGTTTTGATGTTTAGTATTTTCAAATAAAATAACACTGATATTTATTCTAAGTTGTTGAAGATTTAACTTTCAAGGTTTTATGATTAGATACTTATTAGAAAGTATCACAAATATATTAAGTGCAAGGAGAGAAATTAAGAAGAAACAATAAAAGGAAACACTTGGTAATGTGAATTACATCAGTTTTCAAATAAAAAACATTACCGGCGGTGGGATTCGATTCAGCGCGTGCGGATGCGATTTTAACGCTCGACTATTTGTCGCACGCTGCCACATGGGACCGTTCGGATCTCTGCAATGCAGCTCCATTAAATGGAACGCACTTATTTGTTGCTCCTTTTTGTCTCTTAACATTTATCCTGTATCCGTTGGGTCCTATTTTCGTCAAGGGTAAAGTCTGATCTATGTACCAACTATTGCTTTTCCCTTTCTCTACAAACAAGGACTCAAATACATTTAGCCCTTGACAAGCATTTTAGTTCTCCGTAAACCACTTGACAGTAGCTAGTTCCGAAAGGTTTGAATGTTCAAACGCGTGAAGTATTGTATAGTGTGTTCCAGTACTTTTTATCCCAGACGGAAGGAGGGATTCTCAAGAGTGTTACAGAAGAAACTTGTGAAGCAACGGAAAAAACCGTCAGAATACTTTAAAGGATTATGAAAGAAATCAGTGCATCGTCGGAAGAAAATAATGGTACGGCGAGATTGAAATCGCCCGAAAAAATGCGTCCGAAAAAACATCCTGTAACAGATTTGGAAGATTATGAGAATTATGATATTCGGCAATTAATCTACAATATTCATATAACAGAAGAACGCCGTGTCACTATTAAGGCTTTACGCGAAAAATTATTGACTGATCTATGTTGGCGTTGTTCAGCGTCTTTAGATGGAAGAAAACTCAAAACAACAGAACTCTCTTAATACCGATATCCGTGCAAAAAGAATACAATACCTCCAAAATTTCAAATATTACGGAAGTGAAAATAGGCCGATTGCCTTTTTGAATGAAAGCTGCATTCATAGTGGGCATACAAAATCAAGAAGTTGGAGTGACAATAGCAACGAAAGGTTGCTCTCAAATATTGCGAAGAGTGAAGAACGATTAATCATGATTCACGCAGGCGGCGAGATGGCTTTTATTCCAAACGGTTTGTTAATATTTAAATCTGGAACAAAAAGTGGAGATTACAACAACTATATGAACGGTACCAATCACATGAGATGGATAAAAAAAACGCCGTTTTCCATATTTTCCGAAGAATTCCGTAGTTGTTATAGACAATGCACCATATCATAGTGTCCGATTAAACCCTGCACCGACATCCAATAGTAGAAAAAATGAAATGATTGAATGGTTACATCAAAAAAGCATAACATTTTCTCCAAAGTTATATAAACTTCAACTGTATACAATCATCAAAGGAACATAAAAATCGTTAAAATTATAAATTTTATACTCTACTGTAAAATCATGGTATCCGGTATCAAATCAGATTGAATTGATTTGGGCAAAGGAAGCAGCAGAGAAATGTTACGTTTAAATTGAATTATGTGGTACAGTTGGCCGAACAGGCATTTAGAAATACATTCCAAGAAGACTGGAAAAGCCGATGTCAGAATTTATTCAAAATGAAACGCGTTGGACATACATACTGAAGAGTTAATCATAAGTGTGAGAGAAGACAGTGACTGATTACTAATTTAGTGACTTAAGGGACAGTGATAATGAAATTGACACACATACTTAGTTAATTAACTTTCATATACGTATTATAAAATTGTGCATACACGCTACGCCACTGGACTACAAGTATTCAAACTGCATAAACAGTATAAACACATCTTCTGCGCAGTGGCGCGCTCGCCTTCCCTCGTGGACCCAGCTGTACATGGCGTGAAAGTTTCTCCATTTTCTGAATAGTAATTTACATATGTATTTAGACATTCCTATTGACCTGCATCATAAACATATCTATTCTTTTATTTGGTGTTTCTGTTGTTTAACTTCTAGGTGACGATGAGACCAGAGCCATGGATTTATCTCCTTTACTTATGAATGAATTTAGATGAAATTTGATAGAAGGATACTAGACATAATTTCGGATTGAGACACAATGGCCGACTTCTGGTTCACCAGAAATTACACTAGCTTTGATTTTTTAAATTGATGATTATATATATTTGATGTTTTCGGAATCTATGATTCAAATTACATAGAACAGTGTGGCCAAATTTTCTTAGGTAGTTTAAAAATTAAATAATTATTTTTCAGTTTTAGATAAATCAGTACATGAAGCATATCGTTAGATTGGCAATTAAATTTGACTCGTAGATTCCGAAAAACTTAAAATATACGGGGTAATCTATTTAAAAAATCAAAGTTGGTATCATTTCTGGTGAAACCAGAAGTCATCCATTTTGACTATATCGGTCAATCAGAAATTATTTTAGTATCTTCGTATAAAGTTTTATCCAAATGGATTCATAAATAAAGAAGATATACGCATGGTTCCGTTCTCATTGTCACCCGGTATGCAGAAGGTATAATGAATACATTTTTTTAGCGTTGTATACCTCGTTCTATTGTTTGCATAGCAACAGGATAGCTTAGTGTTGTCGGCGCATATGCAAGCGTCAATTTGCATGAGATGGACTATAAGAAATCATTGCACATATATAATATGACATAACCCTTTACATTATCACGTCGTTGTTATTATACCAAAGCACTGGAAATATTATTAGTTGCAGCAATATCAGGTAGAAATAAAATCATGAAAATCACAAACTACTTTTATCTAGACTAGAGCATATGGGAGTACATGCACCCACCTCAACTTGAAGAAATTTTACAACAGCGTGATATCATAAGCCCTGTTCTGGTTTAAATGGCCATTAAATATCTCACAACAATCATAACTTCCAACAGAATTGACCCTGAAGCGGCGACGTGTGGTAATTGTACATCTAAAACTGACCCCTCGTAACTTTTCGAGTGTACTACATTATGCAATAGATGTAATAACAACATCGTTATTGGTCGACCGCAGCTTAGGCGTGCGAAGTATTTAATCTTATCTCACGCCTCATTATTTAATGTGGAACAAATTACACATGTCAGAAGGCGACCCCTTCACCTCAGTTTGAATTTCAAAATATTAGCGATAGGGAGGAATGTACAAGTAGCTCACGATCGGATAAATGCGACCCCAGAGCGAAATCTCAAGGTGTAATCGCAATATGTACAGTTTCTGCCTATCGATTGCTAACAGACGAAACGACTTTTCGCCGTGCGCCGTGTACGGCACAGTGCCGTGCATTTTGAAGACTATTGATTCATATGGAGCCTTTCATACGAGACGGCCACGACTTAAGCTGTACACGGCCGCCGTGAACACCACGGCGTTTATCAAGCTCGGACACGGCGCCGTGCCGTACACGGCGTCTTGATATACATTGTGGTATATGGAGTCTTTCAGACGGAACGACTTTCCGCCGGTGAGATGGCGTCTCTCATATTGGTATTTCGTCTAACCAGTTGTTCTTGCACTTTATTCGAATGTTGCTATTAACATTCTAATGTAATTGAGTCATTCTCAGTCATCTATTACACAATACTGAAAAGTGAGATACGATTAGAAGCCTACATACGGGGTGTTTAAATCGTAACATCGTTCATAATAGAGATATTGAAAAAACTTCGTTTTGTTTTAAATACCAGTACGTAGCCTACAAAGTGTAATCCAATTTAAACCATGACCTTTTATTTTTGCGTACTGATACACGACTTTGGTATTTTTAATGGAACACCCTGTACATTTTTAAATATTTTAAATCAGTGCTGTGGTAGTATGCTTAAAATAAAAATTGGAAATTTATTATTTTATTTTTAAAAAATGCCCAAATTAGGTCATGACACCCAAAATCACTAACAATCGAACAAGAAATGCAAAAGAAAGTTTACCTGGCTCTCCTCATGGACGAATTATCGCAGCACACGTACTAAAACAATTGAAAACTATGTTTTTTAAATGAAATAATTATGTTCGCATTATATTTAAAATAAAATATTTTTTTAAAGCGAAATGAAATGGCGAATATGGATCATCGTTGGAAAGTTTTTTGTTGTAGTTTTCAACTGTTTAATGAAACTCATATTGTTCCATTTAAAAAACAGAGTTTTAAATGATTTTAGTGCCTTTGATGCGATAATTCGGCCATGAGGAATATTTGGAGCCAAGTGGAGTTTCTTTTGCTTTCCTTGTTCGATGTTTAATAATGTTGTGTAAGTCATGGCCTACTTGAACTAAATATTTTTTTATTTTAATAAAATAATAAGTTCTAAAATTTTTGTTTGAGCATCTGTCAAAGTATTTTTACGCTGATTTCAAATATCTACAAATATACGGGGTGTTCCTTTAAAAAAACCAAAGTCGTGTCGCAAAAATAGGAAGCCATGACTTAAACTGATTTATGACAGTGTGTAGGATGAATACTGGCATTTAAAACAAGAAAAAAGTTTTTTCAATATCTATTATTAATGAAGTTACAAGCTGTCTAGCGATATACAAACACCCTGATACATCACGGCCCATAACACGCCGTCATGTTCACGGCAAAAAGTCGTGTGCTCTACGGCGCATCTTTGGAATGCACGGCACTGTGCCGTATACGGCGCACGGCGAAAAGTCGTTTTGTCTGAAAGGGGCCTAATCGATACTAATCGCCGCACAGTCGTGACCGGAGTTGCTATTGACATGTCTTGACTTACCTCCGGTGGATTGTAACATGAGCGAGAAGAAACAAACAAGGACCTCCGCAACTAAATGTGCCGTGTCATGGTGAAGAATTGAGTTAGTTGCTTTCGAAAAGTTATAAAGGTTGAAAAATCTAATAAGCCATTAATATTTTCTTATCTGCGTTCGTGTTTCGCATTGTATCAGCTCGTAGTTGTACATTAATCATTAGTAAGAAGGCAAATAAATCGTAACTGCTATCAGAACGATCCGCAAAGTGTATTTTGGGAATATTAATATAAAGTGAACTACGATAAGAAACCTCATAATGTAAAGATTGTTTTTATACTGACATTACACAAATTTTGTTTTAATCGGCTCGCAAGTATTTAAGGCAGTGAGTAATTACAAACAGCAGTGGTCCTTATGCAGATCCTTGAGGTACGTCGACGAAAATACGAAAAAAATCAGGCCTTAGTCTAATTTAAGCCTGCCGAAAAAACCATTTGCAAATTGGAAAGTATTGAAGTTAATTCGCTAAAATGAAAGCCGAGAGTTGTAACTAACATCGCAATTATTTATATTTACTCATCGTTGTTTTTCTTGGCCATTTAGCAGCTCCTCAATGTTTAACAGTATTTTTTTAACCAGCTAGTGTAGGAAGCAACATTTTTGCCAATCACAACTGCTGCTAACGCGATGGCATCAAATTTGTTTGGCTAATGTTAAATGTGTACCGAGCCAGCAAGGTTGCTGTATCGTTTTCAGTTACATAAAAATTAATTTTATTTGCCCACATTACCTGCCTGGTGAGCAAGGAAATACAAACCAGCGACACTCGGCATTGAATATAATCCCATGTAGTCGCTCAGTCTGAGTGTGTATAGATTTTCGCCAGTGCTACAGTGACAAAGCACATCTCATTACTCTCAGCTCAATCGTTAAATATGTAAGCCACCTACAAGCATCACTTGTCGGCTCTTGACAACAATTAATTGTGTGAAACCTTGACAGCAGACATGTTATTTTTCAATTTGTACGAAAGTTAACTGCTTGTGAAATCTCCTTCAAATAAATGATATTCGAATGTTAACTGAATCGAGTCCTGTATGCTCAATGAAGAAATAAAGAACATGTTCGTTGGGTAGTTTTTAATTATACTTCGTGCGAAAGAGCGATAGTTATAACGGCTGTGAGTGGATAAAAATTGAGTGTAGTTAGTTATTTTCTTGATCTGAATACGATTTTGTTGTTGTTTGCTTATAGGCATACTCGTATTACAAGATCAGTGGTGGCTCGCCATAAGGAGTCATGGCTGTACCATAACAACTAGTCAGGATTTTCTTATTTTCAATCATTCTTCTCATTTTAAAGCTTAAATAAATCACGAATAATTTTTATTTCATGAATATGAACTGTACGATAAGCACTTGCTTCCCTTCACGGACGTATTGCGGCCAGATCGAAGTTGCCCAGTTTATAGACTGCAGAGAGGGGAGGGCGGCGAAGGAGGTAGATCCAAAGATAGGCTATTTAGGCTTGAATTGGAGCCACCTCAGCCTAGGCTCGCTCAAGCAGTCTGACTGCGCGGCTGCGATAGCGCGCGTGTCGAGTTTCTGATTACTGATGCTTACAAGTTAGAGACATAGCTTGTGCATTTTCAATAACCATCGAGCTAAATGCCTTTTTTTGATTTATTCAAGTTTGGTTTAGTATGTTTATTAATTTAATTAAATAATATAAAAACTGCCAAACTGAAACTGTAATTGAAGGAGACTTTATTTCTAATCATATTTTTAACTACACTGTTTTAAAACCAACATTTTTATGTGCAGTAGGCAGAACGCCGAATAGTACAAATAATTCGATAAGTAAAGTAATGAGAAGACGTTTGGATTATGATCCTTCAAAATATATTAAAGTGCCAGCTTACAATCTAATGGGCCATATAATTTTAAGTCTTCTTACTGGATGTTAAATTACCTGTGATAACTTGGAAACGCATCAGTGTCCGTATCGGTTTAATTATTTTATGATTTTAACAGTTGTTACCTTATCGCACAAGAAAAATATTTGTTATCTAATCATGATAACAGTGTGGCGTTGGTATGGCTGATTAGCAGTCACATATTAAATCTAACAAGGTAATATGGGTAATAATTCGCTCGTAATGTGCTAAATTGAATAAGTGTTTGCAAAACATGCGGATTAAGTTTTTTTGTAATATGCAATTTAATGTTTGCAACTACAAGTCCATGCGCTCTTGCTGCGACAAATTTAAGGTTAGATGCATACTTTCTTACTGGTAGATATAAGAGAACGGAAACAAAAATATTATATAGCAAAGTTGAGATTATTGGACCCTATATTCTGATTTAACCTATAATATCTTCACACATTTTTTTGCATGAAGGTTGACGTTGGATTTGTGTTATAAGTTGCACAACCGAATCATAATTTTAATTTTGTTGTATATCCTCAAACAAATTTACTACAATTGGATAGAATAGATAGAATATTGTTGCTAGATGGTGGTTATTTTTGTAATGCGTGTGGAGAAATATTTAAAATCTAAAGTATTGCAAGATCTTCCATGTACTTAATTAAAAATATATTCCATTACAGTTACTGAAGCAATAGTATGATCAAAGATTATTTTCATCTAGTATGGCTATGTAATAGTTTCTAATTTATGAATGTAACTATAAGTCACTTAAAAATCAAATGTCAAGTTTAACGATTCCATAGCCATATAATTAAATGAAAATAGTTTTGATCATACTTCAGATACATACATAAAAATTACTCAAGTTCTATTTTCTGTTCTGTTTAAATACGGAAACTTTGCGTTTTAAAGCGTTTTGTCAGTTTTTTTAGTGCAAATGCATTTGGAAACATAACATCAAATGCAAACCTGGTTTAAACACAAGAAATTGATTTTACACACCTAAATTGGGGAAACTTCCACGGCCAACCTTCATGCAAAAAAGATGTGAATAGAGTATGCAGCATATTCAATTAGTTAGTGTTGGGATGCAGACTATATGGTCTTATATTATCGATAATTTTACGGTAGCTTGTTGATTATAGTAATTTGTCCCATACAGATTTGTTTATGTTATCTAGTAAATGCAAAAAGCTAGTTTTATTTTTCATATTTGACGTGTTCGTTCATGTTACTATTGGTTGACTATATTGTAACTATCAGACTATTTTAAACCATTAAAAAATAATGCCTCTAATTCTACACTAATGAAGAGTTCTCTCTAAAAGTCATTTCTAAACATAACAAGTTTGGTCGCGATTTGATATTCACTTTTGAGTCTCTGTATAAAGATAGACACATGTGAACATATCGTCTAAGTATCTTATTTGTCATGATTTATAGTCCCCCTTGGGCGAGTGTATCAAGAGAATATTGTACTTATAATTCTGAATTGAACATCTTTTCCGCAGGAAATCATAAATAATATTTGAAAGAGGTTGAGATGACATAAAAGTTATTTTCACCTAGTATGGGTATGGAATAGTTCCTAATTTATAAATGCAACTACATTTATACTTAAATGTCAAACTTGACATTTGATTTTTTAAGTGATTTATAGTTGCATCCATAAATTAGGAACTATTCCGTAGCCATACTAAATAATTTTTGATCATACTATACAATATGTAGGTATTGACATAATACAATACAATACAATACGTGCAGTTTATTCCTTAGGCTATTTAGAATCATGTAGAAATGTTTTTATTAATAAAAAAATCTTTACTCTCACAAATCTTTATATTTATAAATTAGCACAATTAATATTTAAGAAATTTCCAAAATTAACATGTAACAAAGATTTTCATAATTATAATACACGATGTAACGACGAACTTCGTTTGTCTAAAGTTGATATGACCTTAATACAAAATGGTGCCCTATATATGGGCATAAAAATGTTTAATAAATTGCCTACACATATAAAGAAAACAAATACGTTCGAGGTATTTAAAAAACATCTTAAGTTTTGGCTTCATCAAAATAGCCATTATAGTTTAAATGAATTTTTTACAAGTGATGCATCCCAGTCCGTTGCTCGGTAGGAATACTTTTCATTTGTTGCAAATGGGCCTTTCCCATACAGCCATTAAGGCTTCTTTGTTTTGTACATATTTGATTTTTTCTTTTGTTTTTTCATAATATATTGTACCGGGTGGCCAATTAAGAAGGGCACTCGGCCCTATCTCGAAAAGTAATTGTCGTAAAGACTTGGGGTAAAAAAATTTATGACTAAAGCGGCCAAGAGAAAATGCTGGAAATTATTTTTAAGTTTCTAGAATGGCCGCCAGGAGGCGTAATCGCATTCTTGAATTTTAAATCCCGATTTTTGAGAAATATTCTTATATTACAGATAGCTAAAATGGACACCGTTTTAAAGCTGAGATAAATTCGATTCTTTTTTGTTAAATGCTTTTTGCTCTATCTCTTAAGGGAAAGTGGTGGGGGGTGTCCGAACATTTTCGGAAAGAAATGTCAATAACTTCAAAATGGCTGAACGGATTTTGTCAAACTTGGAGTCGTTGAAAAGGGCTTTTCTTAGGCTATCAATGCTGCCTTGAGCGGATTGATTTAGATTGCTTGTGTCGTCGCTAGAGGGCGTTTTGCGACAACACTACAAATGAAATGGATTTTCTCAAAAAAATTAAATGCAACGATATCACTTTTATTGGAACAAAAGATAGCCAAATAAGGGCCTAACACGCTAGTGAAAACTGCATTTCGATATTTTTTTCCTAACCTAAAATATCAGTAAAGGAAATTAAAAATCGAAATAATGTCGCATCTTTGGGAATATTATCAGTATACCTGCCATTATTAAATCCTAATTATCCTTCTTTTAGCAAAATATATATAAATTTACTGTTAAAATACCAACATTATATTTAAAATGTCAATAATAATTAATCCTTTATCTAATAGAGTTGTCTGTCCGGGACGCTGTTTTGTCTGTCCGGGACGCTGTTTCAGCAGCCAAACCGTAAGAGATAGAGAAAAAAGTTATGAAAGTTATGTTTGGAATGGTCATGTCAGGTCAGGAACCGAATTTCAGTCACGTGACACTTCCGGTTTTCAAATCACGTGATTTCTCGAAAACCGGAAGTGTCACGTGACTGAAATTCGGTTCCTGACCTGACATGACCATTCCAAACATATAACTTTCATAACTTTTTTCTCTATCTCTTACGGTTTGGCTGCTGAAACAGCGTCCCGGACAGACAAAACAGCGTCCCGGACAGACAACTCTATTAGATAAAGGATTAATTATTATTGACATTTTAAATATAATGTTGGTATTTTAACAGTAAATTTATATATATTTTGCTAAAAGAAGGATAATTAGGATTTAATAATGGCAGGTATACTGATAATATTCCCAAAGATGCGACATTATTTCGATTTGTAATTTCCTTTACTGATATTTTAGGTTAGGAAACAAATATCGAAATGCGGTTTTCACTAGCGTGTTAGGCCCTTATTTGGCTATCTTTTGTTCCAATAAAAGTGATATCGTTGCATTTAATTTTTTTGAGAAAATCCATTTCATTTGTAGTGTTGTCGCAAAACGCCCTCTAGCGACGACACAAGCAATCTAAATCAATCCGCTCAAGGCAGCATTGATAGCCTAAGAAAAGCCCTTTTCAACGACTCCAAGTTTGACAAAATCCGTTCAGCCATTTTGAAGTTATTGACATTTCTTTCCGAAAATGTTCGGACACCCCCCACCACTTTCCCTTAAGAGATAGAGCAAAAAGCATTTAACAAAAAAGAATCAAATTTATCTCAGCTTTAAAACGGTGTCCATTTTAGCTATCTGTAATATAAGAATATTTCTCAAAAATCGGGATTTAAAATTCAAGAATGCGATTACGCCTCCTGGCGGCCATTCTAGAAACTTAAAAATAATTTCCAGCATTTTCTCTTGGCCGCTTTAGTCATAAATTTTTTTACCCCAAGTCTTTACGACAATTACTTTTCGAGATAGGGCCGAGTGCCCTTCTTAATTGGCCACCCGGTACATACATTTGGGAAATAAATAAATAAATAAATACATAATTTGAGAAATGCAAAAATAATACATTTCATGGCACTTGCGAAACTTATAGTAGAGCATCCTCTCAGTAGATATACAAATTAAATGCTTATAGCAATGAACATGAATTTGTCCAACAATTGTAAGGACCAATTAGGCATATAATATTAAATTTTAATGTATAGCAAAGTTTTTTTTTATTGATTTGGTATATAGGGTAGTTAGGGGACAACAAACAGAATAACTTTACATAATAAAAGTATACGTCAAAAATTAACAATAATCACACAAAAAATTAAAACATTTAATAGCTTAAACTGAGTGATGGTCACTGGAATGCATTTCTAAGGACTTAAGTTCGCACAGGTGGTTGCGATGAGACGAAATTTTAACAACGCCACTTAGAAATGTGCCTTATTAGGTAATGATTTGAATAAAATGCAGAAACAAAAAACAGTTGTTTGGGAATTTCAATCACATTTGGTGCTTTAGGTTAATGAACTGTCATCTGATTGAGCCAGTGGTTCTCAAAAGTTTGCACCAGACCCTAATGCGAATTTGTTTTCCATGAGCGATTTATTTGTAGTGCAATGTATGTACTTCTACTGAGGTCAATGTACGGTGTGCACCCATTTAATTTAATAATTATAATTATGAACCATCCTGTATAAGCTGTAATGGACATCTAAGATATCTAGAACCAACTGCATAAAAGCGATTACTAAAATAAAAATATTTCATTACATTAATAATGTTTTGTTGACTGAATCTCGTATAGAAGAAACCAACAACTCTTCGGATCAAAATAAGCATTATAAAAACGATGTGAAAAAAGCAACTGTTTATCAGACGAGACCCCCAGAAAGCGAGAATTGTGAGTAAGGGGGCACCTTAAAACATTTGTAACACTTTACTTTAGACAGAGTCGTTCCTATGGGAAAAGATTTAAGCCGTCAATTGTTTCGAGAGGCTTGATCAATGGCTTCACAGTTCTGGCTTGCACAGGAGGCTATAAAACTGTGGGAATAAAAACTATGAAGTCGCAAGCAGTGTTGGTGTTAGCAATGTTTATACTTTATGAAGCTAGAAGTGATTGTCGTATGTATTTAGTAATAACTATTGTTTAAGGAAAGCTACCTAACTGTTCCGTGGTTCACCACAAATTACAATTAATTTTGAGTGGAATAATTTTTTAACGATTGGCAACGAGAAGTAGGTGCACTACCTTCATTAATGTATATTTAAACAAATGTTACAACTAGTTCACGGTTAATTTTAACTCCAACCTTTTGAATGGTGTACACTGTAGACAACAAATGCTTTTATATCTGTAATTCACATTTGCATATGTAAATGACACTTGCTACCGGTATAATTTTGAAAGTATTTCCGATAGATACTTGATTTATAGACGGAACGAAACTGGAGAAGAGTTATATAAGCTTCAGCCAATAAAATACGCCCTTGTCTACGTATCTAATGCTCTACCATCTTCTGACAACGAATAGAATTGAAATGGATCCAATACGTCTTAATTAAGACTCGTATTTTAAACGAGATCGTATACCATAGGAAAGTGTAAGTGCCGCATTTTTGCTATCCGTGTATTCATGTGCGGCCCCCACGATCTGTCAGCTACTCCTACAGCGTTAAACGGATCCAGGATGTTTAAGGAAACTTGACTTACCCAATGCATTAGCCACACCACAAATATGCTCTTATTTTTTCAGATGTAAATGTTGAACGATGTTTATCGATGGCGTGTAAGTTGCTGCTTCGTTAAACGTGAACGATCGCGGCGCCATTTTCTAAAGTGGCCGTATTAGGAACTTGCTTGGGGAGTGCTTTCTGTTGAACATTTTTGGAAATGTGTTTCTGTTATGTTTAATTGGGAGTGTTGACTTTCTTCTTTTTCTAGATGCTGTAAAATAAAATATTTGCTGGGATGGTTTTAATGAGGAACAATTAATAATTATAATTGATCAATGAAAGGTGCGTCATCGCATGTCTATGTTATGTGGATTATTGTGATTTGGTTGTTACACAACCATAACATAATCAGGAAGTTCACTCAATTTGTGCTTGGCCGTAATCGGAAATTATTTTCTGATAATTTGGCATTATGTGCACCTACATATAGCAAACGTTTCTGGGCAGTAGGTTTCAAACTATTTTACATAACATTAGGCGGTACATGCATGCACTCTTCCATCAAAGCAATTTTGCTGTAATACCCGACTTGTTTTTGTGCTTCTACCAGAACAGAGACGTTCATAATGATCATCTCGATGATTAATAACTGCCACTTGGTTCCACTTTACCTTGCCGCCGCCTCTTTAATTAGCGGTGTCACATCAGATGGTATCAAAAAGCACCTGAATTTCTAGTACGCATTGTTTTGACGTGTACAATGGAATATAAAAATGCCTTTGAGAGAACGGAACGTTTTCTATGTATCCAAAAGGAACAGCGCTCGACGTGTATCATGTACGCGTAATTTGGAGCCCGGAGCACCTTCCTGTTTTGGATGTTATCTGTGTTTGCATTTTATCCAAGCTGTGTGGGATTAGCGTCCTTAACGGTATATTTAAAAATTGCCCACCTTGTATCTCCTGTTATCTTACACTTGACTGAGTTGTCGCTTATCTTCGCTTACACCTTGTATCGATACCTGTCGGACGTGATTATCGATAAAATTCTTTGCATTATGAAAGCTTTTCATGTTATCAAAATGAGAATGTCCTTGACGAGGAGTATATATGCCGATAAAAATATTTTATATTATTACAAATAGTAAGATTAAGTTCACCCACAATTTTTCGATTAAATACTTCGGTATTTAAAAGCCGATTAAACAAACTCAATGTAGTGTAGTAAGCTTTCAAATGTGTACTAACAGAAATCTTGAAGTCACATTTGGAAGTAAGAAATTACTAGGTAACGGCTTTGGACCGTGTCATTTGCGAGATAGATGACGAACTCAACGTTTCATCCATTTTCGTAAAGAGCTTCATTGAAGGTGATAAGCAAAAAGGCGTGGGAACTCGACATATAAACAACTCAAAAGGCGCAACTGTGTGAGTTACTGTGCTCTTTTGCTTTTCACTGCTGATTAAGCCTCATCATCACTGCGGAACAACATGCCTCCGCGGGACCACTAGACGGAACAGCATGCATCCCGCGGGATCCACCCCCTCAATTATTAAATTATTATATAATCATTCAGAAAGAGCAAGAATTTCCGAGGAAAGTGGGCGAGTCACGTATTTGAAACCCTGAACTCGTTAGATAAAGGACAATTAGTGTTTAAATTGTACTATAGAATATAATTTTATGTATACTTGTGATTCAGCTTCCATTTTAATGTTCATAAAGATTAACTTCTGTTCCAGGGTGACTACATAAGGCATCCGGTCTTGTACGAACTGTCGCACAAGTACGGCCTACAAACCGAAAACCTCCCGGACTCGCTGCTACCATGCAAGCTGGAAGAACTGAAAGAAGTGATACGACGCGAAATCCGGAAGGAGCTCAAAATCAAAGAAGGAGCGGAGAAGCTCCGCGAAGTCGCCACAGATCGGAAATCGCTCAGCCACGTGGCCACCATCGTCAAAAATTCGAATTCCAAACTCGCAGAACTGAAAAATGAGCTTAGCGAACTGGAATCGCAGATTATCCTCACTCAGGGACAGAGCGCCCCGTCGACCCCGCCCACGAATGGTGGTGAGTTTACGTCTACCTTATTTTGATAACTTTAGTAAAGTTGTTAAGTTATATCAGTAAGTAAACACGAGAAGTTGGAAAATAAATAGTGTGGTTATTAAAAAAAGTGTCTGACGTATAATATAAGAGCTGGAAGCTGTTTATATGTCAGCAAAACACATTTTTAGAAGTTGCTGCACTTCCTTATTCACTTAATTAAAACCACTAAAAACATGGTCTTTTGTTGTAAAAATAATGAAGATCGGCTGGTTCCTTCTAGTTCTTTATAATTAGACCTACAGTAATTGTATAAATAATGACAGCCATATATTTAAACAAACGTACCCCATTATTATAGATTCTGTGAAATGAATTACAGTAGAGGTTGAAATGAGGCTTTTGATAGCCCTCTTCGTTGGAACGTTAAATGATGAAAAGTCGCACACATTTTAGTATTTTTCTAAATTATTTGCCCTTGTTCACCTAGCTAACTCAATACACATGAAACTCTTAATTTAACTCAACTCGTGGATAGGAAGTGTTATTATCTGACAAAAACAGGAAATTAGCCTCTACTTGTAGTATTTTCGCGGCTGAAAATAATTTAAAAAAATATGCACTAGACAATCCCTTTAGCAGTGTTGCAAGTGCGTATTTGCTCAGTACACTTGGCGTTTGGCACTTAACTTGAAGTACAAACCTTGGCTTGCTGCACACAAACATTTCCGTAGTAAATTCTATTTACTGCGCGATTTTGCTGCTTTTATTTAGCTCGCTTTATGCAAACTTTACTTTGAGCGACCTTTGGGGCTAAGCACGCTGCGGCTGCATTTAACTTTTCCGCGGCCGCTGTTGGATCCACATCGAACGCTGCACATAGAAAATTGAGCTCTTCACATACTACAACAAGGTCGTACTTGCTTTTTCAGCTATACTAAGTTACAATGATTAAACCTAATTAACAATGAAAAAGCATGCAAACAAAATCGGCTAAGTATATTTATTTATTAAAATAAACAATTTGGGAAATTAAGGCCAGATTTCCACTAGAGCAAATAGTATTGGAAGACCCTATTTTTAAATCAACTTCCAGCATTTTGAAACGTTTCTTGGCGGATAGCTCTACACTCTCTTTTTCTTCTATTTCTGAAATCTTGAAAAGGGGATTTTAAATGATTTAATACAGAAATGAAGGGCCTTATGATCTCAAGACCTTGTTGACAAATTAATTGCTTCTCTTGTAGCAATTCCAAGTACAGAGCCAGTAATGTCTAGTCTATAGCAATAGGGTATCCAGGTTGCTGATAGTGAAGGTCTTCATCCAATAATTACAAGGTTCGGTGTCGCCATATTGATTTTTAGAAGAGCGATTGCAGGTTGCAGAATGTTATTCTTTTTCAAATTTCTGTATGAATGGGGGGGGGGGGGGTAACACTGCCCCTCGATAATTATTTTTTGTTGTTGCATATTTCTCACTAAGGATTAGCAGGGGCAGTTTTATTTATTAACTGATTAAAAGTGTACACTCTTTCGGTAAGAAATTTATATCATTATTAATTACTTCTTCAATATTTTCTCAAAATTGTATTGCCTTCCCAATTTTCTCAATACAGTTCTAGGCAGATCTGCATTTTGCGTGTTTTGTACATATGTTTACAACGCATTTCTATCTGGATGTCGTTGGTTACATGTAGTCGACGTTTTCGGCCATAGCTTTTCTGGCTTCCGAATGAAAATTAATTTTTTTCTATAGCACATGTTAAAGTGTGCTTTTATCAACTCAAAACAAAAGGTCAAGTTTTACTTTAACAGCAAGGGTAGATAAAGTAGCACTTTAACATCAAGGATAGATAAAGTAATTTAACTTTCTAACTTTTGTTTAAATTAAATATGACAGCTTCGTATTATCGTAGCAACCCGATCTAGCTACTGACGTTTTGAAATGTGATTGACTGTCATTATTTTCTTTTGAAATTGTTAAAGTTCTTGCTATAGAAAAAAATATTGTATTATACACGACGATAAAGTTATTTCTATCCACTCTTGAATCATTAACGTCTCGACTTCGTCTCGACGTTAAACGATTCACTCGTGGATAAAATTTAACTTTATCGTCTTGTATAATAAATTACTATCACTCTTCGACCCAAAACGTTAACCAACATTAAAATAACACTTATAATAGCTGTGGAACTATTGAAACGACAAGCAAGTGTTGTGTCATATGCAAACTTTTTAAATGAATGGACTGTTCAGAGATCACCTATGCATCACTGTACCATTAGAAAATTGTTTTTTAAATTCTAAAGCCAAGTTATTACAACTGACTGGTTTATCCTTTATTGTCAGTGCTTTGCCTAGAAATATTTTCCTTCTTGATATATGGGTTTCTGTGTTTGATATCTTGAATTAGAAGTCACACAAAGAAAAATACTTCTTTAATATTGGGAAAATGTCTGAAGGTACGATTACCTGAGTTAGAGCGTATTCAGTGCTTTCGTAAAGTAGTGGATAAATTCGTTAAAAATTCGAGGAATAACTTTTGGAAAAAACGCTGGTATCCGTCGATTTTTATTTTTATTTGGGCATTTTTTCAAATAAAATTGACATACAGGGTGATCCGCGTATGAGGTATGACGTCATCGATTTTTTTTTAAATGGCAACCCCCTTTTTTTACTTCCTTTTACAATAAAGGAAGTATTGGATTCACCCCAAAAATTCGAAATTGAGTTTTCAACAGATCTTCACGTTTTAGAGTCCCCTGAACCCAAAAAACATTTTTTTTTCATTGGTCTGTCTGTGTGTCTCTCTGTGTGTGTGTCTGTCTGTGAACAGAATATCTCAAAAACTAAAAGAGGTATGGCGTTGAAACGTCATATATAAGTTTTGTGTACTATGTATATGCGACAGCAAGCTTTTGAAGAAAATCGCATAATCGGAAGTAGGTGTTTACTCTTGTGATTTTTCAGTCGATTTTTTCAAAAACGGCTCTAACGATTTTTTTCAAACTTCACATTTTTATTACACTTTTAATGTGTATTGATGTGAACTAGGTGATTTGCCAGTTGAATACTTCTAAAATGGGTTTCTTTTGTTTTTTTATATTTTTTTTTATTAACTCCTATTTTAAATAGAACACCCGGTATATTATTATATTTTTGAATTCAGCTTAAAATTCTAGAGAAAAATTGTCTCTTCAACTAGCGCTCTATTTTGTACCGTTTTTGTAGAATTTGTAATTTTTGAAAAATTTTGACAAATGCTTAAAAATTTTAAATAAAATCTTTGGCTAATTATAAGATCACTGTAAAAGGAAGTTGTGTGCGTGTATCACACCAGATTTTTTTTTTATTACAGAATTTGAACGAACGCATCTTTTTACTTACGTTAAGATAATTTTTGAGTATAGGTCAGATGAACAGAAATTAAACAAAAATTGCAAAATACTAAATTTAATGGCAATGATTATAACTTCAAAAACAACTAAATTAAATGTTCAAATTGTGTACCGTTGGCTGCCTGACAATAACTAAGACGACCAACAGGTTTTTGATTGATTGTTGTTATTGATAAAAACGTAAAATCATACTTCCTAAAATTAAATTTAATATTTTGCAATTTTTTTTCCTAAATTTTGGTCATCTGACCTATACTCAAAAAGCAGCTTAGCGTAAGTAAAAAAATGCGTTCTTTCAAATAATTAAAAATTCAAAATAATGTATATACATAAACTGATAGCCATTAATGAGACGGATAGAAATGTTTGCGCATTTTCCAACTGAAAACATTCCTTATGAGAACATGTGAAATTGTGGAATTTTGTTTTTGTTTTCTTCCATCAAATGTTCCCTCGGAAACAATATTTTCTTGGATGTGTAATGTGAAAAAACTGAACTTTTCGTAGAAACTCACACTGTTTTATTAATAACAAAATGCAATTATAACATAATGTGTTCTGAATTTTATGATTATATTGTGAAAAACAAAGAGATGCAAGAAATACAATCTGTAGGAAAGTATGAAAAATTATGATAATAGTGTTTCTTTTTACTATGTTCAAAGAAAGTACTTCAAGTTTGTTTCTAAAACGTACATTTTTGTATTCTTTATATTAAACATTTTTGGTTACCTAAATAGATTTTGGCAATATTCAGGCTTTAAAAATGCGTATTACCCAATCTTAGTAACTACCCCTTCCTCTTTTTCTATGTCCCATATGTCGCTCAAAGATAAATGGTTACCTTAGTCATTAAACTAAATCAATGTTTTAATATGTACATAACCAACACGACGATAAGAGGTAGACAAACAAATTTGACAGTGATTAGATAGTATCAGCAAACATTTTTTTAGCTTCATTGTAGAAATTTGTGTGCCGATTAGGAACCACGACAAAAGAAAGCATACCGATTTCGACACAGTTTGTCCACACGGATCACGTTTTGGTTTACTTGCCGATTTCATGTTAATCAACGTATTAACATACGATTTGTACAACCTGAAACGTAATGAAGTCCTTGACATTTGCAATGTGTGTCATGATCAATAATAATAATAACGTGGCAAAATTGGCAAATTATAACGTAATTACACATCGCGAGCCTCTCTTGCCCATGTGGTCGTAACGAATCGGCGACGAAACAAAGGTTTCGGGCAATTAATTACCGTAAGTACGCACCTGTATTGAAACGAGCCAATTAGGTGATTTCGCTCCTGCGGCCGGTGTGAATTATTTATCGGCAATTTTCAAACTGGCAGGTGCATTACCTGTAATTAGTATCGACGCATGAATAATTGTCGCAAATGGGGTATTATAGTCAAGATTGTGTTTCTGACTGTAATTGGATACCATTGAAGTAAAGCAGCCATTTTTATTAAATTTTAATTTTAAAAAGGTTTTGACTGTACTTAATTCCGAACAACATTGATAGAGAATGGATTAAATGAACATGATGATGGTTACTTATGGTAAATGTTTGAATGCTGTGTCATTATTTTAGTGCTAAATGGTAAGTAACTATTGTGATAGGTTTTAAATTTAACCAATCGAAAAACTTCTGAAAAATCCGTTTTTTTATTAGCAAAACTAAGAATACGAACGGCTAAGTAATAAAAATAAATACAATAAGTAGCGTGTTTATAAGCAATGTCAAATTACCATAGTAAAATTTATTATGCGAAATCATCGCACATTTGTTCTTATTTTTTAAATTAGCTCTTTGTTGCTTTAAGTGATTGCTCAAAATGAATTTTAGTTTTTAAAAAATCACAAAAAAAAACTTAATAAGGTTCAGCAAATTCTATTTCGTGGATCTGTTAACTGGTCAATTTCGTGGATCTGTTAACTGGCCACCTCGTTCGTGCGATTTGACGCCATTAGATTATTTTCTTTGGGGATATATAAAGTCGCATGTCAACGCCGATAAACCGGAAACAATTGAGCACTTGGAAGCCAACATTCGACGCGTTATTTCCGAAATACAGCCTGATTTACTGCGAAGTAAGCCAATTTCATGTATAATCAAAAAATATTCTGTGTTTTATTTCAATTTAAAGTTCTCCGCCTCTAAAAAACACCCTTTATATGGCACATTGTCCACCGGTAAACCGATTCATTGCAACTAAATTTCCAACAGGGTGTGTTGGCACGTCTACAACCACCACTTTTCGAGATATTCAACGAACACATTTCGGGACACCCTGTACAACACGTAAGGATTACGTGTAGGACAAATACAAATCGTATTTAGCAGCTTACATTACATCTTCTATATATTTTACAGTAAATTCCAATTATTATGCAACTCTAAATAGCGGAATAGAAAAAAACTGCTGCTATGTTGGTGTATGCAGTATGTAAAAATACAAACTTTAATTCTCTTCTCCGAAGAATTTGTGCCCGATCTTAATTTTTAAAAATAGTTTCATTCTGTTTTCGGACAAGGATCCATAAAAACTTGTACCAATCAATTCGCTAAAAAATCAAGCTCAGCGCTACACAACAAACACTTTCGGCCACAAAACACGACTCCGAAATTACCTTCCACGCAAAGGTAAAAACTGGTCGCAAGTTCAATTAGTAACCCCAATAATTGGTTCGCGCAAAAAGCGCGTTTTATCGCAAACATCGGGCTTTCACGTCCGAAATTTCGCCATGGCGAATTCTGGCCCCAAGCACAACACAGTGCGTGCAAAAAATTTTTATTAAATTGCATACTCCTGACCCAAAAAATACTAATGATAAAACAGGCCTGTTAATGTAAGTTTGACGAATTGAGTTTGCTTAGCCTCGTTTGCGCCTAAAATTTGTAATAGTCGCAACGGGGTTGGGTTAATAACATAGTTGCCAGCTAATTTAAACAAATCAAGGGCCCGTTTCTGTAATAAGGTGCCAACTAACTGCTGCAATAACCTTTCCCTAATTCGTCGACCGGTCGAAGCAGAGGAAGGAATTAGTGGATTATTAATTTTTATTTGTTTAAAATTTTCGAGGTCAGATATAATTGGCATTAAACAAATGTTCCATTTATAGAGAATTCCAATTATGTGAGAAACTATTTTAGAACTTGGCCATGAAAGTTCTTTAAAGGTCTTCAAGGTGGCATTTCAAAGAGAAATTTCTATATAGTGCATATTATTGTTACGCAAAAATATGTAGCAGTTGCTGTAAGACCTTACTGAAAAATGCCCAGTTGAGAAAATGTACATAGTTAATGTATGTCGACAGTAAAAAGTTATGTTTGCTACATTTGTAGTCTTCATACAAACAGTAGAAATACATACTAAAACACTGCATGACCACGAGGTGCGGTACGCCTCCACAATTTTTTGTATAGTATCTCAATGTAAAACACTTGCTGTTGCCGTAGTTCGTCATCGTCAACCTTATTATTATATCGTCGGCGTAGGGGCATCGGCCTCTTCTCTTTGGGGGAGGTTTATGCATTAAGACCCCACGGTTGCCAAAGCCGGATTGGAAAATCGCAGTGTAGTTAACGCAAGATATTTGTGGAGACCGAAGTCATATTCTTCTGGCCCAGGAAGGAAAATAAGATGGCATTTACGAGTGTATTAATCATAACAGTCAATAAAAAATGTTTTTATTAAGTGTATTGTATATTTTTAGGAAAGTAGTTCAAGATCAAGATGTAATTTAGTTCTCTCTGACTTATGATAGTTCATTGGCTTCAATGGGCATGTATCAAGTTATGGCTAAATTCAGTTTGATCATATGATCATGGCATGCTGCAAATGAGTTTTTTCTTAAACACACGATACAATCACAGTAAATCAAGTTATTTTCCCGAGAATTTAAAATTTTGAAAATACATATTTCTGAATATGAGCCCCTAAAAGATTTTTTTAATGGTAGCCAGTCCTATCCTTTTTTATTATTTTGAGTAGTGCGCATCAGACTTTGCAAGAAAAATAAAAAGATACTACTAAACTAGAGGGAAAATAAGAGAATTTGAAATTGTAGAAACGTAATAATAATATCATGCAGTGAAGATAGTTCTACACCAGAAAATGTAGAATCGATTCCCACTGACTCCAACGGCCACAAAAATCTAGTACCGACTTCACTGTAATTTTCAAAACCGGCTTTGGCAACCGTGTGGTCCTACCTAAACCTCAAAGAGAAGGGGTCAATGCTGCTACAGTGGGAATTTAAGAACAAGATTGATGACAACAAAAACAATAATATCGTATGACTTGGATATGAAGCTTAGTGTCAAGAGTGTTCAGCTTGCACTAGTGCCGCTAACGTAACCTCCAAGTAGTGTACCCAAAGTTACAACCGAGACTGAGGGCTTAGCCGGTTTCCCGATGCACGGTTTGCTACGTTCTTATTATGTATCACGATTGCTAACGTTGCTTTACTCTCATACCGTTTTGTCGGCGCCCATGGTACGTCCCCATGCAACCATATAGGTGTTACAAATGAACCGCAAGTTATGATAGTATTAGTTTTTCGCATGTCTAGTAGTAGTATCCTGACAACCACTCCTCAAAATCATAAGAAAAACCAAGGAGCCACCATAAAAATACCAATTAGAAGTCCTTATTTACAACTTTTAATTTTTTTAGATGAAACAGCAAATTATTGTAAATTGCGATCAAACCAGAACCGACAAACTCTCGATAAAGACGCCAGAGAATGTTTTTTTATGTTGTACTAGCTTTTGAGGCCACCATGTAGATGGTCTTATTCTAATTAAAATAATGTTTGCTTTTTTAAAATTGAATTGTACGTAAAAGTTAAGAGAAGAAAATGTTTGTAACGTCTTGAATAAAAAAGCGAACTGCAAGAAAAACAACTATTGCTAGATCGAATTACTGTTGAAGAGTGTTCAAAATGATATAGAAAATACGTAAAGAACTACTTAATGCTGCTAATAATAGTGAAACTGTAAAAGTTAACACGTAGTAATGCGAATTACATCAATTTCCTAGGAGTACGAAAAGCAGTGCAGCCGGCTGTCAAATAAATGCACATGCTTATCGTTGCGTTATAAATTACGCGGTGGCGGCATAAGGAACTATTGCTGATTGCAGACGACGTGCGCGCGACCGTTGCCGTTGAAAAAGTGACGCAGAGACGAAGGTACAACATACGTTTATACATGTTGCATTAACAAATTCTCAATTTCAACTTTTTAATCTTGAAAACGTGTATAATTTTTGGAACGTACTATACTTCGTGATTGCCATCAAAGAGAACAGGTGTCTTATGAAAATTAATAAAAACAAATCTTAAATGAGTGCAAACATCAAAAAGACGCAAAAAAGAAAACGTTAGAAAAATAGATAATCTAGAGGTAAAATACAATTCAGTTCATAAGCGATTTACTGTTTGTTTAAAAGCTGTGGATGTGAAAAGGGGCATCCATATTAAAAATATATCACCCTGTAGATGTTATTAAATAAAACTACGATGGCGGTGTAGGCCTTATCAAGAATAATATGCAGGGTGAGGCAACACTAGCGATATTTGCATATATTTTTGAGCCTACGCTATAGCGAAAAAAGTTTAGTGCCAAACTTTAATGGGATCCACTGCTCTATAGTTTTATGTAGTTAATTGTTTTTTCCGGCACACTGTTTTGTCAGCATCGCCATCTTGGATTATTTTAAATGACACAGGTACTTTTTTCGTCAGTTCTTATTCCTGTTAATCTTCTTTATGAACTGTTACAAAATATAGCTTTCATTCAAAATTTTTCGTCTATGACTATAACATATTTAAATTTGTGAAGAGTATTAAAAAAAGGAATAAAAATTGACTAAAAAAGTATACCTGTCATTTAAGAAAATTCAAGATGGGGCGTTGACAAAACAGTATGCTGTGCAAAAGCAACTGCACAGAACTATAGAGCAGTACGTCCCATTAAAGTTTTGTATTTGAACTTTTTTTGCTATAGCGTATGGCTCAAAACCATGCCTTAAATTTTATAGGAGCTAAGTCTGCATTTAAATAATGCGAATTTCTTAATAGGGGGTTATTCACTGATTGTCCTAACAGTGAAGGCATTGCTTGGAAATTAATGCCCCAATACTCGCCCCACTTTGGGGGTTTATGGGAAGCTAGAAAGCAGAAAGGTCATGGGAGAGGTTCATTTAACTTTTGAGAAGTTCAACACTTTACTTCTACAGATTGAAGCTGTGCTAAACTTGCGCCGCTTCCCTTTATCTGACCATCCCGATGACTTACTATAGCAACGAGCAAAATGGAGGAAGAACTAGGCGAGTTGCAGTTGAGCGCGCTCGTGCTGTTAGAGAAAGTTAGCATGCCCCCTTTATGCTGGAGGCTTGGACGTAGGTATCATCCAGTTACATGTCGGGAATGATGGTCTTCCCAGGGTTTGAAAAAGTTCAAAATGTCGAACCCGTCAGAAGTTATTTATGAAAAACTAAAAACTGTCATTTTCTTGTATGTCAAATAATTTCGTAAGTATAAAAGATACTAAAGAAAGTTTCATATGAAAAGTCACTGTTTTCGATGAGACCAATTTAAAATTGGTGTGGAACAAAAATTCAAGATAGCAGCTTTTGAGGTACTCGTATCAACTTCCTCAAGTTAAAGGGGCGCGATATTTGACTTTTAGGTTACTGAATAGAATTTTTTATTCTCGTTTTAACGCTGTAAGATAACGTAGGATTAAATAAAAAATACCAGTAAAGTTGTTTTTACATTTTAATCAAGTAGGCTTACATAGATGCAAACAAAAACAAACAACATTTATTTTAGAAAACCTTTGTATGTAATTCCTATAATACTTAGTAACATGTTAATTCAGTACTAAGTACTTGAACCACATCGTGATATTACTTTTTAAATGTATGTATAATCAAGTAGGTAAGTAGCTGTGATGAAAAACAATAACAAAGTTTGTGTCGTCAAATGGGGTCAACAATGACCAATATTTTGATCATTTCATGTAGTTATCAGGATTACGTTTTGTTTTTTAAATAAATTTTGTTTGTTTTTGTTTGGATCTATGTTATATTTTTGCGTCAAAGAATCTTTTTCCGCGAAAATAAAAATATCGATTTTGTATGCCCTAGAAAATATAATTTCCAGGTACTTAGAAAATTTCACCTCGGTGCTACAGCCGTTTTGAGGAAAATAATACATAAACTAGCACAGTGGCGGCTTGTCCACTTGGCGCCATCTACAGACGCTCGGTGGTCACGTTTTGAACTACACATTCTTTTATATTTACCCGCAATTTACGTGAAAGTGTAAACGCTTATCACGGTGAAGACGTGAGTCATCGAGTTGAGATTTTGATATGTTGTAAAGACTGTTGAATAAAGACGATATGAACAGTTTCCAGTATGGGAAAGTCCAGGGAGGTAGTCACGTCCACTTTTTTTAAAATTGAATTTATGTTGGCAGTGATGAGTAAAGCTACTTAAATAATATAACCTACACAATTTTGACAGACAAACTTAACTTTTCCAGGATGTTTAACGCCGAGCACTAGGTGGTGCTGTGTATGGAAAATGCAGCAAATCATTTTGAATAGCTGTAGTTGTTTTTGTTACTAACATTTTTATGTATTCAACAAGAATGTTTGTGTTTGTTAAGATGACAATCCTGACATAACCTTAAACTGACAGATATAAAATGCCAATGTGACTTTTACTACCAAGACTGCCAACAAAATTTTTTGACAAAATAATTCCACAAGCCTCTAGACGTTAAAAGTTTTCGATCATACTGTACTTTCACATATAATCTCACAAGAGCATTAATTCTTTCCGGAAATTTTTTTGAGTGCATTCCAACAACGTCGTATTAATTTGCACGAGCGGGGCGCCAGGGCAAATTAGGACGTCGTTGGTTGCACGAAAAATAATTTCCGAATATGAATTAATGCTCGAATGCAGATTCGGTAAGAAAATCGTAACGACACAAACCTTAAAAAGAAGCAATCCATACCTACACAAAATTTCCAAGAAATTTTGTTGTTGGCTTGGTTACGGGTCGTGAACTAATTTTTCTATTGGTCATTAATGAGTGTCGTACGATTTTCACTGTAATTATTAACCAAATTTGAAGTATATGTTCACTAGAGATAACACATGCAATTTCTTACTGGCGAATATTAACGTTTTACATTAACTAACTAATTCAGTGCAAGTTCTTCGATTTCACACAATCCAAATTTTCTGAAACAGTGAAAATAATTAACTCAAATTTCTTCAGTTAATTAACGGTTTGCATATAACAAGTTTTTATGCAGTGCTATAATTACAAAGACGAGCTTTGCGAAAAGAACCAGAAACCGCGGGTCAAAATCCCGGAATCGTGTAAAAATATGGAAACTAGGATTGTAAAATTCTCATTCAGCTACAATGGATCTAATGCACTTATAATGATGCCCTCGCCGGATATGACATCATTTGATTTTTTTGCGGTTGCGTTAAAACCAGTAGTTAGTTTGAGCATGTCAGATCGGATTATGAAAAAGTGCCGAAATAATATTTGTTTAAAGCTGCTACGACACGAATGTATGTTAATTTACATTTCTTATTCTCTGTTAAAAATCGGTCGTACTTCAAAAGGAGAATCGGAAGAAAAACTATTTTGATAGATCTGTATATGCATGATGTTTTAAGCAACCAGTGTGTCGATCCTATAAAATTCTTGCAAGATTAACATTAGCTAACGTTTGTATCAAGGTGTGGGCATTGCATTGTGTTGACATGTCGGACCTTCAATCAATTAAGGAATTTTAATTAGATTATGGCTTATTTTCAACGAGTCCTTAAAAACAGAAAGGTTGTGAATTAGAACTATTAAACAACTACAAAAAATAGTACCAGTTTAATTAATAGTATTTTTACATTGAATTCGGTAATGCAATAAATGTACAGCGATATAAGTAAATTGCCACAGATTGACAATTCCATATACATAATAAAAATCTGGTGTGATACACTCACACAACTTCATTTTACAGTGATCTTATAATTAGCCAAAAATTTGTGTTAATGTTTGTTATTCGATAACGTAAATAAAAAAAGCACCAGTATATTACAGAAACTTTATTAACCCTTTACAGCCGATGTGCCGTTGATTTGGGCTATGTTTCTCAGCTGATGTGCTGCGAACTGGTACGAGACCGTCTTTAACTATGTACAGTTACTTAACGACTACTTCTTACTTAAAACTACCTGGAGCCGCCCTGCCGCGCTCACCCCTCCCTTACTAGGGTGAATGCCTGGAAGCTCCAACATACCGCCCCCTTTGAAGTCCTTTAGGCTTCGAAACAAGAAGAATTAATAATATTATGTACAATAACGTAATAAAGACTGTATAAAACAATTCCTACACTTAAAGCACAATATACAATGATTCTTACAATTAAACAATATATACCCCTATTACTAATACATAAATCGTTTATGTTCACTCATTTAGAGGCAAAAAGCACAATTTGTTTAAAGGCCTTCGCAACACTCCGCGCACTGTTTTTACCGTTACCACTCTCACTAATTGGTCAGCCCCTGGATGAAGCTCAATTATTCTCCCCAAGAGCCACTGTTGAGGTGGTACGTTGTCCTCTGCCACGATGACCATTCTTCCTATACGAATATCTTCGAGCGCCCTTTGTCGCCACTTGGAACGCTGTTGCAGTTGAAGCAGATATTCTCTATGCCACCTTTTCCAAAAATGTTGCCGAAGTTGCTCCACTCTTTGCCACCGTGAAAGGCAATTTAATTTTAAATGGGTTGTATCGGGTTCCACCATTGTCATCAACGGTTCCCCGATCAAGAAATGACCAGGAGTCAGTGCGGCCAAGTCATTAGGATCAGAGGTCAGCGGGGTGAGGGGTCGGGAATTTAGACAGGCTTCGATTTGGGTAAGGAGAGTGTATAATTCTTCGTACGTTAATAGCGCGTTACCTATAACCCTTTTCAAGTGATATTTCATCGCCTTAACATTTGATTCCCACAAACCCCCCATGTTCGGCGCACGAGGTGCTATGAATTCCCACTCGATATTTTTAGCAGCTAATGTGCTTATCAATTCATTTTGAAAGTTAGAATTTTTAAGAAATTGGGCCAAATCAGCCAATTCGCGTTTGGCTCCTATGAAGGTAGACGCATTATCTGAATATATGCGTGATATATGACCACGTCTTGCGATAAATCGTTTAAGCGCACTTAAAAACGATGCTGATGTTAAATCGCTCACTACTTCCAAATGCACTGCCTTAGTGGCAAAACATACAAATAACGCAATGTAAACCTTTATGGTTCTTTTACCGCGTCCGCGACCCTGTTTGGCCAAAATGGGTCCTGCGTAATCCACTCCTGATATTAAAAAAGGACGTGGTAATTGCAACCGATCTTTGGGAAGATTACCCATTTTCTGCACAATAGTACGGGGCTTTGCATGAAAACATCTCATACATTTATGAATGATTTGCCTTATGACACCTTTTGCCGCTATAATCCAATATGTCTGCCTTAATGCCGCTAATGTAGCTTGCGCCCCTGCATGCAATTGACGCTCATGTTCACTGATAATAAGCAATCTGGTCAAGTGATGATTTTTAGGCAGAACTATGGGATGCTTTACATCATTCGATATAGCTGTATTTCTTAGTCGACCACCTACCCTTATTAAGTCATCGTCGCCTACAAAGGGATTTAAAGAAGCTAATGGGCTACATTTGTCCACTACCTCGTTTTTATTTAATTGCCATCTCTCAGCTGCAAATGCCTGCTGTTGTACAATGCGAACTAAAGCAAACGTAGCCTTTTGCAGTTCATTAGATGCCAGCGGCCCTGATTTTGCATTTGTCTTGTTTTTGCAATTTTGAATAAATCTATAACAGTAGGCTATCACGCGCTGTAGCTTGGAAAAAGATGATAATTTGTCAATGAACTGCTTCTCTACATTCATTGTTGTAAAGGCTATAACCTTCTTGCGTTTCTCTATAATCTCAACATTCCCTATCTCTAAAGTTGGTTGTTGGTATTCTTGATTCAACCACGTCGGACCAAAGAACCACGTTCGATCGGTGATTAATTCTCTAGGTAGCAGACCCCTACTAACAACATCTGCAGGGTTATCCCGCGACCTTATATGGCTCCAATTTTCTATTTGAGATAACGACTGAATTTCAGACACCCTATTTGCGACGAAAGTATTTAACGTATTAGGTTCTGTCGCTAACCACGCTAATACAATAGTCGAATCAGTCCAACAATATTCCCTTTTAATGTCTAAATTAAGCGTTTTCTTAACGCTATCCATTAATTTAGCTAACAATAAAGCAGCGCATAGCTCTAGCCGCGGTATTGTGACTGTTTTCAGCTGCGCAACCCTACTTTTGGCACACAATAATTGAGAACTATGTTCATTATTAGTGCCTATTGTCTTAATATATATCGCAGCTCCGAAACCTAATTTTGAGGCATCGCAAAAGCCGTGGATTTCTATTGATTTGAAAGGAAAACACGACACTACTTTACGATTGATTTGTAAATCGTTTAAATAAGACAGTTGACTTAAAAATTCAGTCCACGTCGAATGAATATCCATGGGTACGCTCTCATCCCAAGCTATTTTCAATAACCATAATTTTTGCATTATAATCTTTGCTTTCATCGATACTGGTGCTATAAGACCTAAAGGATCAAAAATCTGAGCTATCGCGGATAAAATCGAACTACATATTGTGTGTGTTTTAATTTCGTATTTTAGGAAATCACCATCACAATTCCAAATTAATCCTAGCGCCTTAGTTTCTCCATTCTTATCTAAATTAATTACACTATCTGGCCTTATACCACTACTTCTCGAAAGGATTTGTTTTTCATTTGAAGCAAACTTGCGCAATTCGAACCCCCCTTGTGCCAAAATGTCAATTATTTCATCCTTTAGCGTTATTAGCGCATTTAAATCATTCCCGCCCGTAATGAGATCGTCCATATAAAAATCGCGACCTATAACTTTACTGCTTAGAGGATAATTAACTTGATTTTGTAAAGCTAGTTCTTGCAAACATCGAGTTGCGATGTAACTGGCTGGTTTCGTACCATATGTAAGTGTAAGCAACCTGTATGTTTGAAGGGGTTCATTGGAATTATTTCGCCATAATATTCTTTGATAATCAGCCTGCTGCGGATGAATTTGTATTTGGCGATACATTTTTGCTATGTCGCCCGTTAACGCATATTGAAAGGTCCTGAATCGCGTCAAAATTGAAAATAAATCTTGTTGAATCACTGGTCCACACATTAAATTGTCGTTTAAACTCGACCCGTTGCTAGTCCTCGCCGACATGTCAAAGACCACTCTTAGCCTGGTGGTTGAACTAGATTCCTTAAACACCGCGTGATGAGGAAGATAGCAACTCGGCACGTTTAATTGATGTTCCGGAACCAATTCCATGTGATTTAAATGCTTGTATTCCGTCATAAAATCCATATATTGCTGCTTTATTTCTGGCTTACAGTTTAACTTATGCTCTAAATTATAAAATCGCTTTAACGCATTTTGGTAAGACGCGCCCAAGGCCAGCTTATCGTTTTTAAACGGAAGTCTTACTACAAACCGACCATTTACATCCCGATGAAAAGTGCTCCTAAAGTGGTTTTCCACATTTATTTCTTCAGCAGACAAGTGTCTTTGACATGAGTATTGTTCAAGTTCCCAGAATTTAGTTAAGCTATTTTCTAATCTGCTTGCGGTACTCAGGTTGCACGAAGTTCTTGTGGTACTTAAAGCAAATTCTATTGAGCCCCCGATTAGCCATCCAAAATGCGATTTCTGTAAGAAAGGTTGATGGTTGTTCGTTCGTATTTGGCCCACACAAAGAACTTCCCAAAATAGCCCGGCACCTAGCAATAAATCTATGGGGCCTGCTTGGTTAAAATATGGATCAGCAATATTGAGATTTACGGGGATTTGAACCATGGCCCTGCTGAATGATCGCGACGGAATATCTTGTGCAATTTGCGGTACTATAAGACATTGCACTTCTGCAGTGAACTTATTATGACGGGACTTGACAGAGACTTCTACCATTTTTTTGACGTAACTGAGACCTTGATTAATACCCGCAATTGTAATATTTGTGTTCACTTGATTCAGAGATAATTTTTTTGCTAAGTTCTCAGTTATGAGATTACTTTGAGAACCTACATCTAAAAGCGCCCTAGCTTCGTGCAAGTTTCCTTTGCTATCACTGACATTGACTAAAGCGGTTGATAGCAATACAGTCGTATTAATGTCCTTGTTTGAACATATCATTGATGTTGATGGCACTATTTCAGATTCATTCAATTGAGAGGCACTGCTAACCTCTGCTAACGTTGTAACATTTTGAACTACATGTAACAAACTATTATGCCTTTGTTTGCATTCGCGGCACTTTAAGGTCGATCGGCAATCATTTGTTTTATGATTATTTCTGAGACAGTTTGAGCATAAATCGAATTTCTCGACTTGCTTAAGGCGATCGGGAACACTTAATTTTAAAAATTCTAAACACTGATATATGTTGTGCGAATTGCGTTTACATTGAAAGCACGACGGTTTGTTGATATTCAAGTATGAAGCATGACGAGGTGGTCTTTCCCTTAAGCTTACTTTGTTTGATGGATTCGCCTGATGTGGCCTTGTTAAAGAGCTTAACGATTCGAGTACTTCGCATCGTTTGTCTAAAAATGTTATAAATTCCTTTAAAGTTGGAATCTCGCTATTTAGACACGATTGCCACTCTTTGTTAGTGGTATAATCTAATTTTTCGCTCAAAATTGGAACAATAAGTGCATCCCAAGAATCAACAGGTAAATTTAGAACTTTTAATGCTGCCATGTTTGAGTTTACCTTGTCTACCAATTGGCGCAGCAAAGTATGAGATGGTCTAGAAATAACTGACAATTTTAATATAGACTGAACATGTTCTTGTATGATTAACCTTTTATTTTCATACCTTCGTTTTAGAATTTCCCAAGCAGAGGTATAATTAGCTTGTGATACAGGCAATGCATCAACTGCATGCAGAGGTTCTTGCTTAAGGCAGGATTTTAAATAGTGAAAACGTTCACAATCATTTAATTTGTGGTTATCGTGGATTAGCGATTTAAAGGTGTCATAAAAAGCTCTCCAATTTGAATACCTTCCGGAGAATTCGGGCAAATTTAAAATTGGTAATTTGATATTAAATTGCGATTCACGCGAATTTTCTGCAGGAACTCTCTGTGACGCAGAACCGGTATGATCTTCCAAAATTGATTGAATTGCGCATACTGTATTAAAATACAGCGTGTCAAAGTTATCCTGATCATCATTTTCTGACAAATCTGGATTAATCATTAAGATTTCCATTTGCAAGCTATTAAACTGATCGTTAATCTCCTTTAACATGGGAAGTCGTACCTTCAACTGATTAACATTATCCCCTTGTTCAAAATTACCTACAAAATTTGCTATTTTTGTCAATCTAGCCTTAACATGACCCCGTTTGTGAATCAAGGTTCCTAATTCCGCCGCCATATCAATTAAATATTAGAATAGACTGCACGGCGACAAAGATATACACTCTCCGATGATAGGACGGGTGAAATAGAGTTATGGAAAGGATCACTGACCTGTTTGACCTAATGCCCTCCGTTTTTTTACTGATGTGTAGTTGATGTAATTGGCCTTGATGCTGCTGATATGCAGAGAATTTGATCGGAGTCGTCGTCTTGAAGCTGCTGATGTGCAATAGGAAAACGTCCCTCGTTGGTGCTGCTGTTGTGCGGCTGATGGAGCTCGATTTCCAGGAACTTCGACGAACTAACACACTTTTTAAATTAATTTACCGGTTATCCGGCTCGAAGGACCAAATGTTAATGTTTGTTATTCGATAACGTAAATAAAAAAAGCACCAGTATATTACAGAAACTTTATTAACCCTTTACAGCCGATGTGCCGTTGATTTGGGCTATGTTTCTCAGCTGATGTGCTGCGAACTGGTACGAGACCGTCTTTAACTATGTACAGTTACTTAACGACTACTTCTTACTTAAAACTACCTGGAGCCGCCCTGCCGCGCTCACCCCTCCCTTACTAGGGTGAATGCCTGGAAGCTCCAACAATTTGATTTTTAAATTTTAAGCATTTGTCAAAATTTTTCAAAAATTACAAATTCTACAAAGACTACAAAATATGGCGTTAGTTGAAGAGACAAATTTTCTCTAGAATTTTAAGCTGAATTCAAAAATGTAATAATATACCGGGTGTTCTATCTAAAATAGGAGTTAATAAAAAAAAGAGAAAACAAAAATCCCATTTTAGAAGTATTCAACTGGAAAATCACATATCCCACATCAATACACAAAACTGAAAAAAATCACGAGAGTAAACACCTACTTCCGGTTATGCGATGTTCTTCAAAAGCTTTCTGTCTCATCTATATAGTGCACCTACCTCTTTTCTTTTTTGAGATACACACAGACCAATGAACAAAAATGTCTTTTGGGTTCAGGGGTGAATCCAATACTTCCTTTATCGTAAAAGGAAGTAAAAAAGCAACTACTATGGATACGCATTATCCTTATGAAGAAGCCACTCCATTCAAATGCAGAAACCTCTTCAACTGAGGTTTGTGACGCTATTCTCTTTCGAATATCTTGTCAATTAGGTGTAATTGAAGAAGATTTTGATGGAAGGGCTTTGGCCTCGCCTTATTTCAGTGATGCTTCTGTAAAGCAATTATCTGCATGCTGCATCCAGCTTCAGCCACTGGCTTTGGACGATCGCCAGCTGCTGCATAACTTATCTCGAACTGGAACAAAACGATAATTAAAGTTAATGTTATCGTTTCGCAGAAAAGTGAAAAATAATCTAATTTTAAATCGGAATGGTGCAGCATTTAGAATTTCGAAATACGAGTAGATAGAAGAATTTTAAGATCCCGTGTATCTATCATTAGATCCAACTTCTATAGCTACAGTTTTTGCTCGAGATACTGGACTAATTAATAAAAGCAATAATTACAAAAATAAACAGCTGAGTAATTTCACTACCTTGCATGTAATGCAGCCGATAAATTAAACGATTATTTATATTGAATGCATGTATAATTGTGCTATAGACACAACAATATCACGTTACTGCGGCTAGCAGCTGAAACTGTCATCACGAATCTGGGCTCCGATTTTATCTGTGTTTCATAGTACAATGGTAGTGATCTAGGAACTAGAAATTGTAAAAAATAATTGCAAGAATTATTTGACAATTTAACCTGACCGTGAAATGTTTTATCGGGCTTTTTCCGATAAAACATCTTATAATAGACCACTGTCAAAAAATATCAATTAGAGATTAACCTGGCCTGTTGCTTTATTCTAATATTTACTTAAATATATTTCTGGATTTTCCAAAATCAGAAGTTTTCACTTGATATACATATATAATTTTCTCATCGAGCATTCTCGTAATTCACGTAGAGAATTGGGAATTTAAAAAATGAAAAGAAAATTATTGAACGTAGGATTCAAACGTTTTTAGATTGTAGGTTGTCTAACTAAGTCGCACTCACATAGCGAAACAGTTGTATATGATCACAACCATATATCCAATATATTGATATACATATAAACAGAAAAATAGTATATATAAATCATAAATCTCTATTAATTCCACGTTCTTATGTACCCAGTTAGTAAACGAATCCATTTGTTTGAAAAACTATGTCACGTATCCATGTATTTCTTCGTAATTTTAGAGAAATATCTTGTAATAAAATGAGAAAATTTGATAAAATTTTTAACTTTTCTGAAAACCGAGGTTGTTTTCTAGATATAAGTTCTGCTTGCTTACTTTTTTGTGTTAAAATGATGTTCTATGTAGGCACATACATTCGGAGTTCGGGGCTAATTTATTTTTCCTGGATTTAGATCGGTCCTCACGCATCGAGTTACAGCCTGGCGTCTAAGGGTTGTGCATTAGAAGTGTGCGAAACTGGGGAGAAGCGATCAGCGGGCTCTTTCATGTGGCATGTGGTCACTGATCACACACTGTCGCTCGTATACACAAAACAACTAAATTCTACAATCAGACAGGCAACCAAGAATAAACAAACATTAGGACATTTAACAGTACGTGTTCTACATGATAGTACTCACAGGGGGTTTTGCGGGCCCCCGCGGCTAGGGTTTCCAGTCCCGGGATCCGGTCCCGGGACAGTCCCGGGATTCTACCACAAAAACAGAGTCCCGGGACCACAGCCAGAACAGGCGAAGTCCCGGGACCATGTCAACATGCGTGCGTATACTCGATATCAAAGAATTAGGACGGGTATTCACCGGCGTCTAGCGTACTACTCATGCCTCTTGCACATTTTGCATTATTTGCGTTTTGCGTAGGCAAGAGAGGTATCATTTTCGGTAGGTTAGAATTAAACCTGTGTGTTGTTTCAGCCACATTTGCATATATTCTTCGATTTATGTATTTGTCTTTTTTTTTGTTGGATTAAGATATGTGCGAATAATTTATATTTTTGAGTTTTAAGTGTGTTCGTTATGTGTCTGCTAAAGCGTTACGATTAGAATGAATTCCGATTCGCGACCTATCTTCCTTCTACACTAAAAAAAAACGATTTGAAGTCAATATGGCGACAATTTTATAAATTGAAGATAAAACAATTGGCGAAATGTAAAGTTGGTTCCTACAAAATTAGCATAATCAGAGGCAGCTTTACGAAAGGATTACACAAACACTTTGCAGTTCAAGCAAAAGCAAAAGATGAACACCGACAGACATTTTTAGTACCAGAAGAAAGCAATGAAGTTGTAGACGAGCACCAATGAAAATTATCAGCACAGAAATACTTTATTTAACTTAAAACACTAGTTTATCTTTGGATATTGCATTCGGAAATTTCACCTGAACACTATTTCCCCTTTCGGGACCATTTTCGGGATTTTCGGGACTAGTCCCGGGACTTGAAATTTAGCTCGTAAGTCCCGAAAACACTTTTGGTCCCGGGACTTGGAAACCCTACCCGCGGCGTTTCCACGTAGTAGAGTACTTCGTTCAGGAATAATCTTCAGGTGCACCGCCGGCTGTGTAAATTCCTACAATACGGATGCTTAACGCATCTAGTGCCTATTAGCCAAATGCTAACTAGACCAATGAGCTACAACTCATGTTAGTGTGATATGCATCTGCGGTTGCCGCCCCAGCAAATGACCGATATCATAAGGCATTTGTGAGAAATGAGCATCTTAGGCAATTCTAGATGGGCTTTCTCGAATCACTGATAAGCTAAGTGTTTAGCAGGTCAAGGATCAGGGATCATCTCGCCGGATGATCGCTAGTCCGGGTACGATAGCGCTATCAGCGGTACCTAGATGGGCACCAACCTAACAGCGAACAACAACCCAACTCAGCTGCACCATCGAACTGCATACAACGTCCACTGCAAAGCACAAGTCACTTCAAAAATACATAGTAGTTCTCACAGCGAAATGGCCCCCGGTGGGTCAGGTTTCATGTCCACACATGTACGTCCTTGGCCCCTAACTGACCGCCAGGCCCCTGATATTTTAAAGGTACCCTCTGTCCCTTAAAATAACTTCGTGCACGGTTCAATTTTAGAAATATTGGGAACGCATTATATTTTCGTGATTGATTTAGTCAAAGGCCACATAATCATACAAATACTAATAAAGAGAGACGAGACGAGATTTACCCATTCTCGCTGTCGAAAATTCTCGAAAGTTGATTCTCGATCTCGAACTCGAAAATCCTCTAACGTCTCTTTCTCGGGAATCTCGAATCTCGATCTCGAACTCGAGAATCTCAATTCTTGAAATTTAAATATGTGCTGTGCGTACTGAATTGGGGCTATTTAAGGGTAACTCTTGTGAAACTTATATAAAAAATTAAAATAGTCTTGCAACTGTTCTATTTGGTTATGCGGGTTTTTAAAATACCATTGAAAAACTGCCAAGATCTCGTCTTAAATATTGGAGATAAAAAAATGTCAATGTTGATCTCTAGAGAGCGGAATATATGCAGGCCGATATTACTAAAATATGCGCATAATATGCACCGCACCCTATTTTGCAAAAATATGCAGAAAATGTTAGAAATATGCATGTACATGGGCCATTTTATTCGCTTTATGGAGCATTTAAAAACGTTGTAATTAATACTTTATTTTACTCGTTTTAATGCTTCTTACAGTGATTTTCATTGGAATTAAGCCATTGTTTCAATAAAAAGAATAGGCACGGGGCGCGCCGCCCCAGTGTGCGGTGTGTGCACCGCACACGGGCAACAGTCCGTTTAGGGGCAACACGAAGGGAATTCGATATGTTTTATTCCTCTATTACTGAGTCTCCCTATCTAATAAAAATTATCAAAGAGTGAAAAATAAAATTTCATGCCTACCGAGTTGATTATGTAAACCTATCCGTCTTATCTTGATAAACGCGATCACACACCCGAAAACTTTGTAAATAAATATTAAGCACGTACGAATCTTTAAAACGATTATTTATTACTGTTTTGGCTGCAGCAATTCGATTTATTTTTAGTTCTATTTCTCTTAGGGAGAAAATAACATTTTCGATTTTTCGGGTTCATTGTCATTTCCGCATTCAAGTGATAAAGTGTGCAAGTTGTGTTGAGTGTTGCAATAGAAGTAGGACGGAGACAAAAGCGAAACATGTAAGTAATAATTTTCAATTTTTTAATTCTTTTTATTCGGGGCTGAAATTCGTTTTGAATTTTTTCTCATTTCTTTACTTTGTTATGCTTTCAGACATTTAAGTGCTGCAGCTGAAAAATGCCAAGAAAACAAGAATCTGGTTATCAACATAGAAAAAAGCAACCAGAAAAACGGAAAAATGTAGAAAAACAAGCTGGGGCATTAGAAAAATATTTGAAATTACAACACCCGCAACCATCTACATCTACTAGTAAAGCCGAGCAAGAGTCCTCTGAAGACATTGAAGAAAAAACTGAGGAGCAGTTAGAAGAGGGAGAAGAGGAAATTCAAGAACATCTCCGGCCGTCTACATCTACCAGTAAAGCACAACAACAACCGTCTGAAGACATTGCAGAAAAAACTGAGCAAGAATTAGGAGACGGCCAAGAGGAAATTCATCAGCATGTAACAGTCCCTTTCCCACCCGAACTTGCCGAAGATATAATAAGTGATGATCCTGGTATGTGGCCAGATAATTTATCAAATAACTCTATTCACATCTTGGTACAAAATCAACCTAAGCAAGTAAAAAAACGTAACTATCCTGCCGATGAGAAGGGACGCAAATTTTCTGACGTATATTATTATAGGACATTGCCAAATGGCGAGAAATGCGAAATAAATTGGTTATTGTACTCGGTATTGAAAAATCCAGTTTTTTGTTTTTGTTGTAAATTATTTACAGAGCATAAGCCATACTTTAGTCACTGAAGATTCAGCTGACTGGCAACATTTATCGTTGATATTATCCAGGCATGAAAAAAGTTCAATACACATTAAAAATTGCAACAAATGGATAAAACTAGCAAAAGCATTTAAGACCCAAACAACTATAGACAAAATTCAACAAGAAGTTTATAACATTGAAAAAAAACATTGGTATGACGTGATAGAACGAATTATATACTTCATACAATTTTTGGCTCGTCAAAATCTTGCGTTTCGTGGAAAATCAAATAAACTTTTTGATGCCAATAACGGGAATTTTTTAAAACTTGTTGAAATGGTGTCTAAATTCGATGCTACTATGTCAGCCCACGTAAGACGAATTAAAACTTCAAAAAGTTTGAAATATATGCCCACTTATCTGGGCGACAAAATTCAGAACAAAATCCTAAATTTATTGTCAAATGAAATAAAAGAATCTATTTTGGGAATGGTACAAGAGTCAAAATATTTCTCTTTAATATTAGGCTGCACACCCGATGCTAGTCACACGGAACAATTAACGATAATCATTCGTTTCGTAAAACTAAACACCACATCTAGAAAGGTAGAAGTCCATGAACATTTCTTAGGTTTTTACCCTATTACAAATTCGACAGGTGAAGGGTTAAGTGAATTTGTTATAGCAAAATTGGAGGATCTAAATTTGAACATTTACAACATGCGTGGTCAAGGTTATGACAATGGAGCGCATATGAGAGGGGTTCACAACGGTTTACAGAAAAAAAAATTAAACATCAATCCTCGTGCCTTTTTCGTGCCTTGTTCAGCACACAGTCTGAACCTTGTAGTTATGGCGCTGCAAAAATCAATTTCGAAACTGTTGTTTTTGTTTAATATAGTTCAAGAGCTGTTTGTATTTTTTTCTTCGTCCACACAAAGATGGGGAGTTTTAGAAACTCACATACAAAGTTTAACATTAAAGCCTATATCGCAAACAAGGTGGGAGAGTAGAATTGATGCAGTTTTACCTTTGCGATTTCAACTTCCTGAAATTCACGACGCATTACTAGATATTGTGGAAGATTCAAATAAAGATTCTACTACGCGCCATCAAGCCAAGTGTTTAGCAGCCAAAATTTAATCTTTTAAAGTTATTTGCTGTATTGCAGTTTGGCATGAAATTTTGTCAAAAATTAATGTTGTAAGTAAAATGATCCAACAGCCAACGTTAAATCTTGGAATGTTTGGACTTAATAAATAATCTCATCACATTTTTTCAAACAAAACGTAGCGATGAAGGTTTTTCCGACTGTATATATACTGCAAAACAAATAGCTGAAGAGATGGAGGTAGAACCAAAATTTCTCGATAATTTCACTGTGCGACGAAGAAAAAAGAAAACCCAATTTCAGTATGAACATTCAGATGAAAGTGTGCATACTCCCGAATTAAATTTCAAAATTAATTTTTATTTGATTGTAATAGACACGGCTTTAAGTTCCTTAAATAATAGATTTGACCTACTAAAATAACACAGTAGCATGTTTAATTTTCTTTATAATGTGCACGGTTTAAAAGAAGTTGAAGATGAAGCCATTTTAAATAACTGCAAAAACCTACAACTAAAACTGTCCGACAGTAGTAGAAATGAAACGGACATTGATGCCCTAAAACTTTACCAAAAAATAAATGTTTTGAAGTATATGCTAAGACCTAGTATGACTGCGTTTAACGTACTGGAATATATTTTAGAAAACAGTTTATGCACTACGTTTCCTAACACTGTGATTGCGCTAAGAATTTTACTAACTTTGCCTGTATCAGTAGCATCAGGCGAACGATCATTTTCAAAACTCAAGATTATAAAAAAAATATTTGAGAAACACCATGACCCAAACCAGACTGGTCAATATGGCTACAATTTCAATAGAAGATGAACATGCCCAGCAACTACAACTTCATGAATTTATAAAAAAGTTTTCGGAAATAAAAACCAGGCGCGTTGAGTTCTTGTAAATACTTACATTTATTCTAATCATATGATTGTGCCTATATTTACTGTTATTTTGTTAAAAGTTCAGCCATTTTATTTATGTATTAAACTTCTTACGGTTTGTTATAAACTTTTCTTTCTTTTGTATTTTATTTTATATTTTTATTCTGTATTTTAATATAGGAAATTGCTTTGTGAGTTTGAAGTTTTTTTTTACTTTTAAAAGTACTACTAGAGTTAGGGGCAACAAAAAATATCCGCACACAGGTAACCAAAATATGCGGCGCGGCCCTGCATAGGCAATGCAAACAAAATTCTTAAACTAATCATCATCATAAAAACATCTTACAATAACATGCTTTTCAAAATGTTCAGGGAAAACGTGTATTTAAATATTGAAAACGTCTACAGGTGTACAAGAAGCATTTACAAATTTTGTAATAACATTAGGAGCTTCGTTAAGCTCCTCGACAAATTAACCGTTCAAAAACGTGGCTTATATTATTTAAGATAGTATAACCAGGATGATTCTTCTTTACTGAATTAGATTTTTCACAAATTTGAGCTCATCTTACTTTACTTTATACTTTTGCATGAATTCTCAAAACTGTTACTTAATGTCAAATATTTATAGAATCATTCCTTACGCTTCAAATCGCGTTAACGTTATCCATGTCGAAAGCAAAGGTTTGTCGTTTGAAGTATGTGTGTAATATTAGACACAATCGTGTTGGTCACATTTTCCAAGAAAACAATTATTCACGTAGTATTTGTTTTCGTAGAAGCAAATACAATTTTTACGTTATATTTTTACATTCTGAATCTGAAAGCAACCCTAGGCAATTTTCGCCAAAAATTATAGATTTATGGTACAATATGCACACAACTAAAATATGCAAGAAATGCTTACATATGCATTAATTAATTAATATCAATTAATTGTAAAAGTTTTAATGCATGCACATTTTTAATCGTATCCTAAGAAAGTTACAGAATATGCGGTTTACATAAAATTCGTTCTCTATCGTTCTCAAATTTCGAGACGAGATCGAGAATTATCTCGTCTCGACGACACCATTGCATTTTTTGTGTAGGTTTTAAAGGTGTTATTGAAAAACTGTCGAGATCGAGAATTTTATTAATCTCGCCTCGAAAATTCGAGATCGAAAAATGTCGATATAGAATTTCGAGACGGCACGAGACGAGTTAGAGAATACTATTGTTTCGGGGGCATCACCAGTTCTTTGCATTAATATTCCATACAAACTGGCACAGAAATCATCCTAATACGTTGTCGTTCTCGAAATGCAATGTTTACATCCGTCCAGCGGGATACCTTTACTAATTTTCCGACTTTCCTTTAACGCCAAAGCGGTTGCTGTCATCACAAAAGTTATACAATTTCACGAGACCTTTCATATAATTTTGGGTTGGGTTGTGGTAAACATGCCAAATTAGTAAAAATGGTAGGACCCGAAACTAATACTTCGGCAGGTTGTGCTTTGGCAATGGTGGGATTTTAATGCCTAAAACCTCTTCAAAGAGGCCATTGTCCTTGCAGTGGAGATGTCAACAAGGCTGACAACGAAATGAAAGCGTTACGTTCGAGAAGGCATTTTCGACAACCGTATTCAATTTGTAGTTTTGCTTGAGAGCTTGATTGAGATTTTTCAGCCAGGGCCTTAATCACTTTGTTTGATCGGTACCGTAGGCGCCCATTCAAGTCAGATATTTTTGCTTACACGGGCCTATGCACTATTTGTGGAATTTACTTTTATTTACTTAGGGGAAGGGGATAGAAGAGTTTCGCCTATGGCGTGGTTTACACGTTTGAGTTTCTGTGCTCTTTTGCTTTTTCCTCCTGATGAAGCCCCTTACGAAAGTGGGCGAAACGTTGAGTATAATGACACGGTCCAATCCCAGAAATCGTTTGTTACGTGACGAGCCTCCGAAATCATGTATAACATAGAGGCATATCACACAAAATCGAGAAATCTAGAGAGAAATACAGGCTTTGTCCAAAAATGAGGTCTAATAAAAAAAAATTTAATGAAAAAGAGTTTGTGCATTTATTAATAGTCAACATTAAGGAATGTCAGCTTTTTTTATTTTGATATTTCAATTAGTGATGGGCTTACTCGAATCAAAAATAACCGGTTATCCGGTTATTGAAATAACCTGTGTAACTCGGTTTTCGTTCCAAGTATTCGGATGAAAAATAACCTCATCCTGATACGTACTACGTGCCGCGTCTCAGCGACCTGCGAGTGATCGAAATTCTGTAAATAATACGTCATTCATAAATCATATAACCTTTTCTACGTATGTACTTGATTGACCCAAGTGAGGCTCGCCGCTGCTTGTTGATGTTATTAAGACATTTGAGACTCCCAGTCGACGAGTTAAAATTATGGTGCCGTTCCTATTAAAGATAACGTTTTGCTGAGTATCAGATTTGCCGAAGCTGTGTTGGTATTAATTTATAACGGCCTAAATTTTTGCTTCGAAACGCGGTTGATTATGCCTAATAAGGGATAAACAGAAAGCGAAATAAGATTTTCCAATATCGTAACAGATTTATATTTAATTTTTAATAACGGAGCAGTCGGGACAAGAAGTGGATTTCGATGTTGAAAATTTTAAGTGTGCGTCCTTAGAACCGCGGAAGGCTAAACGTAGATAAATTATGGATTCTAAAATATACCGGTATGATGTGCAAGCGAAAAGGGAAGGGTACCTACTAGAGAATTTTAGGAACTAAAAATAGATTCAATAGATACTTTGTATTCGCATATTTATAATTTCTTTATGATTAGTATTGATATAGCTATTCTCAATGGTTTAAACTCCTTATAAATCAAATAAAAATCATTTATACAATTATTATAATTAACGATTAACTGAGTTCCTCTGCTATCTGCAAGTTACGATGCCGATGCAGATGACGGTGAACCGCCAACCGGCAAACCGGCTGACTTAATCGAAACGAATCGAGAGCCAAAATTGATTCGAATGATTATTAAAATAATCAATCGGTTATTAATATCATTTGAATGCAAATAATTTGGTTATGAAAATTGTCCGGTTATGCCCATCACTAATTTCAATAATAGTTGCATATTTTTGACATCTAAGTATAGTTAATGAAGGCGTTATAATAATCGCCAACTAATTGTTCTTGTTTCTTCAATTTAAAAATTCCTTATTTATGTACACTGTATGTCATATATTTGGTACTTTTATGCAGTTAGATTTCTTTGCAGAAATTACAGCTGTTTTCATATGACTGGCACCATGCGTTTCCTCCCACACTTGCCAGCGTAACCATCCATTCACACTCATCTATGTGCAGTGGGAATTCTCTAATGTTGTGTGTTCTGTTGTATAATCTCTGCCTGCTAATCTCAATAAACTTCACCATAGCAAACCAATGGTAAGGGTTCGTTCAATATGCTTCGTCCAATATCCCACCATCGACACTTTTGCTACTGAAAAGAATTCCAAAAAGGGATTGAAAAATTTAATATTTTCAAGAACCCATAGAAAGCATCATGTCCTGCCCGTACGTGCTATTAGTCATGTTCGGACGAACGGCCCGCTACCTTTTAGTCATGGTTTATTTGTATCCAAAGCATCGCCGCCTCCTAGAAACTGCAAGCTCACACCGAAGATGTTGCCCTTTGTGACGTGCGAAGCACACATTTTTACACCTACACAGTTTTGTAGGACGAGAACGCGAAGAGCGCGGCAGCAGCCTCCCAAGGTCACTGCACCAGAGGACCCCCGTCTCGCTGTAACGGTCTTCTTCATTCCAATCATTGTTGCAGCTCTTGCCGATCGCCAATTTCATTGCGGTTCATTTAATTTCGTGCCGTACGGCGAACCGTAATTGTCTCAATTGATCATTTTTATCGCTGCCGGAATGCTCGCCGCCACAGTTTTTCTCCAGGACGCGGCGCTGCATTGTCGAAGGACAGCATTTAAAGCATGCACTGATGCAAGAGCAGCTCTGAATTTATGTTGCCCGTGGATTTTTTCTAACCGCAACTCGCCCGAGGAGGAATTCCATAAGCGAAAGTCCGTTGAACCTGCAGCCTTTGTGGGTTTACTAATAATAAATCGTTACTCCTTTGCAAATATTTAGTTTTTCATTAGTGTTTGCATGAGCCTCGTTCATTAGGAAATTAAGGAAAAGCGCCTGGTTGGTAGTGTCTATGAAACCGAAAAAACACCTGTTTTTCTAGAGCTTAGTCACGGTGCATTAGTCATTCGTATCTCTCTATCTGTTGTAATTGTACTAATAATAAATAATTAGAACAGGCGATAAGTAACGTTTTTAATTTCAGCAGGAATGCGGTATCTTTCGTGATCAGGATGTGCTATTACCAGATGGATTATATGAGTACATTCCAGCATTAAATGAGATACCATTTCGTGTTTGTTTTTTAGATGGAAGTGTGCTCTTCTATCGTTTTATTTCTGTACTTGGCTAGCTTGGTTTTGTAAATATTAATTTTTGAAACAAGACTATAACCGTTAGCTTAAAAGATAGCATCATTTACTGCTGATGACTGTAGTTAGACTGCGTAAGAATATCTATGCACATACATCAAATAGAGTTGTTGCCTTATTCGGCATGTTTCCATACATACTGCTACTTTAGCGAACACAAGTCCACAGGGATGCTACCACAGACTTCATCCTATATTATTTAAAATATGTATAGTTCATGTACATGTTGCCAAATTTCTTACCGTTTTAAAATAAAACTGATAAAGGATTCTAGCTAGCCGGGTGTAATCGAAATCGGCGTAAATTGAAACCATTTTTAATGTAAGCCAATGGGAAATCAATGACATACATTCCTGGCACCCAAACATTGACGATTAATAGATGTTTATGACATTACGTAATTAATATAATGGAATTTTTAAAAAATGACACCATTCCAAACGATGATAGCGTAATTAAGCGTTTGGGAGTATTTCGAAATAATAACACTATAGAAACAACAACCATTTATTTATTTAAGCGAAATTAATGAAAGGACCCATACACATACATATAGCAAGATATATAAATACACATATAGAATGCGCGATTTAAACAACTTCAAGGGCTAACAGTTACGTGGCCTTATATTTCGATATTTCTCAAGTGACACGAGCCAGACGATAGGTATACACTGTGTGCCGAAGGTTATAAACCGAATGCTGGTGATTGAATTGAATGGGGATGGACTGAATGCCGAACGAGAATCTTTTTTTGGCGCTTCTGTGTCCGTTCATATAGTTTTCCCGGTTGCATAAGTAGAGGGTTGTTTATGGCTTGCGAACCCTTCCTTTCCAATGCGCAATTTAGACATAATGCCCCGTTTCTAAGCCCAAGGAAGCAAAATTTAGTTTGTTGCCTGTATCTGAATGTCTTTTCGGCGAAGTGTTATGCCACCATTGTTCGGACGGCTTGCGCCACCCGAGTATTTTATTACCCGCCTCTTCATCTGCCGGCAGTCAACTGGAATGCCCGGATTGTTGCGCAACCGATGGTTTGTTACCCAAAAGAGTTGCGCGTCTAAAATTAGTTCCCCGCTAATTTAGGTTGTACAGCTTTTTGAACTGAAGTTTTCGCTTTTATGATCGCCTGCGCTGCTTTTGCAGACCTTTCGCGGGGTGATTTATGGACGCTACACATGGTGATGATTCGGCTCCTCAATGAAGGTAGGAAAATCACACAGAATATTTATCGGAACAGGCAGGGGAATCGAACCTAGAATGTACCAAACAAAAAGTGCATCTATCCTTTATATAATAATAATAATAATAATAATTATATCGGTCCTTATCTTTTTCACTTAAAAAGGGAGATTCGTTAGGTTACTACAGTGTGATTATTATCATTAACATTTGTCTTCTTAAAGTAATAACGCTGATATTACGAAAGAGCAGAAAAGTACCACCACATGGATTTCATTCGTACGAACAGTAGTTACTTCAGTACTGCGAAATAACGTGGGTGATACGTGCAAATCTTTCAAGGTCTATAGGTGATACGTAACGAGTTAAACTACTTCATTTTGTTCTATATTTAAATAGCAGTTCAATAGTTTTAAACGCCAGATACATAACCTAGACCAAATTGCTTGCCGGTAATTGGTACTTTTTCATACCAGCACTGGAAATAATTTCCATATCTTTAGGGTGACCTAATAGTCCAGTCAGTAGAGGTTTTTGCCTTACAAAAAATGGAGTATAAACGATTTTTATATATGTTATTTAGGTCGAGATTCTAATAAAAAATCCAAGTTTTCGACCTTGGTGGGGCGCCGCGCGAGGAGCCACCTTGGATTAAAGGTGCTAAAAACTGGCTTTTTCCAAATGACACCTCAACGGTTGATCCTACGCCAAGAAACTAACTCAAAGTTAAAGAAGGCAAGATTCTTGACATTTTTTGTATATAACTATTTTTTGTAAATTTAATACGAAAGGAGTTAGATGAACAGTTCTCTAAAACATAGTATAATTTCTCATTTTAATTTTTTTCGTATTATTTCTGGTTATTCGTTACGTAGTTATAATAATTTGATAAACGTATAGTAAACTCATTTCTACACCACCATGAGGTAGAGTTAATGGCACTTTTTTTATTGTGGTATCCCCAGTAGGCCTAATCCACAGATGCTCTAATTTAGTGATGTTTCATGTTCGCGATTATGTTATTTAGTTTTTTTAATTTTTGAACTCCCCGGTCGGTAGATGTTGACGTCTCCATAAGAGTCTTTATCTTCAATGTTATCTTCGAAGTCATTGCTTTTGAGACTCGGGACTTCCATTGATGAAATGTCCTCATCTTCGTCTCCACTCTCGATGTGAACGTCTGGTGCATTTTCGCATGATTGGCCATTGCAGAATCCACACAGAATAGAGCACTTCATCCCACTTTTCCTGCAGCCACATGCTCCGCCGCATCCTTTTTTACAATGGCATGAAATTAATTTTAATAAAGTCTCGGGTGCTGGATTCTCTGTCATTGTTACTGGAGTGAGTCCATTGGTGCCAACTTTCCAGTCCCAGTCTTGTGCATTTTTTCAATTCCATACCACTGTTGGACCTGGTGATACGTCCTAAATGCGTGATACCGTGCAGCGTCCTTCGTTGGTGGCAAAGAAGCAAAATTAAATGTGTTTCTTCCACTTGATTTTGCGAAATGTTGGTAACGGACTTCTTCCAAGGTATTTTTTTCCATGTCGCCACCATACAAACCAACGAGAAAGCGTGCTTCAGCATCTGTCATATAAAAATTTTTGTTTTTCCTTGATTGTAGACGGACGACGTTGTGTCGCAGCCACTAAACGCATAGAGAAACAGAATATTTTCAGCTGCTTTTTATATTTAAAACTATTCGCAGAATACAGTCTTTCAACAGTTTTACCTCTCCCAGGTTTGCGAAGATAGATGTTGCTTTGGGATGTTGTTAATGCTATTAGCAGAACTAGAAGATCGACATCTTCTCCAATGATGAAAACAGCATTAAATGTTGAGGACAAAGAAATCGCCGTGTTGACAATCAACTCATCAGCATCTTCTTCAGCCTGCTTAACTGTAATGGAGTAGTTCGAATGATTTTTTTCAGCATCGAAATCAGACGGACTTTAATATTTTCGTTTGCTAGAAATCGTTCTTGGGAAACTAGAACTGGCGTTGTTTAATCGAAAATAACCTCCGCAGGCATCTGCTTTTTCGATCGGCGAAGTCTTTCTACCGTCTTGGTATTTGTTTTGCCACCATCAAACGGATATCCATCGAAAACAACGACTGTATGTGCGAGTATAAGTGACTTATAGTTGCATTCATAAATTAAGAACTCTTTCATAGCCATACTAGATGAAACTAATTGTTGATCATACTTTGTATTTCACTATAGAACGTTATGCTGATATATAAAAATATTACAAACAATATACCTAGTGTAAGTTGTTCTTACAAAATGTACCAACAAAAATAAAGTTTAACGATCTTTTGGAGAAATGTTCAACTTTCAGCCGCTGTAACTCGTTACATATTACACTTACAACAAAAATTAATATACAAAAAATTTCAACAATCTTGTCTCCTTTAACTTTATATTGAACTTTTTTGACGTTGCGTCAACCGTCGCGGAGCTATTTTGAAAACACCAGTTTTTAGCACCTTTAATCCAAGATGGCGGCTCGCGCGGCGCCCCTCCAAGGTCGAAAACTTGGATTTTTCATCAGGATCCCGACCTGAACAACATATATAAAAACCGTTCATACTCCATTTTTTGTTGAGCAAAGGCCTTTTTTTGTCCCTACAGACTGGACTATAACGGGTTATGCAAATACTGTTGATTTGATTTTAAAATTTTCCTATAAGGTATCCTGTAAATTAAAAAATAATAACCTCTGATTTTGAGAAGAATTACTATGCCAAACTGTCAGTCTAATATTGCTTCTTGTGCAGGAGTGTCAGAATTAAAGACATGTTACATTCATTTTGACGCAAGCACCTATTTCTGTAGTTTTCCATAACAGCTACTTAATTGTTAGGTTTTGTTTAAAATATGTAGACAGATTTATGTGCTGCTCGTAACGTTAGCCGTAGTTATGCTTGATTTGGGTTCTCGCATCCTTCCCTCTTCGAGCATTGTGGTGTTTCCTGGTTTTGTTAGGCGTCTCTGAAAGCGTTATATTGATTAATTAGCTGTGGTAATTTATGCGTGGTTGTAAAACGAACTGATTATTTTGACGTTTAGAGGTTAGGTATATGCCAATATTTCGTTAGTGATTTTTTGTGTATGTGTTGAACCTGTCAAGCCTTGCATTTATCGGAATGGGCAGTGTTTCTTGTCACACATGTGTGAATTTATTTGCAAGGTTATTCCTATTATTACATGATTCAGTTTATGTAATCGATTCTGCGATATCTCGTACTGCATTGTCTTCTCAGGTTTTTTCTATGGGATTTTGCGTATCGTCTACTTCAATTCGCCAAATTATATGTCCTTTCGTGTCCAGTCTTAGCGCGGTAGCTTAGTAACTTCTCCGGCGATCAGGTTTTCTAGGACTTCGTCCTACTATGGTGGTGAAATAGCTTATTGGTTTTATTTTGTCTTTCAAATTGAACGACTTTCGACCAAACTCGGAAAAAACAAACCATTCCAATTTTTGAGGAATCTTGCGTCTTGCTCTTTTATGAGGCTTCATAGTTGTTTAGTCAAATGGAATTTGGGAAAAACATCATCTGGTGGACTTAATAGAGATAGCATTTGGTTGTGAATTTTTGAAATATTTTGTGATGTTTTTGCAACTTGTTATTAACTTAAAAATAAAATTCGAATGAGTTGGACACTTGGTTATAATGGACCAATATTGATTTTTCTTTGAGGTCCATTATAAGCGACGTCTAATGTACTTCTAAAATTAGTTTTCTGCATGCAGTGAAAGTGTCGAAACGCAATAATACGAATATCAGAATAAAAAGTATTTAACATTGAATACTACAATGTCGCTCCGCGGTGCTCGTAGAAGAGTATTTAGAGTTGCAGAAAATTTTAAAATTATTAATAGGCTGGAAAAATGTCGGCCTAATAGAATGTTAAATAAAAATAGTAATTTGTATATCTATACACTGAAATTCCACTTTTTAACGAATGTGGAATTTACTTATGAATTTAACCAACTCTTGCAGAAAAACAAACACTTGCAACGGTAGGAAGTACAAGATACACTAGTTCAACAATCATTTAAATAATTAACAATATAATTAGAAAAATAAAATGTGTGAGTACCACATCCGCAAACCGCAGGCACAAAAATCCGTTTAGCCGTCACCCCGCCAACTTGGACGATTTCGACATTATTTACTGTCCATTTAAGACAAATGATTTTTTAGTTTTGACTTTTCTAGAGAACTCTCGTTTATAACGAACAGAAACTCCCCTCCGAGTTCGCTATATCCGAACTCGACTGTGTTTCGATATCATAGCTTCACTAATTTATTTCGGTACGAAGACTGCCCTCTTATGTTATTTGTTTGCATTGATTGGAAATATATATCGCGTTAATTGCGCGGCATTTACGTTTTTTTCTTTCTGTAACAGGTCACAGCTTATCAAAGAGCCCGTGTCTGATAAATGTAATCTTGAGATATCTCTCTTCAATGTAAGGTGCGATTACCAGATCACCGGAGAGTCCTTTTCTAGTTTGCATTATTTTATCCGGAGTAGCTCACGTGGCCGGTTGATCACTATTTTGGATATTCAGAGCTCGTTATCCTGCTTATATTAAGGTGCAAATTATCATTAGTTTTTTATACTTCCGCCTATTAGAGCGTCTAGCATATAACTTCTTCAACTTTTGTAATAGCGAAACAATTTTACACATAATAATCTTCCATCAACTTTTATCATTTTTTATAGCTGTTTCCACCAACTTCTGATTTCTTCAACTTCTGGTTTATAGGTAGAAAGTATAAACTCGATATCAATCTTGTTCTATCATAACCTATTCTGGCAGAAGCATTTAAAAGAATGTTGTAAATCAGAAAATTTCTTTTCTAACAATTGTAGTCTTCGTCGGCGTAAAAATTAAATTTTTTCACGTTTTCTATTATATTTCTACTAAATTTCTGTTATACACTGGACCATGACTATGAATGTGGTAACTCTTAAGGTAAGACCCACGACTGTGTATTGATATATGAAATTCGACAATAGTGCATAATAATTCATACTTCAGTCAATTTATAAATGCATGAAGTATTTCTAGATCAATTTGTCAAGTCAGGTTCCGGAAATTACTTTTTGATGGACGAATTTAATTTTTTAGTATGTAGAAGCATGTCACTGAACTAAATTCCATTCCAGAAAAGTATTCCATGTAGCCACACATCAGAAATAGAAGTGCCAGACTACTGCCACGATGATAAATTATAAATTTCTGTCTGATGTATAATTTACTCTAGCTCTTTTACTTCCTCATTTTGAATATATTTCATCTATAACTTTCAATTTGATATGATGCTGATATATGATTATAGTTGTGGTTGTCAGTTTCTTTATTTTCGCCCATTGTCATATTTTACAGATGATGTAAATAAGAATAACTTTTAAGGTGATCTTTAATGTTCTTTTTTTGTATTCCATATATCCATTAACCTTGAATCTCACAGTCGGGGCTCAGTGTGTAGAATAATGCTTGCCATTGAAAGCCAAGGTAGTAAGTTGTGCATAGCTAAATAATGATCCTCAAAATTTGGCTCGTCTGGCGGAACCTGTAATCTTAAAATCAGATATCTCAATTTAGCTCTGGCACATCCAATTACGCCGTCTCCCGCAAACCATTGACACCTCCGAATATAATTTTGGCTGTTAATCGCTCACTTCGCGAGTTCACAAAATCGCTAAATGTTAAATGTCATTGGCAAACACCTCGTTCCAGTGTGGAGGTCAACAATCTTTCCCAGTTTTGCATTATTACTGTTACGGCATTAATCAGACGCGGAATTCGACCTGGCTTCTCAAAGATGTAGAATTTAGTTTACGCACGAAAAAAAATGCTACCACGCTTGAGCTGAACTCCCAAGAATTTTAATTTTGAAAAACCCCAACGGTTGCATGTGCTGGAATCTCATCTATTTAGAAATCTTTAACCTTAATTGATCTCAGTTTCTGTTTTCGTAAACATATTTCGAAATCCTAATGACCGGTTTTTGCAAAAACAATGCCTGTGTACTTGTCACATTATTAAAAGCCGCGATTATTATTAAATTATGGCTGTGTTCTCATGTGCCATCGTGACGACGGTAATCATGAGAACGCCGCTGTATCTGCAGCCATCTACTGACTTTTCGCAATTTAAATTATTAGCGAAAGGAAAAACTACGTGCATTGTTTTTGCATCTTGATCTCATGTAATGCGCGTTATGTAAGGGTGGGAATATCTTCCGCAAAACCAGCAAAAAGTTCAAGACTCGAATCTGAGGTTTTGCTTTTTTTCTTTGCAGATACGCCGCTTTCGTCGCCATTGGCGGCCCACCAACGAGGGCAAGATGGGCTTAGCCAGGACCCCCGATTAGTAAGTTTAGAAAAGCAGCTCAACATAGAACTAAAAGTCAAAGAAGGGGCCGAAAACATGATTCGAAGCATCACCGGAGGCCCCCACTCCAGGGATAAGAAACTCCTCGCTGAAGCTCAACAGATGCTCCAGGATTCTAAGGCCAAAATCGAATACTTGCGAATGAGAATTTTGAAGGTTAGTCTTCCTTTAGCCGTTAAATTTTGCTAGAACTGGCTCCTAAAAAACTTCTTAGCATCGTAATCGCATTAGCACGGTCGGATCGAGAAATAAAAGTCGCTTCCTTGCTTTTTCAGATGAAAAACAATTTGAACAACAAGCACCACCACTCGATACACGATCTGTCGTCAGTTAACGGTGAAGTTACATCACGAGAACTGGAACAGCCTCTGGAGGAGCGCATCGAGGAGCTCCGGCATAGGTTGAGGATCGAGGCGGCTGTCGTCGAAGGCGCTAAAAATGCCATCCGTTTTCTGCAGAACGGGAACAAGGACAAAACCGAAAAAAGGGCGCTATCTGAGGTAGGCATTGGTTATTTTGCTTTATAAATTATTATTTCGAGCATCAACGTATTCGTACTACTTTTATATACAGTGTGTTTCACCAACTATCAGGCATAGCCAAATTAATCGGTGATTTGTAAACAATATACAAGAAGTAGAAGTATCTCAACATAATATAAGTTATTTGTCAACAAATTCGCTCGTATCATACGCACTAAGCAGCTGGCTGTTGCTGTGAGCTCTCCGAAACAGACCTCGGAATGTGTATGGAAATAACGGGCGAAGACACGACCGCTGGAGAATCAACGATATAGCATTTTCAACGTGGCGCCACGATTTTGGAGCCGCCATCGCTGCAGACTCGCAGTCTTATCGTGGTATTTACAAATATTGCGCTCCCGAAAATGTAATGCACTCCTTCGGTCCAGCAGCCGCCGCGTGATAGCATAACTTCTTGGAAATATTGTGCATGTTTTTTGACATTGAGAATGAATGCAAATGTAGCAAGGACATTCGTGTATTCTTGTGAGTCGTGTTTGGATCGGTTCTGGTTGGAGCGTATTTATTTATCTTGGGTGATTTCGGTTGTTTTGTGCAGCCCAGGCGCGTAGGAGCGTTTTCTAGACTGCGGGGGCCATTCAATTCTCAATAAAGACTTATACTTCTAACTTGATCCATTAATACGAGCTATAATATTTCTGATTTCCTGATTATCAATTTTTAGTTTTATACTATAATAGTATATTGTAGTCACTGGTTACTTAATAAGTGCTATTTTATTTAAAAAAAAAAAACACTACCATAAAAAAAATTAATTAAACAATGAACAATGTTTATTATCAGATTTTCACATAATCAAAGAATACACATGAATAAGCAAACTTAAATAAATATAGAAACGAGTTTCCGAAAAATAAAAAGGGTATAAATAAAGATTAAAAATAATAAAACACAAATACAAAAATAAATTCAGTTAAGAAACTATCATTTAGAAACCTGTACCAAAAACAGAAATTCTAGTTGGTAAAGCACCTACTAATGTTCCACATAATAAATCAATAATAGTTATTTATTAGACGAGTGTGGAATGTTACACATTAGTCACGCAAGAAATATTAGCCACGAGACCGTTAGGTCGAGTGGCTAATTTTCTTAAGTGACTAATGTGTAATTCCACACGAGTTTAATACAAAATTTTATCCAACACCTCCATATATTGTTCATGTAGGTAATCATTTTTAAAATTTATTTGACAAATAAACGGGGCTGCGCGTGTTATTGCGCGGTCTACCCTATTCAATTTACCACCATTTTTAGGTCTATTACGTTGGGCCATTCCGTTCTGTTACAGACCCCGACCCTGCCTCCCCCTGCCTGCCACCTTACCAAAGAAGGGGGCCCTCGGGGCTCCACCCCTCTCCAAGGGGCCCTCGGGGCTTCGCCCCTTTCCAAGGGAGCCCTCGGGGTTCCGCCCCACTTTTAGGGGGCCCTCGGGGCTCCGCCCCTCTCCAAGGAGGCCGTGGGGGTTCCAAATATTAATTTGAATAATAAATAGTGTTACATCTAATTTTATTATTCATGGCATCTTTCTACATTCTCTCACTAGTGACTTTTTGAATATTCTCTCACTAGTGAGTAATATATCACATTACTTATGCAAAATCAACATAATAATAGTGTTATTATATGGAGGTGTTGGATAAACGTATTTTATCAGACCCGCGCCAATCGGTTGTTCAAAAAGGCAGTTAAAATCATAATAGTAGGCATCTTTTGGAAACAACCTTGCAGTTGCACGGCAAATACCCGATAAGAAAAGTGTTGTTATAGTAGTCCCATTTCAATTATATCCGACCACACCGATTACTTTCTGGAATAGTGAAATTTAATATCGCTCACTCTGCGGCAATAAAAAATAAAGCCGATTTACAGACGCGGGTTTTAATTACAATTCAAGTTCACATATGTTCCTGTTAGTGGTTGCAAGCAATACGTAAAATTATAAATTATGATGAAACTAGAAACAGATATTTTTGAGGGGGCCAGGCCCCTCTGAAAATTATTTGAGGGGGCCATTGGCCCCCGTGGCCCCCGCGGCTCCTACGCGCCTGGCTGCAGCCTTATTAAAAAAAGTTGCGGAGAATAGCATAACTAATATTCTCAACATTTAAAAGCCCACCGTTAGCTGAAAATGTAAAAAAAACTTGGACTGCCTACACCGGTATTAAATTTCAACCAGCAAGATAAAGGTGGAACTCGTGATTTTACATTAAACGCTCTTTACTGTCCATTATTATACACATTATCGTATTTCGCTTTTTAACTTTTATGTACATGTTCTGTGCATATGACATTACCTTTTGGATTATTAAAAAATTAAAAATCATCGTCATATTTGGATTAAACCATGGAATGTAGGTAAGTCAGTATTATATTGTCTGCTTAGTCATTGTCTAAAGTCAAGAGCCGCCACTGGTAGGTATGGAGTAGGTACGTAATTGATTGGTCAGAAATTACAAACGTTACATTAATTTAAAATTATTTGTACGCAACAATAGTTGATCCTTTCATAATTTCCCTAATCTGATACTTGACGAGACGCACTGTATATTTCATACGCGACCAACCACAGATAAGGATTTAATAAAAGATTATTGAATTCAGCCCCCTCGGAGTTACATCACTAACGTCAGACAATGATTGATTGCTTGATTAACGTTCTTGCTAAAACCGTGTTTGTTCCATTGCGTTTTTCAAATTCTCCGTATTAGGAAATGCTACGTACATAATCTTTGCAATGGCATATGTTTTTGCCATCAATATTTTCCGTCTTACGAGAAAGTTTAGTTTCCGCACTGCAATTTCAATAAATCAGAAAAACGCTATGTCTGGGCAGCAGATGGTACTCAACGCGTAAAATTAAATTGCTCTTTGCATTTCAGCAATTGTACGGTACTAAAACAGCTGCACACTGCTGCAGCGCAATATGTTATACATAGGAAGGTTCATTAATTACTTACAAGCCATTGCATTGATCCAAAATAGATCCTGAAAACTAGTTTATATAGCATTTATAGTTTTATGATAACTTAAAACTGCCGTATAATTTAAAATGTTGAGTAAGTAATAAAGTGCGAACTGCATTTATACAGTTATTTTGGTAACACCGGTTTTCTCCGCGTAACCATTTAGTTAATGTACACTCGAGTTTTTACCACGAAAAGCAGAAGTTTTAAGAAAATAACAAAAGGAGAATATCTAATTTTAGTTTGCACTGTCTTAACTGTATTATTAAAATGTCTTCAATTTCATGTTTTTTTTAAATCTAGTTGTCGTCTATTTTTATTTTTATTAACTGATGGTTCTGCAACTCTCCATTGATAAATGTGTAGCTTAATAAGTTGCAAGAAACGCCGGCTCAGCAAGCAAAGTACAATTTAACATACTCTCCTCCTAACTCTATACCTACAAACTTTTGTTACCTTGGGTATAGCACAATTTGCCGTCGGCGATTCGCCGTAGGTATACTCTGTTCACTATGGTCCCGGATTGTCAAAAATGACGTTTTATGGTAGCACTGTTGAATTTCTATTGGTTTTTTTGTTACTACTAGGTTGGACAACGCAAAAGCGTAATATTGAAAATTTGGGTATTTGTTACCTGGCAACTTTTATTTATTTTTGCTTAAGTCAGTTCGAAATATAACCTATAATTTACAGTTTTGACATTAGCAGCTTTATTAATTGTTTCTAGTTACCTATAGCTTGACTTAATAATATTAACCATGATATAAAGGATTGTTTTTAATTGGATTTTGACATTGACAATCCGGGACTATAGTGAATAGAGTATACAATGCGCTATACCTACAAACGTTGCAATCTTAGGTCTAGGACAATTCGCCGTCGGCGATTCGCCGCAGGTACAATGCGCTATACCTACAAACGTTGCAACCTTCGCTCTAGGACAATTCGCCGTCGGCGATTCGCCTTAGGTAGAATGCGCTGTTGGAAAATTCGCCGTCGACGGATAAAATGTAAAATGAATAAACAGCTACTCCCCATTTAGTGTAAATAAAATACAAAAAACATGTTTCACAAGTTATCACCTTATCACTAACGTGATCGTTAGGGTTGATCCTTTTACGATGGTTCAACTGCAACATTACTCCAACATACACTTAGTTCCAGAAATTCTTCCAACAACAATTACATGAATTAGAACTAATTAGAAAGAGATTTAAAAACATTAAAACTCGACACTGAAATAAACTATGGTCATTAAAATTCATGAGACAGAATTACACATCATTTCTTTTTTTTTACTCCGAATCGGGTAGACGGCGAATTTAACCAACGGCGCATCGGCGACGGCCAATTGTCTCATCCTCTCTAAACCTATTTTTATTGAAATGCCCTCGGAATCCAAAAACTGTTGGTAAAACTTTTTCTCCATTTTTACGCATTTTTTATCTTGGTATTCCAAGTTATTTCCAATTCTTCGACAATGGTTTACTTTTAAAATCATCCCGCTACTAACTAACGACTTTCAAACAACCATTTGAGCATTTTGCAATCTATGTGATGACATTTTTGTCATAACCTGGAGCTAGACCATTATGAACTATATAAAATGTATATTGAATGTTACATTAGAAAATTTTATACTACTTTGACACAACCTGCCGAAGTATTACTTTAGACCTTGACCATTTTTATAAGTTTACAATGTTTGTGGCACCCGCTTAATCAATCGCGACTAATCCAAAATTATATAAACGATCTCGAGAAACTGCATAATTTTTGTGAAGACAGCAGAAATAACCTATCAGTATGATTATTTATTTATTTTCGTACTCAGCCAGCAGCCGTTAGGCCAATTATAGGCGTCGCTATACATTATGCCATTTTGTGTGAACTAGGCTGTCAGTATGGTGTAGTGGAATACACACTGTACTGCTGAGCCAGAGATCGCGAGTTCAAATTTCGGTACGAACAACTTTTAAGTTATCGAAAGATGCATTCGCACTCTCCATTAACGATAAGTATTGATAAATCGCTGTCACGATTTTACACCGATTTCCTCTATCTATGTTTTGCAATAAGTAGTTGCCGTCTCCCTATCGAATTCTCTTTAGCCGAAGTCGTCGCTCATATTGCACGATCACATATGTAACACAATATTATAACGACCATACCACACTGAAAGCACCGTTTTGTTTTTCTTCTGGTTATCAATATATGAAATTGGTTTGCTGCAACACCTTATGCTTTCAGAGTTGTCTTGCATGGCTAGTTGCGGCAGTCATTTCATTTATTCTTTGGGATATATATTGAATTTTTGGACATCATTGTTCGTTTTTTCTCTATAGTCCCCTCTGTTATGATTCTTAGGAAGTCTGGATTGTTAGACAATGTCCAATAATTTTGTCTTCTTTCAACTGTTGGTATCGTCTATGTTTTGCATCCATATAGTGTATCCATACGTACAATTTTGGAAACATTTTCGTTTTCACTAACGATATTTTGTTCGATGTTAAAAGACTTTGCTTTTTAAAATATGTCCCTTTCCCATATTGTATACTTTTTACTTTCCTCGCCGAAGGCGAAAGAAGTACTGTAATCGTGAAACAATCACCTTCCGATATTTCTTTAGATCTTCACGTTCCACGGTCCCTAGATGACGAAAATTACGTCGGTCTGTCTGTTCGTCTGTCTGTTGGCGGTATAGCTCAGAAAGTATTTGTTGGCGGAAGATGGTATTTTGTATCGGATTATGTGTCCACCGGGCTCAAAACCGACTATAATTTCAATTAAAAATATACAGGTAAAAAGTAAAATGTCTCTATTTTTTATTTAACTCAGGAGTAGATAAAACTACTATCTTGTACATAGTTCAAGTTTTTACCCTTGACGAACATGGGGCCAAAAAGTTCTGGGTGAACATCGTTAAGTCAGTGCGTTGTTTATAGGACAGCCTTAAGGGAACGTAATAAAAGCGATGTAAACGTCTGCCCTCGCGTCTGCCTAAAAATAGCAATCGGACCGCCTGGTAGCGGAAGAATTTGAATCCCATCGGCTGCATCTTTTTTGATTTGCAAATTGATATAATTCCCATTACTAAGCGTTTCCGTTTAATGTTTTAGTAGTATTAGCAACTTTACACTAATGGTATATATTTTGTACACAATTTTGAACACTCTTGTTTTCGTTTGACAATTTAAAAATATTTAGTTTCAAAACTTCCACTTGCAAGGGAAGTTCCGGGTAAAGCCCTTTATAGACTTTTATTATTTTCCATTTACTTTCACCGTCTTTTGTTATTAAGCTTCCTAGGTAGTAGAACACTTGTATTTCTTCTAATGTTCGACCATTTAAGTATCTCTGCATATCTTCCCGTTTTATCACCGACTACCACTTTGTTTTTGTTTTGTCTATTTTCATGTTATATGTTTTCATTATTTCATTCGTTTCTTTTAACGTTGTTTCTAGATGTCGTTCATTCTCTGTCAATACTGCAATAGCGTCAGCTTATCTTACCGTGTTTAATCTTTGATCTTTTACTTTTATTCCTAGGTTTAGCCTTTTGCATTTTCTCTAAATTCTTTCATTGTGTCGTTGATATAAATATTAAAAAGCGTAACCTTGTCTAACACCTATACGAATGTTTGCTTCTTCACGTGAATGTTCAATACGTATTATTGTCTTTTTAAAACAGAATGACTGAATTAAACCACTCCACCCCAATACTTTTTCAACCTAAGCCTTTCATTGTGGCTTCAACTGCATCGGCAGAATTCACTGGTCCACGAAGTATCAATAGGGGCTTGCACTTTCTCATCTTGTTTTGCCTTTATTATTGGGGAGTTTGTAGCATAACGTTAGTGTCAGGGAAATGTAAGGAAAATTATCCAAAATTATAGTTTTCTAGGTGTTCAGTTGAAAAACACGTACTGTACACAGTGACCGCGAAAAAGTCGGCATCATATGGGGGAAAATGCTATTTTTGATTTTTCAGAAAAACTTTACGACAATAATTTGTCTAAAAAACCCATTTAGCCCCTGTCACATGTACCAAGTGATTTTTGCTTATTTAGAAAATGCCGTTTTTCGTACTTGTCAAAATCCAAAAAGTGGTATTTTTCTAAATTAAGATTTCAATGAGATTATATCAGCGTGTGTCAGTTTTAGTTAACTGAACAATGTAAATGCCAGAAAACACCTATTTTTCTTTAACTTTAGCAAAAATAAAATTTTTCAATTTTTTAAATATTTTTTAAAATTTCACATGCCAAGACCTAATTTTAAAATTGATTTTTTTAGGTAAAGACTTGAAAGGTTTATAATTAGAAAAAATAATATAAAATGTTACTTACGCCCTTAGATTTTTTATTATTTACCGAAAAGTAATGTTTCCATAATTTTTACGTTTTTGATGCAAGGCGCTTTTTGGGAGAGATATTATTTGTGGTAATTAATATCTATTTAAATGGTTTCTAAAAACTCTAATCTAGCCCAATTAATGGATTACTGCCACAAAAATTCTGTAAATGTTCTTTTACAGTTGTCTAAATGAGGAGATTTTTTGGAACATCTAAACTGGATAAAGAAAAATCTCCTCATTTAGACAACTGTAAAAGAACATTTACAGAATTTTTGTAATGCACTTGGGATATTACTGCTGAATAAATATCAACCATTGTTATATCTTAGAATATGGGTTTTGAAAAGAAGGACTGTAAACGTTTTAGACCTAGTTAAACGTGAAGGTGGTTTAGTCAGCCACGTTGACATTTCTAAAACGAATTTCTACTACGAAGAAATAACTTCATTTTTTTCTTGGTATTTCGTATGAATACCGTTTTGTAATTTTTCTATGCAGAGGAAAATTATAGCATATTAACGATATTGATACTTTCCGTATATTAACATTTCGTATTTCGTCTTATACGGGACAGTTGTAAACATAAAAAAAGGAATTGATTTAAATGTAATTATTTGGCTCAGAAATGGTTTAATTGCATTTAAGCATTTCCTTGTGGAAACGTTCCCGACGAACTGTCCCTCATTAAGCTACATATACCAAGGTTTACTGTTTCCTGAGTACTATTACACAGCTAGTTTGTCGGTTATACATTGTGGAAAATTACCAATGGCTCGAACGTGAGTGTTTTAAACTAACTGAATTTTTTTACTCTTTTTACTTCCTTTTACTATAAAGGAAGTATTGGATTCACCCCAAAAATTCGAAATTGAGTTTTCAACGGATCTTCACGTTTTAGAGTCCCCTGATCCCAAAAAACATATTTTTTTTCATTGGTCTGTCTGTGTGTGTGTGTGTGTGTGTGTCTGTCTGTGAACAGAATATCTCAAAAACGAAAAGAGGTATGGCATTGAAACTTCATATATAAGTTTTGTGTACTATGTAGATGAGACAGCAAGCTTTTAAAGAAAATCGCATAACCGGAAGTAGGTGTTTACTCTTGTGATTTTTCAGTTTTTTTCGATTTTTTCAAAAACGGCTCTAACGATTTTTTTTAAACTTTACATTTTTACTACATTTTTAATGTGTATTGATGTGAAATAGGTGATTTTCTAGTTGAATACTTCTAAAGTGGGTTTCTTTTGTTTTTTTTGCTATTTTTTTTATTAACTCCCATTTTAAATAAAACACCCGGTATATTATTACATTTTTGAATTCACCTTAAAATTCTAGAGAAAATTTGTCTCTTCAACTAACACTCTATTTTGTACCGTTTTTGTAGTATTTGTAATTTTTGAAAATTTTTGACAAATGGCTAAAAATTAAAAATGAAATTTTTGACTAATTATAAGAACACTGTAAAAGGAAGTTGTGTGAGTGTATCACACCAGATTTTTCACTATTCTTGTCGAAGCATTAAAAACAATTTTTCTGATAAAAGAGGAACGTTTATACCTACATTGTGAACTATACCACCCTTCATAGTTTACAGCGAAGCATTCGCCTTCATAAATCATAATAATGCATTAACAGTGCTGTATGTTATATAAACGATACTTCACTTTTTGCGCAATTGCCATGTATGTAATATTTAATTCTTGACAACCATCCGTATTATTCACCTACTTTTTTCACTTTCATATGGAGTTACTAACCAAGAACCATTCCATAAAACTATCTCGATTACAGCTGGCTGAATTTTAGCGTTTACACAACGCAGGCATTCGCTGTTAAGTGCTATCTTCATAAGTTCTTTTTTATGTCGAAATATTTTCACTTTGATGGCCCTAAGTGATCATCGCCTGTCTTACTTATTAAGTGCGTTCAACCGCTTTGATATGATCGTAAATTCTTCGGAGTTTTTTATTGCTATCTTTGAGACAGCTCTTAACATCTCATGTGTTTGTTTCATTAACTTTCAATTAGCCTTTTAAGATATTTTCTTTTTTCTTTTTAGCATCTATAAAGCGAATTAAAAAAGTTTGCTTAAATATGTGCAACGAATAAAAAGGAATTGCCTTCAGTGTAATGTTTTTTGAGAATTAAACAATATATCTTACGAATTGAAGTAGTAGTTAACAGTATTTTTATTCTTTTGACGTTTTTGTATTAAGAAACATGGGTTCGCCTGGTTCCATATGTCGTTTCTGAGATCTTACTCTGGCTCATCTCAATTTATATTGTATAACCAGCTTTGGGAATATTTCGGGACTTGTTATTTTTTCGGTCAATGAAAATCTAAACATCTTTATTTTTGGTAGAGGACCCCTCAGGATAGCTTCGCGAACTGTTAGTGGTCCGCGGACCACAGGTTGAGAACCGCCGCGTTAGACAATATAATTGGGAATAATGGAGAATTTACTTTAAAACAACAACAGAAAAATATTAAGATTTTGCTACTTCCAATGAGATAAGAATAACAAAGTCTTTTTATAGACACAAGGACATAAGGACATACACAAATACACCAGGCGCGAAAGAGGATCTTATTCAATATAGACTACATAATCTATGAAATTATTGAAATGCAATGAAATTACAAAAGTACTTTGAAATTATTGAAATGACCATGAAGAAACACAAGAGAATTCTTTAGATAATGAAATGTTGATTAAATACTTGGAAATTATTAGAATTATGATGAAATGTTAAGAAATCATTGTAAAATGATTCGAAATTTATAATGCACTACAAAGTTATGAAATCCTTTTTGAAATTATTATGAAATATGTAGTAAGAAATTACTGAAATGTTTGAAATGGTCGAAAGGCAAGGAAATTATTAAAATGGTGATATGCCATCAAATTATTATGAAATGTTATATAACGATTATGAAATACTTTGTAATTATTAAAATGATTATGAAATGCAAGAGAATTGTTAAAATGATGAAATGCTACAAAATTATGTTTTAGAATGATTATGAAATACTTCGGAATTATTAAAATGGTAATTAAGTGCAAGGAAATTATTGGGATCATAAAATTCAATACAATTATTATGAAATACTACGACATGATTATGAAATACTCTGAAATTGATAAAGTGATCACGATATGCAAGGGAATTATTAAAATGAAATACTGGGAAATTATTGAAATTATGGTGAAATTTTAAGAATGCATAAAATAATACGAAATTTATAAAACACTACAGGTTTATTATGAAATACTTATTAACTGACATGAAATACTACGAAATTATTGAAATGCTAAGAAATTACAAAAATACTATAGCATGAGCATGAAATGTTTTGAAATTCCTGAAATGATGATGAAATTCAGAGAATTATTGAGATGATGAAATGTTAGGAAATTATAACATGCAACGAAATTTACCAAACACTACACAATTATTAAAAAAATACTTATTGAAACGGTCATGAAATACTACTAAATTATTGAAATGCGAAGTTATTATTATAATGTTCATAAAACGCAAGATAATTATTAAGATAGTGAAATGCTAAGGAATTACTAAATTATGATTATATACTATGAATTTTTTAATATTAGATGAAATGTTATATCATTATAAAATGTATAAAACACTACAAAATTATTACGAAATACGTATTGAAATGAATTTCCAATTATTGAAATTATCATGAAATGCAAGAGAATTATAAAAATTATGAAATGTTATAAAGTTATTGAAATGATCATAAAATACAAAGAAATTGTTGTGATGATAAGAGGTTATGTAAATATAAAAATGTAAAATCATTATAAAATGCCGGGAAATTTATAAAATACCGACACATAATTATAATGAAATATTAATTTAAATGATTATTAAATACTACGAAATTAGTAAAGTGTAGTATTAAAATGTTAGGAAATTATTGAAATTATGTTGAAATAGTATCAAATTATTATAGAAAATGCTATAAAAATCTTAAAATTATTGTGATATACTGGGAAATTATTTTAAAATACTATGAAATTAAAATATAATTAAAATCAGATTTTTAGAATTTTGAGGTGAAATTATTACACAATGTGTATGATATACAGTTCAAATGACTTTTTTAGACATTTTTATTAGCATTTTAAAACCAAATTTTCTTTAATTCGCCCCGATTTTTTAAAATTCTTTGAATGCTTTTTTTGCCGCACTTGTACCTGTAATCGATACATAGAATCAGTTTACCTAGAAGCCGGTACTTGCAATAAGACAGGTCATAAATAACCAACAGGGCACTGATAAGAAATACAAAAAAATGACCAAATAAAGAAAATAAGAGGATCCCGCAAACCTGCAAGTGGTCGTTTTAAGCCCGAATTTTCGGGATCGATCGCGTAAAGAGGTCTTCTTACATGAGGAGCAGCATTACATTACTAATATCTTACAAATGTTCTGTTCTTACAAAGCATGGTCGTTTAGGACGAGTAGTCGGCTGGAGAGAAGTTTTACTGTAAATATAAAAATATGATCAATTAAAATGCCGCCCCTTTGGTTGGCCTCCCTTGTGCGGTAAACAATCTGCACACCTACACGGGGCGGCCCTGATTATAGTTATGTTTATTTAAATAGAGACGTCTTTTTTTCGTGCCATCGACTTTCATTGGCAAGGAATCTAGGACAGAAAACCCCGGACATAAGACTCTTGGACAGAAAACCCCGGACATAAGACTCTCGGAAAACAAACCCCCGGGCAAAAAACCCCGGACTAAACCTCCCCCCCCCCGCCGGATAAAAAAACCCCGGACTAAAAACCCCCCGGATAAAAAACCCCCGGAATAAAAACCCCCGGACTAAACACCCCCCCGCCATAAAGAAAACACCCGCAAAGTATGTGGGCCCCGTGGGAGATTATTATTATTATTATTAAGAAGTTATTAATTATAATTACCACTGATGCAATAATACAGATCAAAATGACATGTAAAAAGTAGGGCATTTATTTAATACAAAATACATTGGCAAAATACATATAACCATTGAAACACAGCTTTTCACCACGTTTTTTAGAACGTATTACTTCCATGATTGCTAATGAATGACCAATAAAACCAGAATTTGGGTTTATATAGGAAAAAAATCCTGTTGATTTCTGAGGTTTTCACGGCCATTGTCATTAAGTAACAAATGACTTCCGGGATTGAACCGTGTCATGATTGAGATCGAAGAACTCAACTTTCGCCCGCTGACAGTCGAGTTTCGCCTCTGGCGTGGTTCACACGTTGAGTTACCGTGCTCTTCTATCCCTTCCCTTACAAAGAGTTTCGCCTCTGGCGTGGTTAACACGTTGAGTTACCGTGCTCTTTTGCTTTTTTCCTCCTGATGAAGCCCCTTACGAAAGTGGGCGAAACGTTGAGTTCTTCGATCTCACTCATGGCACGGTCCAATCCCGGAAGTCGTTTGTTACTTAGAATTATCCTGTTGATTACCTCTGTTAAAAGATAAATGCTCTTTAAAAATACATTAGCAGGTACCCTTGTATTATAGCTTTTGTTATCAGTGGTAACCATAGTTGTCCTATAAGAAGGCAGGTGATTACTATTTTCTAAAAATTGCAAATGGATTCTTGCATGAGTTCGGAATGATAAATTAATAATTGGAAATTGGCGACAGTCTAAACTAAATTGGCTTTCTCCGAAGAATAAAAGACCGACATACCAAATTTTGCAAACCCGCCTGGAACGAGTATGCCAAGATTATACAGGGTGTATTAAAACGCGCGGAGAATATTTACAGCAGGCAATTGTATGTCAAAAATTGAACCAAAGATTATAATTATCATTTGGGCTTAGACGAATAGTTTTTGAAATATTAGCCATTAAAAGTTGTTAAATTAGGCAACGTTGTGCATTTCGACAGCAAGCGGATTATGCATTCATAAGGCGAACGTGATTTAGAAAACTTTTTAATTGCCGTGAGCAATAATATTAGGTTGTGAATTTTCTGTATATGTATTATATTAAATAAATGCCCCACTTTAACATGTCTCATTTTTTTATGCATTTTTGTATCAGTAATGAATGATAACTATAATTAAAAACTTATTTTCAATTATAATAATAATCGCCCACGGACCCCACATAATTTGCTGGTGTTTTCTTTATGGTGGGGGTTTTTAGTCCAAGGGTTTTTTATACGGGGGTTTTTAGTCCGGGGGTTTTTTATCCGGGGGGTTTTTAGTCCGGGTTTTTTTTTGTCCTGTAACGATTGCCAAGACACAGAGTGCATATCTTCCATCTGGATAGATCAATATGGTTCCATTTTAACGAAAAAAAAAACTACTGAATATAGTAATTGAGCAATTTCTGTTTTGTGGAGAATTTTGATGGTAATGCCAACGGAATATATTTAAAATGCAACTTCCACCACCTTACAGACAAAGATATATTCCGACATTTCGAGATTTAAATATTTCGCATAATGGCCGGTGGAGTGGTAAAAGTTAGCATAAGTGAAAATATTATTTACCAAAGTAGCCAAAATTGGTCAATATTACAAAAGTGCATGTTGCATGATATATGAAATCCTCTGTACGTTCTTTTTTATTTGCAAATATCTTAATCACTCGTTTATTAAAGTTGCCGATGTTATTAAGAAAAGTTCTTTCTGCTGATAGTATTCTTAACGCACTTAGTCGTTCTTCCTTCATTGAGTTGCGTAAACAAGTCTTAATTTTCAACATCGAGAAACATCGATCTGCTTCGGATGTAGACATAGGTGTTATTGTCACTAACACATTTAAAAGTTTTCGAGTTTCTTGAAAAGTTTCATGCATTTCATCTTTTACAAGCAATGCTAACATCGACACAGCCCCAGAAATTCTTCTCTTCCATAAAATACCTGCAATTCAGTTTTTAATTTACTTTTTCCCAAAACTTGAACTGTTTCACAGAAAAAATTGTCAGATAATTTTCCACCACAAATAAATTTGCAGCTATTAGATTCCCAGTGAAACTAAATCTTGTTCTTACTTGCAGCATAACTAAATCACAAATTTCCAAATCATCTCTTTTCTTATTATTTATGGAAATAAGTCTACCCGTTTGTTTTCTGGCAGTGTTTCGGCTTTCTAAGCTTTCCAAATTATAGTCATTAATAATTTTGTCCATTTGATCCAGTATTTTTTGTATTTCATTTTGAAAATTCTGTAAATCCTCTCTAACTTTGATTGTATCTATTTGTCTTTTGTAGTTGCTTATGTGAACCAAAATGTAAAATTCTTGTCTTTTAATCTAAGTTTGTAAGAACCAGCTTGTTCAATTGTAGATTCCTACTTAATATTTTCATCGTTCTCTAGAGTTTCCATGGCGCCTATTAGTTCTTTTCTATATTCGTAAACGGCGTTAACTCTCCGTGAATGAACATTCCATCTAATTTCTGACGAAGAATTTCGCCCAGCACTCTCGTTCTTTGAGGGGATTGAAAAAAATAGCAAATCCCAGATAGGTGTACAAAAAATATTTGAATTGATCCATTAACTGACGTCGCTGAGGTTTGATGAATGCAGTAGTGAACATAATTCGCTTTATTTTTTATTCGTTTTTGAACTTCATTTCAATGTCATAATTGATGTCCCGTCATAACTCTGTGCGATAAGTTTATTTGGTGTGTTTCTAATTAAATCACGCTGTGTATAATGTAGTCGCTGAAATTGAATACTTAAAATATCAATTAATAGCAGGTAGCGGGCCGAGGTTTTATCGGAAGTGGCTCGAATGCCAGCGTGGATGTGGTTCCCATTGAAATTTAATATATCCTTACCTTTCTACCTACGTCCTGCCATTGGCCCCCGCTGCAGTCTGTAAACTGTCAAAAAGCTGAGAGCTGCTTCGATCCTGTGCGTTCGGAAAGCAAGCAGCGTTTATCGTACAATCATGAAATAAAAATTACGCGTGCTTTGTTTAAGCTTTATAATGAGAAGAGTGATGAAAAATAAGTACAAAAAAAAGTTTTCTTTCAAAATTAAAATTTCTTGAATGACTGGTTTGTTATGGTAGAGCGTAAGCCGTGGCTCCTTGGCTCCTCACACCGAACCGTCACTGCGTTAAAGTGAAACGAGTGCAAATTGAGTATGCGGTTCTGGTTCTGTTAGGTAAACGACTACGCAAAGATATTACCGTCCATTCTGTGCAGTCAAAATAGGCCGTTTTCTCAGTAAGTTATAGACGCGCCCAGACTAGCAGTTGCATTTATAACTCGCGCATCCCGGAAGCGAAAAGCACAATGACAAACGAAATACCTTAGCAAAACGAACAAAAGGAGCCACTTGGGTGGTGGTTTGCGTAAGAATCATATAGGTGTCTGCCAGTTTTAAAATGGCTCAGTTTAATACACTCGCGGCGGACGTCACCGGCGTCGTTCTTGGTTTTCCTGTTCAGCAGCTTTAGTAAATTCTAAGCCCGCGGACGCTTTGTACCTACAAACGCGTGCCAAAAATAAGCGTGTTTACAATTACGCAGTGTGAATCAGTGCAACAAGCTGAGTGCGTCTCTTTATGGCTTGTTTGGGACTTCTTGGGTAAACCTGGACCCCCCAGCTGATCGAGGTCTCCTGTGATGTAATGATTTCGCGCACGGCTGCAGCAATTATTGTAACTTGTTGCCAGTGGGAATTGTGATTTTAATGCAACTTGTTATTTAAAACGTTCCAGCGGCTGGTATTTTTAGCGACAGTTCGCACCTGCATTCTATAAAAATGTAGTCAGTGAGGAATTTTGGTTCTGCTAAAAACCCAAGAATCCAAATTTACTGTTCTAAATATATCGACGTTCTCTCGGTTTGTTACCAGTCGTGACGTAACGTGCCCGATTTACGCGACGACAATTTGCTACAATGTAGCGACCGAAGCAAAACGATTGTTGCGATAAAATGAGGTGACCCAAGAAATGCACGGAAGAGCAAACGATCCCCCACAGCAGTGGTCCGTCCATGCCCAATTCACAATTTCGCATCCTGGAATTGATGATCCCAACGCTGCACCGCCGCAAACGCACACGGAACGGGATGAAAATGGCGTGCGAATGGTTTACACTTGGACCTCTCAACCCAGTGAGGCACCCTCGGATTCCCAGAACACCCAAACCACATCTGCGCCCATTTCCACCGCGACCACCAGCACCGAAAGTACCAGGCAACCCGTGCCATCGGCGTATGGATTCCAAAGGGGTAACTTGGTTTTCACATCGGTGCCCCCAAGACGACCAGTCGGTTTCGTCGAACAGGTGACCACCCCCAGTCCACCCAAGGTAAATGTAGCCGCCCCAAGCGTACAGGATTCAGGATACCACAGCGAGCTGCTATCTCCAACTTCCTTGGCGAGCAGCGGCTTTCCCCGGAGACCTATGCAGTCCTATGGTCGCAGATGTAAAAGTACGTGTAGTATCGTTTTGTCTACCACGATTAACGAGCAGCCGGAATTAGAAGAAACTAGCGAATCGATTGCACAACAAACGCAGTGTGGAAGAACGCATAGTTTGAGGTGCCAAACGCCTACGGTGCGTTCAGAACCGTCTAACAGTTTTTACGGTTGCGGTGACCCTTGGTGCTACCATTCCACTTACGGGGACGATGGATCGGCCACGTTTTCGCCCGTCCAGAGCAGCGAAACGTCGACGTCCACCGCGCCTACCGTCATCAAGAGGCCGTCGAGGACCAACTCTTTCGGATCCCAAAACCTCGCGAGGTCCGTATCGGAAGTCAGGAGGTTTTGGGGGCCCGAAAACCGCTCGAAAGATGCGGCTGTGCAGACTTTTGAAATGGTGGATAAGTGCACGTCGCCGTTTATGAAAGTGGACAGTTTTTACTTCAAGGACCAAGAAACCCAGGACAATTTGCTTAGGAAAGAAAAGACTTTAAAGAAGCGGTCGTCTTACAATTCGCGAAGTAGGACGGAGCCGGTTTTTATGAGAACGCATTCGCCGTCGTCGTTTACCCCTGATAGTTTGGAAAGTCACGAGGTATTTGTTCAAACATTTTTGGACAGTAGGCGATTATCCTTACATGACAAAGATGCAAAAGGTTTGCTTCTATAGTTTCGATCTAAAAGCATTTTTATAATTATTTGTAGAGACGATGCGAGATTGAAACAAATCAAGAGGTTAATGGTAGGTTCTTCCGGGTTATGCCGTGGTCGTCGATTTGAACTTGACGTTTCGCTGCTCATGCTGTCAGCTTCTTCCGAAGTTTTCTAAAGATAGTCTTTAGAAAACGGTCATGAAAGCCTGCATTCGAAAATGAAGAGGTTTACTCGATGATGATACATTGTATAGAAATTGCATTTGTCAAAATATCTTAATTCATTTGTATTTTTTCCATATAGAATTTTTTAATTTCGAGAATAGGGTAGGAAACGGTCATTAGTTATATATTTTTTTCTATAGCAGATGTTACAAGCATGCTTGTTAATACCGAGGCCGCAGCTCTCCGGTCTGACGTCAACCCAAAAAGGACGAATTGTCCAATGAGAGTTTTCGAGGCTCAAGCCGGAGCATATTCAAATAAAATAAAATTATTGACCAATTCGGCCTTCTTGTGCTGACGTCAGACCGGAGTGCTGAGGCCTTATGTTTTAGTCGGTATTGGCTTTGTTCAACTCAGAATAGTAGATCAAGTAGCACTTTAACCGCAAGGGTAGATCTAGTACGTTTTTATATTCTTCTCAAGTTTAATTTTTTTCTTTAAAGTCTTCTACAGAAAAAGAATTAATGTTATTAACGACGATAAAATTTAATTATCGACTCACTTTCTGCTCATCGTCGTCTTGTACAAAAAACTAACTAGCCTTTACTTGGAAAACTTTAAAAAAATAGTGCATCCTATATTTTTAATTTTTCCACAAATCTGCCACACATTAATTTAATAATTTTCAGATAAAAAGTTTACCGCCAAATTTACGAGTAAACAAATGTTTTAACTAACGATATTAGTGGTTCTATAAAAATGTTAAAATGAACTTGAGGCTATTACTGTCTGTAAAACTGATGTTTGGGGATTTGTTAGAACTATTTTGAATCGAAGCATCATCTGCCGAAGTTTGTCGGCGTTGTTCTGAATCACCCTGTATAAATATAATTCAGCGTGCGTATTTTTGTCTACTACTTTTTTATAAATCCCCATATGGCCGTGATTGGAGAGTTAATATTTGAAGTTCGGTCCGATCATATTAATGTTTATTTCTAAAAATAAAATCCGAACGTTTAATTCAGTCTTTCTGGAACTTCATGGTGCTATTTTCGGCTTGTACCTTAAAAAACCAAGTTCTACTGACAAGAAAAAATGTTAAAACTTGGAATGGTCAATATGAAACAATTTGACAATAATAAAAATGCAAACAGGACATAAATCAAACACACCAAAACAAGTAAATATATGCAGCAGTAGAAAATTAATAAAATATAAAATTGATTGTTTCATGAATATTTACATCAATATGTCGATCGGATTATAATGAAATTCAAATGAAAACGCTGCAAATATCTGCTTCATTATACAGTGCCTCAAAGTTAGCTACATATTTATTTATTTTTAACATTTAAATTGTTTGAGTTTTTAAATATATTGCTTCTACTATCAATCCTTGTGATTTTAAGTACATATACAGTCACCGGCAAAAAGTCTGCATAATATGGGAAAAAAATTATTTTTGATTTATCAAAAAAACTTTTTACGTCAATAATTTGTGCTTGTCTAAAAACCTATGTAGCTCCTAATACCGAGTGATTTTTATTTAGAAAATGGAGTTTTTCGAAATTGTCAAAATCCAAAAAATGCTATTTTTCGAAAATTAAGTAAGATTTCAATGGTATTTTTTTAGAATGTGTTATTTTTAGCTAACTGAACAATCTCAAGGCCAGAAAACTCCTAATTTTTCAACTTTAGCTAAAAATTATTTTTTTAATGTTTGTAATATTTTTCAAAATTTCACATACCAAGACTAAATATGTATTAAAATTCATTTTTTTTATATGAATACTAAATATTTATAATTGGAAAAAATCATATAAAATGTTAATTACTTCTTTAGATTTTATTTTACCTAAATAGTATGTTAGCATAATTTTTTGACGTTTTTTATGCAAGGAGGCCCTTTTTAGGCGAAATATTTTTCAATTCTATTTCATATGTATTTAAAGTGGCTTCTAGAAACTCTAATCTAGCCTGTTAATGAATTACTGTCAGCAAAAATTCTGTAACAGTCTTTACGTTGTCTAACTGATGAGATTTCTAA
>OW679199.1:100691245-100901186 GCA_940337035.1 Agriotes lineatus
CATTTTAATGCAACGTAAATAAGGTTTCGCCACAAAATGCACTATCGTTCCCTTCTGCGATCATGCAGCCACTCCGCACTCACCATATCGGGCTATTCCGAGTTATTTCGTTTTACTACCACGTAGAGCGCGCGCGCGGAAAAGAAATGATGTGTCATGCTCTTGTTTGTAGCGGTTCAAAAGCTACGCCAACAGTTGAATTTTCAGTTTCACGAGAATCCAAAAATTGATCGATAACACACATCAGTGCACACATACACCAAAAACAGATTAAATAACGTAAATTCTAAGGGCAAGTGTAGGACAATTTACAATAATCGTCGTACTTATCGTGTATGTTACGAAAGCAAGCTAGCGACTAAGGGTGTTGCTAGTAAAGTAAAATCTGGTGTGATACACGCACACAACTTCCGTTTACAGTGATCTTATAATTGGCCAAAAATTTGATTTTAAATTTTTAAGCATTTGTCAAAAATTTTCAAAAATTAGAAATTCTACAAAAACGGTACAAAATAGAGCGTTAGGTGAAGGGACAAATTTTCTCTAGAATTTTAAGCTGAATTCAAAAATGTAAGAATATACCGGGTGTTCTATTTAAAATAGGAGTTAATAAAAAAATAGAAAAAAACAAAAGAAACCCATTTTAGAAGTATTCAACTGGAAAATCACCTATCTCACATCAATATACATTAAAAGTGTAATAAAAATGAGAAGTTTGAAAAAAATAGTTAAAGCCGTTTTTGAAAAAATCGAAAAAAACTGAAAAATCACAAGAGTAAACACCTACTTCCGGTTATGCGATTTTCTTCAAAAGATTGCTGTCGCATCTACATAGTACACAAAACTTATATATGAAGTTTCAATCTCATACCTCTTTTCGTTTTTGAGCTATTCTGTTCACAGACACACAGACAGAGAGACAGACAGACAGACCAACGAAAAAAAAAAGTTTTTTGGGTTCAGGGGACTTCCTTTATTGTAAAAGGAAGTAAAAATTGACATATTCATCGACTCAAGACTCGCTGTCTGCAGTAGTTACCAGGCTATGATGAACATTAGAAAACACATCTACATCTTCTTTGGGGTATGAATAGCGACAAACTCGGAAGCTAGTTTGAGCCGATTTGTAAAAGGAATTCAGAAGTTCAGCTACATACAGTACCTGCAGGAGTTCTGCATTCTCACGATACTTAAAAAATACATACAGGGTGTTTGTGGATCGCTAGACAGCTCGTAATTTCTATTCTTAACATGGAATTTCGGCTTAGACCGCGTAGTATTTGTATATGAACACCCAGCATTTTCTGACTTAATGAGCCTTGCACCTTGTGAACTCGAGCAAAAATCCGCGCGATGGCCATGCTCTTTGGTGGCTCGTGTTGTTTGAGTATCTTGAGAACGAGGATACTTAGGCAGATTTGGCCGTTTTGCTGTTTGTGCATCCATATTCACTAACGTTACGCAAGACTTTGCAGCTTGCATCATCAGAGTGAAAGGCGCACTAAGAACCGAAGGTTGGTGTGGAGCTATTTATAGTCCTCCGTGCCAGGGGCGCGGAGTGGCGTAACGCTGGTTGGTCGTCCGAGTGCAATGTAATACGTGGGTCGTGGCCGTATGACGCACAGTGGTTGTAATGCTTTAGATCGTGTATCACAGGGGTCCACGTTTTACTAAGCTTAAAGCCATCTTCCCTGTTGATATTATTTGGATGTTTTTCTATTTCTATGGCTTCACGTATCACTCGCGGGAGGTAATGAGGTATTCTGGCAAGTACTCTTGCGTGCTCAAATTCTATAGTGTGCCCATTTGTAAACGTATGCTCAGCTACGGCTACACATAAAACTGGCGAACACGCTGGAGCCAACATTGTGGGAGAAAATCGACGCTATTACTACGAGACAAGCACGCAATACACTGGAACAAGCAACAGCTAAACAATCTGCCAAATATGATAAGCTAGCGCCTAAGCAGTCTTCGAAACAATTGGCTACGGACAAAGTAATCGTAAACCTTAGCAACATACAACTGGATAAACAGACCACATCCTTACTAAAGAAAGGTTTTAACTTCGCCGTAGCCCCTAAACCTAAACAAATACCTGTGGAGGAGATAATATGTGGAGTGGAAGCAGCAATCCAAAAACTTCCCAGAAAAGATGTAGAAATCATTTGACAGGATGTCTCTAGTATTTTAAGATGAGCGAAACCGCCCCGCTCCAGCATCAACAAAGCAGAGAGAGAGGCAGCTAAAGCATTAAAGATGAACAAAGATATTGTCGTTATCAAAGCTGACAAAGGAAATGCTACTGTGGTAATGAACACTGAAGATTATAATGCGAAGATGGAGGTTTTACTATCTGATACAACTTACAAAAGTCTAAACCGCAATCCCACTACCTCTCTCAAAACAAAGATAACGTCTGCCATAAAATGATCCGATAGTCTCGATCCCACTTTAAAGCACCGATTGATTCCTAGAAATGCCATAACTCCTCGCAAGTATGGTCTACCTAAGATACATAAGGAGGGCGTGCCGTTGAGACCTATTGTCAGCGCGATCAATTCTCCTACACATGCTTTGGCAAGACATTTAACCAGTATACTACAGCCTCTAACTGGTTTTACAGACTCGTTTGTCAAGGATTCAGCAGAATTTGTCCAGAAACTAAAGAACATAAAGTTAAACAAAGATGATCTCTTAGTCAGCTTCGACGTAGTATCACTCTTCACGAAAGTGCCGGTTGATGAGGTGCTAGTAATGCTCAAAGATCTCTTGCCTACCGACCAACTTGAACTTGTCGAAATTTGCCTGAAAAACACTTACTTCAGTTGGAACAATAAAATATAAGAACAAGTCGAAGGAGCGGCTATGAGTTCACCGCTATCACCTGTTATCGCTAATATCTACATGGAGGCTTTTGAAACCAAGGCTCTCGAACAAGCGCAGCTAAAACCGACTTGCTGGTTGAGATATGTAGATGATACCTTTGTCATCTGGTCACATGGACGCCAGACGTTGAATCTGTTTCTAAAACACCTGAATTCTGTACATCCCAACATACAATTTACATTGGAAGTAGAGGAAAATTGCAGTATTCCGTTTCTAGACGTCCTGGTGAAACGTAAATCAGATGGCAGTTTAGGACATGCAGTCTATAGAAAGAAAACACACACGGACAGATATCTAAATGCTGGCTCACACCATCATCCAATGCAAAAAGCAACAGTTCTCCAGACTTTGGCGACAAGAGCCGTTCGTATCTCAGATGAAGAAAATCTAGAGAGAGAAAAGCTATATCTGTTTGACTCTTTACAAAAGAACGGATACACAACTACCGCCATACGAAAAGCACTAGACAAGACTATGACACAAAAGGCTAAAGAAGAATCCCCACCTCTGGAAGGCTTAGGATTTCTACCTTACGTTAAAGGCTCGACTGATAAGATAGGACGTGTCCTGCAACGATGCAACATCAAAACTGTGTTCGCGAGCAAGGAAACTTTGGGTAACGGCTTCAGATCGCTAAAAGACAAGATTCCAAGTCCGCTGGCGTATATCGCATTCCTTGTTCTTGCGGCTCGAGTTACATTGGACAGACTGGTCGTTCAGTTAATCTAAGACTTCAAGAACATAAAGGCGATTGCAAACACAAACTGTTAAGCCATTTTGCAGCCTTAGGCAAACAAGTAGAGCATCTAAACCTTCAGCACAGTTTGTCTGTATCTCGAATCAGAGGTCAGTACTTTCAATTTCATTTAGCAAATATTCACAGATACCAGCTCTGTTCTTTCCCATTTATATCCGAACACCCTGTGTATGGGCGTAGCTGTCTCGTTTCAATCATTTCTAGATCACCCTTTGTACAACGCGTGCCCATCTAAGGCGCGAGGAACTGGTTTGAACTGGCGTAGACTCCGCGTCGCCATTGGTTGTTGCTCCGCGGGGATATAGCGTGGCGTCATCCGGATGCTCGCAAGCGAGTTCTGGCAGGACTACAGACAAGAGAGGTTGTGTGTTGTGCGAGTGGCGGTGATCACTTTTATGCGTGGGTGCGATGAGCTTTGCGAGTCCGTTTCTGCTTCCGTAAGTAAGGGATTGTCCCCTTCAACTCGATGCTCGAGGATATATCCAGCAGGACGTAGTGGACCGCTTTTGCCGCAGTCGTTGTGCTCGTAGGGGCCCTTTTCATGACCGCCATATTTGACGGATTCTAGTTCGTTTGCCCCAAAATATGCCGTATCGCGGCTGATTCAACGCCACGGATTGCAGCAGACTATCAACCGATCGCACGCCATTCTCAAGGACCGTCTCCGAATTAAGGTACCTGTAAAGCTATGTACAGACTTGCAACTGCGCCGCGTCGCGAACCGAACCGCCAACCGCGCCGCACCAATTTGGACGGCAAGAGAACGCCGTCGCGAACCAGATAAGAGGTTGCAGAGCGCGGTTCACCGCGTTCCATCTCTTGTCGGTTTCTCGACGGAACATCAAAGGATGGTTGCGCGACGGCGTTGCACCAGTTTGGACAAGTCGAACGTACTTCGACGCGTGCGGGGATGTTTTTATTTTACCGTCCACTAGTATTCATTTAGACGTCGTGCAGTAAGCATGGAGTGGTTGTTTGCCACCATCGTCTCTGCCGACGCTTTCGTTTCTTATACTTTCCTTCAAAGAATAGTGAATGTATATGTACGCAGCCGCTGCTATCTGCAATTGCACATCCATTTTTGTACACTCGAAGTTTTCACCACAATGAACCAGCAATTGAACTGAATGTCCCAGCTGTTTGTACATGGAACGCAGTTCTGTTGCGCAGATTTGTTGCGCAACGCGGTTCGGTTCGTTGGTACAAAAACGCCGCAAACGGCGCGGTACGTGGTTCGCGGTGCGGTTCGTGACGCGGCGCAGTTGCAAGTCTGTACATAGCTTAATAGAACCATTTGAACATAATAGTGTTACTTGTGCAAACGATGTTGCGTTTGTGGTTTTTCTGCGAAGGCGTACTTGCGCCTCTTGCTCGCTTATTACTATTTTATGCGGCGCTCTGGGGCCACGATGCCTTGTGACGCTGCCGTCGCTAACTTTCCCTTAAACGTGGCCAAGGTGCGAGCTTGGCGCTTGACCGTACAAAGAAATTCATGAACTCTTCGCAGATGTCTGTGTGAAGGGCCGTTGTTAACCCTCATTTTAGTAACTGCATGTGTGCGGGTTTGTTTATACCTAACCATTCAATTAGCGAACGAACGCATCGCATAGCCGTGCGACGCCGTCAATATCACGACTTGTTCGAGACTTTTCATATGTGCGCTGGCTTCGTGCCTCGTTTAAGTTCATTTATCGCATGCATGGGCGACGTGGCACTGGCTGGAATGTGTATTCAAAATTCACCTATCTTTGCGAGGCTATTCTAGCCCCTTTTTGGCCAAGTATTGCAGCTACGCTGCCCCCTCCTCTGCCTAATAGATTAGGCCGCGAATTAATTCGTCGCATACCTTTGCGGCGCCGTGTTTATCAATAGCTATATTGCTTCCGTCGCCTACGCAGGCGTATGATTCATTGTTATGAACTAACGCCCATTGTTTATCACTGTTCTGTTTGTTATAAAGTGACGAACCAATAGCGGCCCGTCACATGTTGTGTGTTTGTACCGTAGCATTAGCGCGTCCATCAGCTGATGCGTATTTTTCTTATGAGATAACATAAGTTTGGCGGCACGATTTGCTGCCCGAATGTATTAATCGACTAATAGACGCATAACTAATTAAGGGACGTATTATTCTTGTTCGCCTTGTGCATGCTCTGTTTCAGATAGTGCCCCTCAATGTAAAGATTGGTGTACGACGGGACTTGAGAGTTCGGAGCGTGCAGGTAAGTTTGGTCGTTGCACCGGCGCGGCTAAAAGGTCCCAATACTGCAATTCCAGTATTTTCAGTCACGAAATTGTTGTACGAGCTTACCGCTCGCGAATACCTTTATTGACGGAGTATCTCGAATACTTCGCCACCGATGACCGTCCATGCCCGGTTATTCGGTCACACCTTTACTACAGGCTTGGTGGCGCCCTTATAATTTCGACGTACCCTGTATATGTCTTAGCACGCTCCCTGAGCGCTTCATCCGAGGCCTTTAGTCTGTTTTAACGAATCTCAGGGCAAGTGCGCCAGTTTTCCAGGACTGATCCAGTCATGCGACGCTCATCTTGGATGGGTGTCGTTAAGTCGTTTTGATACCGTAACAAAACGCATTACAAAATCAGCCGTAGCTGAGCATACGTTTACAAATAGGCACACTATAGAATTTGAGCAAGCAAGAGTACTTGCCAGAATACCTCATTACCTCCCGCGAGTGATACGTGAAGCCATAGAAAAAGAAAAACATCCAAATAATATCAACAACGAATATGGCTTTAAGCTTAGTAAAACGTGGACCCCTGTGATACACGATCTAAAGCATTACAACCACGGTGCGTCATACGGCCACGCCCCACGGATTACGTTGCACTCGGATGACCAACCAGCGTTACGCCACTCCGCGCGCCTGGCACAGAGGACTATAAATAGCTCCACACCGACCTTTGGTTCTTAGTGCGACTTTCACTCGGATGATGCAAGCTGCAAAGTCTTGCGAAACGTTAGTAAATATGGATGCACAAACAGCAAAACGGCAAAATCTGCCTAAGTATCCTCGTTCTCAAGATACTCAAACAACACGAGCCACCAAAGAGCATGGCCATCGCGCGGGTTTTTGCTCGACTTCACAAGGTGCAAGGCTCATTAAGCCAGAAAATGCTGGGTGTTCATATACAAATACTACGCGGTCTAAGCCGAAATTCCATGTTAAGAATAATAATTCCAGTAACCGCGAAAGCCTCAAACAGTATATAGCTCGTAATTTCGTTAATAATCGAAATATCGAAAAGAACTTTCTTTTATTTTAAATGCCAGTATATAACCTAAAGATTGACGTAAACCAATTTAAGCTATGGCCTCCTATTTTTACGTAGTGATACACAACTTTGGTTTTTTTAATGGAACACCCTGTATATTTGTTGACATTTGAAATCAGAACTAAAAGTGCTTTATGATAGCATCCTTAAATTTAAATTTTGGAACTTATTATTTTTAAAAATAAAAACATTTTTTTTAGCCAAAGTACGGCATGGATTACGCAAAATCACTAACAATCGAACAAGAAATGCAAAACAAACTCCACTTGGCTCTAAAAATTTCTCATGGCCGAGTTTTAGCATGAAACGTACTAAAACAATTAAACACTGTTTTTTTAAATGGAACAATATGAGTTTCATATGTCATCTACAAACACCCTGTATACGCTATTAGGGTGTAAATTAAAAAAAAAACTCTGAATCTTGAATCTCATTTGATCCAATTTATTAAATAAACTTATACCGGATGACAATGAGACTAGGGCCATGCTTATATTTTCTTTATTTATGAATCGATTTGGATAAAATTTTATACCAAGATACTAGACATAATTTCTGATTGGCTGATAGATATAGTCAAAATGGCTGATTTCCTGTTTTACCGGAAATGATACTAATTTTGTTTTTTTAAATAGAACACCCTGTATATTTTATATTTTTCTGCATCTACGAGTCAAATTACATATAATAGTCCTGCCAAATTTAATTTTTTTTTAAAGAAAAAATTTACTTTTTATTAATTTTCAGTTTCAGATAAAGATAAAGTAGTGCATGATGCATATCGTTAGATTGGTAATGACATTTTCTATCTAATGGCAAAATGGCCCTTAGTAGGTGCCATTTAAAAAAAGTGAGTTTTTCTTAAAAAACGAGTTTAGCAAAGTATATTCTTTTATTAAAGGTTTGTTATTGACCTTATTGATAAAATAGCTATTATTAAGAGTTGCTAGTGTCAATTAGAAAAAAAAATCCAAGTTAAGGCCTTCTATGGTAAAAAATAAAAATTAAAAAAATTTTTTTTTTGTTTAAAAAAATTGAAATTTTGCAAGACTATTATATGTAATTTGACTCATAGAATTAGAAAAACATAAAATATACAGGGTGTTCCATTTAAAAAGTCAAAGTTGGTATCATTTCCGGTAAAACAGGAAGTCAGCCATTCATAAATTATGTCTAGTATCTTGGTATAAAATTTTATCCAAATCTATCCATAAATAAAGAAGATATAAGCATGGCCCTAGTCTCGTTGTCACCCGGTATGCCGAATTTCAACATCCCACCTGCAGTAGTTACCGCGTTATGGCGATCTGTAGGAAAACGTCTCTACCCCAATTAACCTTTTTGGTAGCGAGTTAAAAAAACCTGAAAATGGTTCGACTCATTTGCAAAGGGAACTTAATGTACCCAATTTAAACTTCATATCGGCAGTACTTCTCGCGATATAGGTAGCAACCTTTAGAAAAAATACATCCACCCCATTTACTCCTTTGGGGATGAATTCCGAAAAACCCAGAAAACCATTTAATCCAATGTGTAATAGGAATTGATTTACCGAATTTCAACTTCGTATCTGCAGCAGTTACCGCGATCTTTAGAAAAACACATTTAACCCCCTTTATTGGAAAGTGAATATTAAAAAACCTTGAAAGCGATTTGACTCGATTTGTAATAGGACCTGATATGCGGAATTGTAACTTCCTAAATTATCGATGAAGAGGATAAACCCGCTGTCAATAAAAGCCAGTTTACCCCTCGAGGGTGGGATTTCGGAAAACCCCGTCTTAATGAGTATGTCTATAGTAGGTGAATAAGGTCTGCACATTTTCGCGTTTTTTAGCTTTTATGGTTATTGAGATTTTCTGATTATCTCTAAGTTAGTGAGATTTTATCGTCCTTCGAAATAATCCCGGCGTGTGCAATATAGACACTATTATAACTGTTGATGGTAACCGCAGGCTACGCGCACTTCATTTACCCCCTCTGGCCTAAGTTAACTTACGGCACGATACTACAGATGACGCTGGAATCAGCGACAGAGAAACGTCTATCTTTATCTGCTGCGCGTTCGTTTTGTACGCTGGGGGGTGACGCTACATTTTCAAGTCGAAAATGGCTACCGTTCCTGCACAACGCTTGTAGTTTTCGAACTCGGTAGTTTGTTTCAGTTGTAAGTAGCCAGCCAAGCCAGCGATTCACAGCCTTTGTCGAAAGCAATTTTGATATTTGTGTGGTTTCTTGTTTGTGTTTTGTGACATTGTTTGTGTACAATTGCTGCAACCATGAGACCGTGTTGCGTCCCGGAGTGCCATAATAAAACGGCTACCAGGCAAGTACTAGCGTATAACACAATAAGCTGCAAAAGTGGCATATATTGTACGAGTATATTTGAGAAAAAGCCGATCGATTTAACACGTTGACGGAAAGTGGAAAATTTGTGGGTAACCTCAAAAACACACACATGTAACTTCTAAACGGCTCGATGGATTTTTGTGAAATTTGAGCAGTAGTATTAGTAAAACAATAGTATATTATGATACAAGTTTTATAAGAAGCATTTTGTAGCATGCACGGGTTTAGGGTACGACGAGCGAAGTGAGTAGTGTCCTACAAGAGTAAGTGCGACAAAATGCCTTATAAACGAGGTATCATACAGTATTTTATCTACTTTGGCACTTTTTTAAACAAATATTACTCTGTTTTTAGTATTTTTATTATAGCATCGGTTTTTGTCTATTACGATACGCAAAGGCGTAAATGCTGTGGGACAGTACAGTATAAACTAGCATGTAATGTAGTGGAAAACCCTGCTGCTATAACAGTTCTGTCCATCTGAGGATGAACCATAACTATTGCTATGGCAGTAGTGCCGTAGTGGAACAACTAAAATTTACTGCTATTGCAGTTGTGTCCGTCAACTTGTAAAAACACGATCATACGATACACTTTCGGGCAAGTTATGTAGGCTATTTCCCCACGGCTGCCACTTTTGTATGTTAACAATGTTAAATATTTTCTATACAGCTTAAAACAATTGTTATTTATTATAATTTCATATTAGGTACGCGATACCAACAGAAAAGCGAATACGGGGTATTTGGATTAACCGTATAGGCAATCAGAAGCTGGTTGCGGAAGATAATCCCAAATTGGTCAGTAATTACAGGGTGTGTGATACACATTTTGCTGAGATGTGCAGAGAGAGACCTGGCAAATTAAAAAAATTTGCACTACCTACATTAAATTTACCAGGTTAGCATTTAGTTGAAGTAAGAAGTACAAACTTGCTTATGATAGAAATTACTTTTAGAGTACAATGAAGCATCTACGGAGGAGAGCTGTTTTAGTTTCCCGCCGGAAGAACAGAAATATGTTACGCCTCAGAAAGTTAAAGGTAAACACATTAGTTATTGTAAATAATAAAGATAGATCAATAGAATTATGATTATTGTTTTGAATTTAGATCTGCTCAAAGGATTTCAACAAATAGAGTCCTTGCCATCAACATCCCTAAGAACTCCAGAATTAAAATTACAAGTTCCCCAAAAAGTCTATCAACCACCTTCTAAGAAGATTAAACTTTTTGAAGATTATCCTGGTAATATCCTATTGCCCATTAATTTATTCAGTATGTATATCTAATTTTAACTGTTCTTGTTAGGTGTTCCCAGTACTAGCGGCACATCATATTCTGCTGTTTCGTCTCAAACCCAAGAACATGTGAAAACTGGTAAGTGAACAACTTTAGAAGTGTTAATGGTTAGTTATTTTTGTTTTCTTTTTTTCAGATATAGATTGCCTCTCAGAGACATTGGGTGTAACTGTTCTACCAAAAACACCATCACCTACAGAGGAGAAAATACCAAAACGTAATTATATTTCATGTTTTTATATTCGTGTGGTACTTTTTCAATATTTTTAATAGTAGAAACGTTACGAACAAATTCTTTGCTAGTTATTAAACTTAAATTTGTATAAAAAATGTTTTTTCGACAACCATCAAAATAAGGGAACATTCATGCATCATTATCGATACGCAAAGTTAGCAATGTTTTAAGGTGGTTAAAAAGAGGACATTTATTTACGTTACCACTGACAACTTGAAAAAACGCTTTTGTGCCAAACACCTTTTGCGTGTTTTGGGACAATGTTTTTTCACGCTTTTTATTTTACTTAATTTAGAAATAAATCTACACTAACCTTGCAAATTTTTTGTTATTTTGACGGTTGTCGAAAAATTAGTGGATGTGTTATGTGCGCGAAATGTTGGTCTGCGTTCGAATGACTTAATTCAGTTAGTGCATTGTCAAGAAAGTGGAATTCTCACAATACAAAAATAGCTATTGTACATTAAACTCAACAGTAGTTTTATGTATTTAAATAATTTGAATTATTTTTCTCTCGTTAACAAACAAAATTATTGATACGATTTCTGCTTAATCAAATTTGAAGTATTTTTTTATATTAACTTTGCAACTTTTATTTTGTTATTGATTTAATATTTAGTTCAGCATTTTTTGTAAGTAGAATTATTACCACTTCGTAATTTGATGTCATCTTACTATGCTTTGTTGGATTTTCAGTTTTAACGTTGCATCTGAAAGTGGTAAACTGAGTTGAGACAAAACAAATGTTAAAAGTGTAGTGTAATTATGAAATATTGTTATCAATTCTTAATGTCCCACTTTTTGAGTATATAAAATTCAAGAAAGAAATCACTTGCACATTTGATTATTTGGGATATAACTTCCTATATACATAATACTAATTGATTATTTCAGATGCCAAAAAGCGTATTTCGTTGCTGCAGCTGGGTGGTGTAACTCGTCAGCAAGAGCTGACACCAAAAGCCAAAGCGTTCTATAGTCGAGCTCGCAATTTACAGCGAATGGCATCAAGGCGCAAATTCCAGCAGCTGTCAACACGTACTCAGCTGCGTCTTGTGCAGTCGCAGCAGCAAAGTTTGCAATTTCTCAACAGCGTCAATGATACGACACTTAACTTTTTTTTGTCGCAGCAACGTACGCAGAAGTTTAAACCTAAGGGTAGAAGGTTTACTTTAGATGATAAGATATTTGCGCTATCTATTTACAAACAAAGTGGCAAGGGATATAGATTTCTAAAAAAATTTTTTAGTTTTCCATCAAGGAAAATTTTAACAGAATTAGTAAATAAGGTCCCATTTGATTGTGGAATAAATAGCCATATATTTCATCATTTAAAACAGACTGTGCAAGGAATGAAAACGCTTGATAAATATTGTGTCCTTCTGTTTGACGAAATTTCTTTACAACCAGGACTACAATATAATCAGAGGTTGGATGTTGTAGAAGGTTTTGTTGACTTTGGTGGATCAGAGAGACGTGCCTTATTTGCAGATCACGCTTTAGTATTCATGGTACGAGGCATTCGTAAAAAGTGGAAACAACCAGTTTGTTTTACTTTTTGCGAAGGCACAACTGCAACAGCAGATTTGCTTCGAATGCTTAAAGATGTGATTAGGCAAATAAGGGAAACGGGGCTTAATATAGTAGCGACTATTTGCGACCAAGGTGCTACTAATCAAGCTGCTATAAATACCCTTTTAAATGAAACTAAAAGACAGTGTCTCATAAATAACTTGGAAAATAGATATCAAGGATATCTGATTGATGATAAAGAAGTTATTCACTTATATGATTTTCCCCACCTAATGAAGGGTATAAGGAATAATTTACTTGCCCATGATTTACACTTTACCCAAGCCGATACAGAAAAAGTAGCATCTTGGTCGCACATATTGCGACTGTATGAAATCGACAAAAGTCATGGCCAAACATATAGCCAGTTTTATAAACTGACTGATGAACATGTGATTCCCAGTAAAATTAGGAAAATGAGGGTCAAAAACTGTACTCAAGTCTTCAGTCACACTGTAGGAACTGCAATGAGTGTTTGTGCAAGAACTAGTCGTGAGTTACACCCCACCTCGCAGTTTTATCTGGATCCAAAAGCCATTGATACAGCAGATCTCCTGTTATTTTTTGATCATCTCTTTGATAGTGTCAATGGTACCAGAATTTACCCTCTTCATGGTAAAGAGCTTCGAAGTGCTGTGACACAGAGTTCAAAGCACGTTTCATTTTGGAAGTCTTGCCTTCCTATTTTAAAGTCCATGTATTTTAGATCCTCTGATTCCAGTCATTCTAAGAAATTAATACCTCCTTCTTTAAAAAATTGGATTTTTTCTTTAAATAGCCTGTTGTATTTATGGGATACCTTAAATAATATTAAATTTGGACATCTTTCTCCGAGGCTTTTAAATCAAGATCCAATTGAAAATTATTTCTCTTGTATTCGGAGCCATGGTTTCCGAAATATCAATCCCACATGTTCTTCATTCGTTACCTCAAATAAGACTCTTTTAATTAATAATTTTGTATCACCACATTCTGCTGGTTCAAATTGCGAACAAGATGAATCTGTGGGTGTTCTAGACACTTTAACATCTTTTATTAAAGAACACGTGGAAGAAAAACATACACCACAACATGTTTTACAGCCAGTTTATTCTGCTGGACAAAAAGGTACAATTCCTTCTTCTACCCTTGGTATTTATACTTCAGCTTACACTGCTGGATATGTGGCAAGAAAAATTACAGGAGATGGATGTGAAACGTGCAAAGAGCGGATGCACGCAAATGAAGAATTACCAGAGAATGTATTAATACAAGAAAGACAGTATGCTCGCTGTTCATTAATACATCCTTCTAGCAATTTTTCATTTGTTTTTCGACAAGCTACTGAAGTTGTTATCCACAATTTACCGCACGTAATAACCTCATACAGTGTTAAGCAAAAATTGTCTGGATTAGTTCTAGAACAATGTAGTTCACAGATTGCCACTTTATTTTGTGACGATCATCAACACAAAGTATCTAAGTTTGTGTCAATTTCTGTAAATATATTATTACATAGTTATATAAAAAATATTAATAGGATACTGAAAGGTAAAGATTTGAGACCTATGTATGATGATCCTCTCAAAACTATAGCTTTTAATAAATATAAAAAGCGCAGGGGAAAATAAACTGTAGAATAGGCGTTTTAACATTTGCTTTCAGAGTTGAAATTGTGATTTGTAAAATTAGTGATGAAAGCGATACTTTTTTTGAGTTTGTTGATACACGGCAAGAAGTACGTCAATCAAAGGAATATATACAAGTGGCTTTCATACGTGTTGTATACATATTTTTTTGGCATCCTGACATCTTGTAACTCAAAATTTTGTTCAAAATTACTTCAGAATTTAGAACTGGCACATTGACAATTCACAATTTTGATTAAATAGTTTAAACAAGTAATACTGTGTAATACTGTCTTTACGACTTTTTTTTAAGAAATATGATGCTTTATGGTTTTTCATTAAAAAAGGGGACATTCATGATCACTATGCAAAAAAAGTGTTTCCAATACCTACGTGTAAAGCTGTATTGTATCTCTGAAAATCTCCATAGTAAAGTAACATTTTAATTATAAGGGTAGATAAAATGCTACTTCATTCACTAGTGAATAAAATAGTCCATAATTCATACCAACTAACACATTAAATACGTGCTACCTTGAGTATAAAAACAGGCAATATGGTATTTAATTACAATTATTTACTCAATTTTAAAACTTATTTATATAACTGTGAATGTAGGTATTGGAAAAAATTTGATATGTCACACTTGAATAAAGAGATTTTATCCATTCGGGGAAATTATCTCACTTGGCTTCGCCTTGTGAGCTAACGTTTTCGCCTTATGGATAAAATGCCTCTTTATTCACTTATACCACACATAACTATTATTGCATACTTCTGTAGAAATTATTTATTAAATTTTGTGAGATCAATTGAAAACAAGGAAAGCATACCTAATATGATTTTTAATGAGTTTTCAATTTGAAATGACGTTGACATTTTCTAATCTTTTTTAGCATAAATATGTGATAGTCGAACAAATTATGTATAAAATTCGTATCTATAGCTTCCTTTTTGCACTTGCAAAATATAAAGAACTCGCCTTCGGCTCATTCTGTACATTTGTATAAATAACTATTAAAAGATTTTTATGGAATTTTAAAAAATCTTGTATGTAACATCTTTCGAAATTTGTTTTTTGCACACGTCTATCTCGACCTCCCAGTCTTTGGAAACATTGTTCACATTTTATACCAAAAACAGGATCATTTTGCAACTTATTATATAAATATCTATTTTGCAAGATTAAGCTTTTTAGTTCATTTATTGCATGGGTTTCCATGACAGTAAGTTACATTCACAAGAGCACAAATGTCAATAAATTTAACACATATAAGTAAAAGTAGGTAAGTTCGTTAAGTACATAGTGGAGCCGAGCGTGAGAAACACAAGTTTTTGTTAGTGGCTAGCTTGATTCATTTATAATCTTTACTTTCTTACTTTTGGTGTCGAGGGCCATTCATATCGAAGGATTAAATGACGTCGCTTTTTGTTAGTCATTGTTGTTAATTGTTATGCGCTGATCCTCTGTTTACTTGGTTGAAATACATCAAGAAAGTTGAGATACACTTGTGCTCATAAAAATGGAATACAAGTATTGCAACCGACTTTTGTAATATTTTAATTTTGTAATACCGGTTGGTGTGCAACACTGATAAAGTGAAATTGTTTGTTGTATTAAATTACAAGTAAATAGTTAAATAAGAATATATATAAGTGTAAAAAATGCTCGCATTGGTATTTACCGAACGCCAACAGATCTCTTAGACTGGCTCGCTTCGTATTTTACGATAGATTTCAAGGAAACAGAGCTGTCAGAGGTATGATCGTGTAATAGTACATTACCAAACACAGTTTATGTAAACAATAAACGTTATATTTGACAATTCACATTATAGTATATTATAGTAAAAATAAGTATTTTATCTATGACAGTGTGTAAAATTGCCTTCTAGTTGGCAGTTTTAAGTTTGTAAAACGACTGTTTAATAACATGTTTTCATTAGTTTACGTCGTCAGTAGTTACGTGTTTAAAAAATTTCATTAGGCACGTTATCAGTAGCAACGTGTTTTAAAATTTTTAGAACACCCAAAATTACGACCGGTTGCTGGCGATCCTAATTTACATTAAAAATTTTTTTTTAATATTTACCGTGTATTCTAGATTATATCGTAGATAAAATATTGTACGATACACATGCGTAAAGCATCTTTAGTCACTCGCGGGGCTTAGAACGCTCGCTCGCTCACGTTTTAATTCTACCCCACTCATGCCTAAAGAGTAGCTTTACGCACTTGTATCGTAAATTACTATAAGAATCATGCAAAAAATGCTGCAAGCATCGTGAACAGTAAAATTTACTAGCCTCAGACAATATTGGAGACTGAGTGAAGTGGTAAACTGCCTTACTGTTCTTGATACTTAATACAGTAGCTGCTCCATTGTGTGAATTAATTAAAACGAAGCTTGTTCATACGACTAAGATGTTCAGTCGATCGAATGTACAGTTTAAAATAGGGCTTTTTTGTGTTTATTAATATAAATATTTTATAAATGAACAATAATATGTTCAAAATGTAATGAAGTATGTTTTATGAAGTAGCTAATTTTATGCAAATCTTTTTTGTTTGTGAGCTTTTTTGAATTATGTGAAATGTTTGTTAGCATAAATGAATTGTTCATTTAATTGAGTATTGACTCCACGGAGCGACTACTGTATACTATTTCTCTTAATATTTAAGTACCTTTCTGAATTTTTTGTTTTTACTGTATATAATGATACATAATTATACTGTTATAAAAATACCTATATAAAACGTATGATATGTTTTTCTTCATATTTACCAGTTGTAACTGAAATATTTTTGAAATTAAACTTAAATTCTCATACTCGAATGTTTGAATACCTGAAGTTTAACCCTATAAGTATGGTCCTCATTTCTGGCAGCAAACATTTGAGCTAAGTGTGCTTTTAACTTTGCCTATGACTCTGGTAAAGTTAAGAAGCATTTTTAGCACAAATATTTGCTACAAGAGATCAAATCTAGCTACGCCCAAAAATAAAACAGTATTTTAAATAGCCCGCTCTGCGTCGGTAAAATAAAATTTACAGATTACTGCAGAATTTCAATTACAATAACGCTCAGTACCTAGCTATCCCTACAGAGGGCGGTAAAGATTTGGGCCAGAGGTCTACTTAAAGAGAGAGCCATCTTTTCTGTTCTTGTCTTTGAGTGAATGGTCCGGCCACCGGGAGATTCATTTTATATGGTGCCCCCCTCCATGGGTCGTTATCATCGAGACTTCCGCTCTATCAAAGTGTGGCACTGGTGTTGCGAATGTGTTCAGCTCAGATAGTAGTATTTTGACTGGTGCGGTTATCAGAGCCTTCACTTATTATTACTGTGACGTTTTTTTTTCTATTTATAGGTATGGTTTAAGGTTTAACCCTCTATGAGGATGGTCGATGGTACGATGTTGAATTTTGCTTCCTACTTTAGTTATCTAACGGGACATAGGCGATAAAGAAAAAAAGGTGCTGAAATAAGAAATCATTCGGTTTTGCAGAGTCAGGCACTTAACAGGTAATCTTGTGTACCTGTTATTGATAAATTAAACGTATTTGGACCAAAATGGCCGTAGAAAGTGCTTATCAACGGCTTAAAGTCGTATATTTTACAAGAGATCGTGACAGCTTGTTGTAAAGTAATGCGCATTAGACTTGATTACTTTCAATGTGATAACATTTATTTCATTAAAAATATGTTAATTTTAGCAAGTCTACCAATAAAAATAATATTTTTGTTAGCCGGATATGTCTATGCCTGCCTTCAAATACATAGTAGTTGGCTAATGAATCCACGTTTATCCAATTTCTCTCAGTAAATATGTTGTACTCTTAAAAATATAAAGGGTATCTCATAAATCGGGTTCCTTTCCGCAATATTATAATTAAAAAGAAACTGTAAACACAAAATTAAGTTTTATTTCAAATTACATCATTACAACTTATGAATTACTAATATCAACTGTTTAGCGGTGCAAAAACCGATTGTCTGCCTATTAACCTGATATTCTTTCTGGACCTCGATTCTCGAGTGCGAGAGAAGTGAGTAATGGCGAGGGAGTTTTGCAAGAGAAAATGAACTCACATCCGCTGTAAATTTCTCTCAGTTCCCTAAACCTGTATTCTTGAGTCTTTGAGAGATAGTGAGAAAACATTATTCCGTGCAACAAGCTATGCATTGTTGCCAAATGTGTCGAGCTGTGTGAGCCAATGAGAACGTACATATTTAAATATTCCCGCATTTAGTCACCCAATTATGTGAGAGTTTGCCGTAAACAAGCGCAGTTAACATTTATCTGACCTAACCTATGTTTTTATCCGTTCTGTAACAGTTTATACCTAATTTATTTATTATGGATGAAAGTGATTTTAACGTTTTAAATTTATTAAACCAAAGTGCCATTACTTCTACTCCTACGAGAACTGCACATGCTGCACATGTCACCAAACAACAAAAACAGTTGCTAATCGAGTTTTTAAGTAAAAATCCGTTCCTTGTGAGTGGAAATTTTGCAAATTTGACCAAAAAGGAAGCGCAGCTTTTGTGGTGCGATATTACAAAAACGCTTAATTCAATTCCAGGAGGTGCAAACAAAGAGTGGTATAAATGGCGCAAAGTAAGTAATATCTACGTTTTTTGATTAGTACAATTACAAAATTTACTTTTTTGTCTATAGACTTGGCAAGATATAAAAAAGAATACGAAAGCCAAAGCAGTCAAAACTCGTCGTCATGCTGTTGGAACTGGAGGTGGTCCCAAATCAAAAGAAACATTTTCAGACTTCGATAATGGCGTTTTGGATTTGATGGATACCACATGTGTGGATGGAAATCCTAATGCAACCGAATCAGAAGTTAAATTTACTTATGAGGTAGGTTTAGTATCATATGCTTTAAGATGCTCATAATAAAATTGTGTATATTATAGTACTCGGATGATGAAAACCAGCAGCTGCAGGATGATATGCAACATGAGAGTCCTGAAAACATCACTGCCGAAGAAAGTGCAATTCAGCCTATTATTATTACACTAAACGACATCGAATCTTCTGCCGTTAGTGTTGGTTCACCACAAAATCCAGGCAGTACTTCGGCATCCGTTGATGGAGCAGGGTCTTCCAAGGTCGTATACAAAAAGCCTACAGATAAGAAGAAACGGTTGACAAAATCTGTTAGGTTAAGTAAATCTTTAAGCTTAACCCAAGATTTACTTAGAATTTCTGACAAAAAAAACTCTCAGGAAACCAATTACCGCAAAAGAAAACTGGAAATCTTGATTGAAGAGCAAGCCGCTCGAAGGGCCTACGAAGCTAAGAAATTGGAACTTTTGCAGGCAAATCTCGAAACAAATTCTAATATTTTAAAAGCACTTGTGGCAATAAATAATAAATAATACAATGTACAATATTTTACAATTAATTCATGTCAACCCTGGTTTTTAGAAAGGTAGTAAATAATAAGTAATAATAAATAATTTTTTGTATGTATTTTGATATTTTTAATAAAACAAAAAAGTAACAATTTTAATTATTGAAATGTTGTCTAATAATACGCTGTTGCAAAACTCGTGCTGCTGCTAGATCTGGATTAACTCTGGCAATGTTAGCCTGAGCCTCAACTAGTTGATTGTTGTCAATAACATTCATTCCCCAATCTGCATTTAACATATCTTCATCAGGTTCGGGCACATTATGCTGAACACACATATTGTGCAGAATGATGCAGGTGTTAATAATTTTTGAGGCCACTTCAGGAGTATAATGCAACACCCTGTGTTTTATCAAGCATCTGAATCTATTCTTGAGAACTCCGTTACACCGTTCAATTATACTTCGTATACTTTTAAATTGATTATTAAATCTTTCTTCGGGAGTACCAGGTTCCACATCTTGTAGGGGTGTTAAAAGCCATGGTCGCAGTGGATAACCTGAAATAACAATCAATTAGTACAATACTGACACGTAAATATCTAAATTTTTAGCACCATAAAAACTATTTAATTCATATTAACTGATTATTTTATGCATATAAAGTGAGTGCCAAAAAGTCTGCACCATAGAAATTTTTTTTTATTAGGTATGCATTTCTCAGAAAATTTTATTCTTAATAAAAGTTGGTGCATCGCCTAAAACCGAAAATGCAACCACCAAATTTTATAATTTGTCTACTGTATACGGGGGAGTTCAGAAAATATGAATTTAACAATTTAATTCAATTATGTTCAAATTTAAAATCACAGCAGCCTATTTTAAAAAAAAGGGTACAGTAGAGCCAAATTTATAGTTTCTAAACTCACTCGTATGGTGTGGTGGTATATGGTGCAGGCTTTTTGGCACTCACTGTATACTATCTATAAACTGCAGAATAATAAATAGATAACAAAATTCATATTAACCTGAATCTCCAATAAGATAAAATATATTGTTATTATTCTGTCTATAAATTTGTTCCATTGTTTCAGACACAGCCGATTGTCTCCAAATATGTGAATCGTGGCAACTTCCCGGAAATCTTGCATTCACATTCATTATTTTTAAATTTTCATCACAAATCTGTTAAAAAAGTGATCACTGGTTACCTACATACAAAATATTTAAAATTTTCTTACCAATTGTACGTTTATAGAATGGTAGTTTTTTCTATTAACATAAATGTGTTCAGGATATATATCATCATTTCGCTTTGGAGAGACGATTGCCACATGCGTGCAGTCAATAACTCCTATTACCCCGGGAAATTCATATTTTTCATAAAACCTAAAGCAGAAACTATACATAGTGTCCTGTAACCTTAAACACAATATGTGGCTTACCTTCTTCTTTGATTTTCCAATTCACGAATATTCCTTGGAAAATGCACCCACTGTTCAAAAATATGTGGCCGAGTTAAGGCATCACATACTTCCCGGATTGCCCGACTTACACTGGATTGACTCACTCCAGTATAACTATTTGTACCAGTTATCTCTTGGTAACTGCCTAATCCAAAAAACTTTAGGGCTACCAGCACCTAAGTAAATAATAGTAGGTATAAATGTTTCAGGCTTACAACCAAATACTTACCTTGGTTTCCACACTAAGAGCTGAGCGCCTTGAAGGTTCCATTAAATAAGGTGTGACTAACTCGATAACATTCCGAGCGAGCTCCTTATTTAGGCGGAAAAATTTTATAAACTTAGTGTCCGATAGGGCGAAGGCATCCATCTTTTTTAAAAACACCCTTGTGGGATCTTGGGCCTGTTCTTCAGCGTCACGCAAGTCCCCAAAAACTTGTGCTACTACCAACAGTTCATTCAAATCCATTATAGGACTTATTAATTATTTTTATTAAATATATAAGGTTATAACTTGTTTGATTGTCACTCTGACAGCTGTTTTAGGTAAACACAAACACTGCGCAAGCGTTTTCGTCGTTTTATGTTATTATCAAGAGAAAGTTGGTATTTCTATTATAATTTAGCAGTAGAATTGTATTCTCTTGGTAATACATGAATGGGAGTGCTCCCCGATATTCAAGAATGCAACATTATCGTGTTTCGAGAGAACTCCGCCCACTTCTTGCAATTTCTCTTACAAATTTCTACTCGTCTGAACTGGAGAATCGAAGTCCAGGCCAGTAGCGAGGAATGTACCTGGTTTGCTGTTCTTTTTCGAATTGGCTTCGGAACTGCTGTTGCTTGAGTTGCCGGTTGCGGCAGCTTTCTGCTCTGCGACCCTGCGTTTCGGACAATTCGCGATGATGTGCCCGAATTTCTTGCAGTATAAACACTTACGTTTTTCTTTCTTCTGGTCTGTCGAGGACGAATCTTGAGACGATTTGTTTTGCTTCTTCTGTGGGTCGAATTTCGATTTTGCGTAGAAGGCGCCAGACATCTGCGATATCCCATGTGACGCAACCGAGTTCTCAATCGAACGCAAATTTTCGATAAGGAGCTTCGTCGTTTGCTCCACTAGCGGAACGCGATACCAAGTCGAACGATAATATTGGTATTCCGGACCGAGCGTTTTGAAAATACGATGGTGAAGCAACGATAACGGAAGTTCGGCATTCGGATTACCCTTTTGTAATTCATCGAGAATGTCATCGAACACATTTGCTAACCGAGACGTGTGCTTTGTAACTGAAGTCGCGTCATCTTTCGTCATCTCAAAGAAATTGTCGAATAACGTGTATAATCTCTGCAGAGATGACTGTTCATACACTGACACCAACGTATCCCAAATGTCCTTTGCGTTAGTTTTCTTGCGAACGTGAACGGCGGCTTCTTCGTCGAGCGTCGTACCGATTATCCGAGCTGCACGCGCATTGTCCCGTTGCCAGCGTCGGTACGCATCCGACGGTTCCGCGTCGGCCTGTGGCTCAGCCGGACAAACTCGCGTGCCATCAAAGATCGAATAAAGACACTGTTCTTTTAAGCATAGTTCAATTTGCCATTTCCACGTTTCCCACTGATCATCACTTGCTAGCTTTCGAATGCTTGCCGCGGCGCGATGGCTATCGTCCGCGTATTGCACTGAATCGGCCATTTTTCCTTTGTCTTCACAGTTCCCGTATCTGAGTGCCGATTTGACACGTTATTACCGATAATCGAACCCGAATGCAACTTCAACACGTAGCCGAGCCCATAACCTGAGATGGTAAATGGGTTTCGGTAATAAAACTCGAACGACTAATTAACAAATACAATATTTATTGTAAGACCGACGTGAACATTTAAGAGTCGAACAAGGAACTGCTAAGGATCTAGAATCGAACGGTTACACACAGATAGCCAACCTAAACATATATTGGTAACTTTAGTAGATGGCGACACATGACATAGTTAGACAAGAGTCAAGTGAAGTTTATTTACTCTAACATAGATATATTGATGTCTCGGTTGTATTGGTATAGTTGCCGTCATATTATTTTGCTATACCCTTACAATTGTTATCTTGTACACCTTCTCACAATTGTTAAAAACAGGTAAGCGTCTCATTAGTAAAGATAAGTTCTTACATATATTCCAGACCAATCCAATTTGATTATTTTTAATCACGTGAGTCAGTTCGACAAATCAGATCACACTTGAAGTGAAAACGACCCTAGGGTGATTTTCCATCACTATGGAAACTACCTAATTAAATTTCAGTAGTATCCTATGACAAGCTGGTGGCACTGTAAATCTAAGTCAAATTTGAGGTTAGCAGGTTAGGTTTTCTGTCAGTTTGTGTCAAAACTGACGCAAAACCTCACCTGATAACTTCGCATTTGACGTAGACTTACAGTGCCACCAACATAATATTATTATAATGAAGTGTCAAATTAATTTGTCAGAAAATGGATAATTATTTTTATTTCCTCTTGACTTGTTAAACGGTCATTACTGGCGTCTGAACTGACTCGGTAAATGAGTATTTACAGGCCAGGTGCCTGTAAAGTGTTACTGTCGTCTGAACTGACCGGTAAAAGAGTCTTTACAGGTCAGGTGCCTGTAAAGTGTTACTGTCGTCTGAACTGACCGGTAAAAGAGTCTTTACAGGCCAGGTGCCTGTAAAATGGTGCCATCGCGACTTTACAAGCACCTTGTTTTCTAATAATCACATCCTTCATTAATCACTAATATTAATTTTTAGGATGTTCCCCAAGAGGAAATAAAACGTTGTACGCGGCTCCCTTGCAATTAGCCTTTATGGGGCTCACCGGATTACCCTTTTTTGAAGGTAACGCATGAAGCCAGGCTGAAGATTCTATCCTTAAACTAGCCAGGTGTAAGGCTCTGTCCTCATCAACTTCGAAATTTAGATTGCTGATCAAAAAGTTGCAATAAGTTTCGTCCCAGCTGCGTTGAGTTGTTTTTACGATAGGAGTCATAGTTTCTGTAAAATGGCTATCGTATAATTCCAAACCTCCAGTATAACAAGCAATTTCTGAAATGTTCGAAATTGGATTTTTTAACATCGATTGGACTAATTCAAAAATGCTGTTAACCGAAGATAGGAAAGCTGGCAACATGACATCAGCTATTTTACGAATACCAATTCCTCCAAATCGTACTGGTAATGATGACACAGCCCATTTATCATCATTTACTTGTGTGTTTACCAAATTTTCTGTTATGTTTTTGAAATGGTTATCCATTTCTCCAATAAAATTAGCTATATTCCAAACTGAAGATGTACGTAGAAGGTGAACGAGTTTTGGGATGAAGAAAGAATTCTTCAGATTGAAATATCCAACATGAAATTTTAAATCCTTAAGACGATCTGTCAACAAAGATAGCTCACTGTATTTTTTTCTCATTAAAGATTCTACACAACAATTTGTAATGGGAGCTCCCAACAATGATAAATCTTCAAAATTTTGGATTCCTGGAGAAATATTGTTTAAAGCTTCAAAAACTGCATCGTTCTTTGCACCACAAAAAAATCACACTTATTAGGATTAAATTGAAGACCAAAATTTTTACATTTTTCAATCAGTAATAAAAAATCTTTCATAATAACATCCGGTTGACCACCTAAAGTTCCATCATCAAGATACCATACATTTAATTCTGAAGATAATTGATTTATTATGGCTGAAGGACAAGACTAAAACCCAGTGGGCTAAAGGGTCTCCTTGCTGTAAACCAACTTGTGACATAATACGCTTTTCTCCATAAAAAAGAAATTATTGCTCCGAGTAGCATTGTCCAAGAAATGGGAATAAAGAAGGAATTCGATATTTAATTTGTTTTAATAGTTCATCCCTCTCACCATAATTGAATGGATTCATAAAATCTATCTTTAAAATTATCTTGTTTGAATTGAGGTTTTTCTTAATATACGTTCTTGTGGCATGTATTGTTGCTTCGCAGCCTCCTATAGTACCGAAACCCAATTGTTTAGGGTTTAAATATTCACCCATTTCATTTCGTACAGACTTGCATGCAATTTTTGCCACCAATCTACGTAAAAGTTGTTCCAAGGGCGATTGGTCTTATTCCACCCCCATTTTTATTTAATGCGCAAGGAAATGCGCCATATAAAATTTTACATATTTCTGGATTAACTTTTCCTGACAATAGCAAATTACACAAACTTGTTAAAGAAATTAGCAATTTATGGCCAGCTTCCCCCTGTCGATTTCCAAGTAGATCTTTTAAATGTTGAGGACGTAATGCGTCAATACCAGAAGCTCAGCCGTTAGGAAATTTGTTTATAGCTTCTAAAACTTCGGTTTCATTTACTATTACTTGAAGTTCTTCAGAAAGATCTGGAGGGAGAGGAAAGGACAGTAGCCTGCTCGTACTAGGATGTTTTTCTTTTAATTTGATAAAAGTCATCACCTTCAGAAATTTTCGATTCCACTCTTTTTGACAAAGATGTGTTAAATTTAAAAGATTTTGTATTTAACTAGCAACCCAGTGAGACAAATGTCTCATTTAAAAAAACAAAAAAGACCGTTTTTCAAATAGAACGCGTATTAAATAAAAACTGTACCCAGACCTGGAAGGTGTCAAAGTGGTTGCCTAACCGATCGACGTTTTAAGGCGCAGAGGGTCGCAGCTCCGTTTGGCTGCTGAAACATTTTTATTTAATACGCGTTCTATTTGAAAAACGGTCTTGTGATTTCTCGAAAACCGGAAGTGTCACGTGACTGAAATTCGGTTCCTGACCTGACATGACCATTCCAAACATATAACTTTAATAACTTTTTTCTCTATCTCTTACGGTTTGGCTGCTGAAACAGCGTCCCGGACGGACGGACGGACAGACAAGTCTATTAGATAAAGGATAGAACTTCTTCAGACGTAGAACACACATTTATCTTAACAAATTGCGCAAGGTTTATCGATTTTTTCGAAGGCACTTGTAAAGCTTTGTAGCAAAATAAAAGAAGATTCTTCTATGCAAGAAAAGAATTTGAAAGGCAGTCTTCTATCAGGTTTGACAGTTTGTATGCCACCTGTATTCTAGCTCCTTTTGGAATTCGCTTCAAAATTTTCCTATTACGCTTCAACTTTGCCAACATTAAAGCTAATGATTCTGTTCCATTGATTGAACTTTCCTTCGCCTCGGGTTATTTCTAGGCAAGCACTTTCGGGTTGTTAGTTGTCAAAATTATTGCGAGTGATTATCACTGCCCTTGGTAAATTAGCTGAAAGCAAAATGTTTATTCCCGCTAATTACGTATTTATTACTCATTCGGTCTGGTATGCAGATTATTGATTAGAAAACAAATAGCACTTATTTTTGGAGTTCTTCAAGATATTTTCCAGAATAATTCTGTCTTAAAAATTCTTAATGTGGAGATGCTTTATTAGAGCAAGGCAGTACAAAACAATGTACCATGGATTTGCATGGTGTTTTATTAAATAAATGGCGATCATGTACATCTGCAACCATTTTACTAAACTGTTACTTTTTACAAGATTCATATCAATAACTCTGCGTGCTATTAGATTCTATCTAGAGTCCCTGTATATATAGAAGATACGGCCCATGCAATTTTACCTGCTTGTATGGGGTAAAAATTTTAAGCAGAAAACGAAAGATCATGACGGCAAGTATACACTTGCGTATATATTTTTTGTTAATACAGTGTAATTATAATTTAATTATTATTTGAAAATAATAATATAAGTAACATAATAAAGTATGATCAAAATTTATTTTCAGCTAGTACGGCTATGGAATATTTCGTAATTTATGAATGCAACTACATTTACACTTAAATGTGGAGCTTTTGATATTTGTAAGTATTTCGTTATTAAAATAAGCTTTATTTCTCATAAATTTGTGTTCAAATTATACTATTGTGATACGAGTTGTAATTTTTGCTGTCACGCCGCTGCTCTGACTCAACATGGTCATGCATTTCTGACTAGTTCTTTTGCATAAACTTGAAGAAAATGCTCCTAGCATTTTGTAGAAATGTTTTTTAAAGGTTCTAGAAATGTATATTCCAATGTTATTTGAATTGTAACCAGAAATTTGTGCTCCAAAACTTTTTCGCTTTTTCATGAAATTCCGACACGTTTTTGTAATTTTTTTCAAAATTTAGCAGAAGTATTACCGTTGTTTGAGGTATACAAAGTTTGATTAAAGGTATAGAACTTTAGCTTAATTTTGAACTTTGTATTTTCATGACTTGGTAGGTTGGAATTGATGAAGAAACTTACAAAATGTTGTTTGAGTTTATGTTTAAAAAGTGACATAGCTTTACGGAAAATTTGCAAAAAGTTACAGTAATTTTTCTTGTGAAAGCGGAACCTCTTGATAACACAACTAAATTATATATAAAAAACCACGCCAGTTGCTTAGCTTATCTTTTTGAGTAATTTATGTGTTTAATTTTAAATTTCGGCAGCGAAATTGGGTAGGTATGTTCACTTTACTTGTTCACAAAACAGGTATTTTCCTGTTTCACGTATTAAGTGCTCCTATTGGCTCCCCACCGTAGCCATTGATTTAACCTAATAAATACTGCATGTTAGACTAAAAATGTTTAGTCTGGTAATTGCATACGAAAGTTACTTGTAGGCAGATCAATTTTGTGCTGTTTGTATTCAGTGTAAGTGCTTTCTTGGAAGATGTTGGTAAGAAACTATTTATTTATTTTTTTTAAAATACAGTTTATTTCTATAAACTGGTTTAACTGTTAAGCACGTTAAATCAAGATGCTTAATAATTGTTTTAATTTGAAATCGATGTGATAGGGTGCTATGTTAAATCTTAGCATATTAGAGCTCAACTCTATTTGAATAGATATTTTTACGTAAAAGGATATACCGGGGGACAATGAGACTAGGGCCATGCTTATATCTTCTTTATTTATTAATAGATTTAGATAAAATTTTATACGAAGATACTAGACATAATTTCTGATTGGTCGATAGATATAGTCAAAATGGCTGACTTTCGGTTTTACGGGAAATGATACTAACTTTGATTTTTCAAATAGAACACCCTGTATATTTTATGTTTTTCTGAACCTACGAGTCAAACTACATATAATAGTCTTGCCAAATTACATTTTTTTAAAACAAAAAAAGTATTTTTTCAATTTTTATTTTTTACCATAGTAGGCCTTGACTTGGAAAAATCTATTCTAATTGACTCTAGTAACTCTTAATAATAGCTATTTTATCAATAAGGTCAATAACAAACCTTTAATAAAAGAATATAATTTGCTAAACTCGTTTTTTAAGAAAAGTCACTTTTTTTTAATGGCACCTACCAAGGGCCATCTTGCCATTAAACGGAAAATTTAATTACCATTCTAACGATATGCATCATGCACTACTTTATCTTTATCTGAAACTGAAAATTAATTAATTAATTTTTTTTTTTATTTTATGTAATAACTAATAATACCAAAGCAAAAGTTGGCAACACTGTTGTATGTAATTTGAGTCGTAGATTCCGAAAACATAAAACATATAGAGTGATCTATTTAAAGAACCAAAGTTAGTGTCACCTCCGGTTTCACCGGAAGTGACACTAACATTGGTTTTTTAAATAGATTTAAACAAATAATTAGTTAATTCATTTTCAGTTTCAGATAAAGATAAAGTAGTGCATGATACATATCGTTAGATTGGTAATTACATTTTCTATCCAATGGCAAGATGGTCCTTAGTAGGTGCCATTTAAAAAAAGTGACTTTTTCTTAAAAAACGAGTTTAGAAAATTATATTCTTTTATTAAAGATTTGTTATTGACCTTATTGATAAAATAGCTATTGTTAAGAGTTGTTAGAGTCAATTAGAATAGATTTTTCCAAGTCAAGGCCTTCTATGGTAAAAAATAAAAATTTAAAAAATAATTTTTTGTTTAAAAAAATTGAAGTTTGGCAACACTGTCATATGTAATTTGACTCGTAGATTCAGAAAAACATAAAATATACAGGGTGTTCTATTTAAAAAATCAAAGTTAGTATAATTTCCGGTAAAACCGGAAGTCAGTCATTTTTACTATATCTATCAGCCAATCACAAATTATGTCTAGTAGCTTGGTATAAAATGTTATCCAAATCGATTCATAAATAAAGAAGATATAAACATGGCCCTAGTCTCATTGTCACCCGGTATATGTTTCTGTTTTCGATTTTTGATTGCTTTTGTTAATACAGGTATTTCCGATTGCTTTTCACTACGTATCAATTATGTTGCCAACACTTGTCAATATTGACAAAAGGGAATTACATTTGGCAAACAGTTAAATGGAATGTGAATTTGCGTAAAGGACTAACAACGTAACGCCTAGAAATCCTTGATTTGATTTTTCGTTTTTGAATTATCTCAAAAAATTTTTGATTTTTCTATTTTATTTTTCTGGCGTTAATATAAAAATTGGAGCGAAACTGATTATACTAGTTATTTACTATATAAATGGGATAAGAGAACCATTAATATACGTGTATGTAAGCACACAAGTATATTAATGATGCATTATCACACATGTATTGTACAAAATTTTATCTACAACTGCCTACAATTGTGAAAAGTGCATTAAGAGAAATGTCAGATCTGTCATTTTCAAAAATATTTTAGTAGGCAAATGTCATTATGTCATTAATTTGTCATTTGAGTGGTGTAATAAACTTCATTACCTAACGGAAATAATGTCAAATGACTGACGTAATGAGTTACTTATCACACTGGAGTAGATAAACTTCTATATAGCAACTTCTAGTGGACTTAATGATTACGTTATCAAATTTTTTATCCGACGTTTCGTGTTCGAGAAACCATCAACTTATTTTTTTAACGTGGTCCTCATTTTCTAATGCCAAATTTCTGAAGCCCTTTTTATTCCGAATTCAACAATGTACCACACATTATGGTTTAAAATTACGTTTCGAGTCTTTTTTTACCACCAGGAAATTTTTGGACACGGACCTGTGTCCTAGAGCATTTCATACGTTGTTTCAGGGTTTGTAATTTAAAGAAGTAATGAGCCTCACTGAATGTTTTTTATTTCTAATTTTAATTATTCTTGGTTATAAGTAAGAAAAATAATCAATAAATTAATGACTGACTATTGAAAATTGTTTATATTCCAAGACCAAACGTGATTATTAATGATTAAAAACATCCAGTGTGGCCCATTAGTTATTACTCATTACAAAAGGTAAAACAACGTACGAAATGCTCTAGAACACAGGTCCGTATTCAAAAATTTCTTGATGGTGGTCTCCAAAGACTTGAAACGTAATTAAACCATAATGTGTGGTACATTATTGAATTGAGAATAAAAACTGCTTCACAAATTTGGCATCAGAAAATCAGGATAGTATTTTAAAAAATGAAGTTGATGATGGTTAGTCGAAAACGAAAAGTCGGATAAAAAAATTGATAACGTAATCTTTGAGTCCATAAAAAGTTGCTATAATGAAGTTTTGTCAGTTCCGCTCTTACTTTAATATTAACGCCAGAAAATAATAAAATAGAAAATCCAAAAATTCTGTTTTTAGTATCTCTTACAATTACCGAGATCTCCATACTGGCTTCTTATCTTGGACACACTGTATATTATAAGTATTGCACATTTTTATTTAAATTAAACATTTCAGTTTTCGATAAAGATAAAGTAGCGCATGATGCATATCGTTAAATTGGTAATTAAATTAGCTGTCTAGTTGCCATTTAAAAAAAATACTTTTTCTTAAAATACACAATTATCAGACTTTATCCTTTCATGAAAAATTGTTTGGAATTTTTTTTAAAGTCTATCATGTAATTTGAGTAGTAGATTCCTAAAATCATAAAATATACAGGGTGGTTCATTTAAAATATTAAAGTTAATGTCGCTTCCGGTAAACCAGGTTGACCATCTTAGCTATCTATTCGCCAATCAGAAATTATGTATAGTATTCTCGAATAAAATTTGATCCAAATCCATAAATAAAGGAGATATAATCAGGGCCTTGGTCTCATTGTCGCCCGATATTACGCCTTTAACATTTTCTTTTGATTCAATTGCAGTTGCAACCTTAGTGTGCTGTATTTTTATTATTAAGATAAGATCCAAAATATAAATAGCCTGGAACCCTGTGCGATCATATTGTTTCTTTGATTAAGTAAGTTAGCTCAGCTGGTTTTCTAGAATTTTTATAAAGAATTTAAAATTTCGAAGTTAAATTGAAAGTTTTGTATCTAAAAATCAGACTTTTTCATGATGTGATACCATGTTTTTAGAGCAACTGCCATAAAATTTAGATTTGAAATATTTCTGAAGTAGAAAAATACATTTCGAAACAGTAATTGTAATAAATAACGGTAAACTTTTATAGTAAAGCAAAGACTGAAAATTGCTTTTCTTTAATTCTGAGCAGCTTGCTTCTGTTGAATTATAAATACATACAGAATTATTTTTTAAAATGTATTTTAACGTTGTAGAGTGTGACAACATGGAAGTAAAAGCTGTTCCTGGATATAGAAGTGAATCTACCCATTATACTTGTGAATCCGGCAAAGAAAATACTAAATACCTGACCTGTGTCGACAAAGGATGCAAAGCTAGAGCTAGATGCAACGACTCTATTATTTTGAATCTAGGGGAAGGGCATAATCATCTACCAGATGCCGATAAAGAAAAAAAAATGGTGTTAGAAAATACCATGGTCAATTCTGTTGTTAGGACAAGTGAAGATGTGAGATCTATTTTTGTGGGGCAGGGTTCTAGGTAAGATTATGTGTTATTTTTAAATTTAATTTAATCTTTAAATCTGTGGTAGGTTATTGCCACTCTGTAGATATATTTGTTTGATATTTCAAGAATCTAGTTTTTTTGCCTCTATTGTGGTTACACACTAACAGATACATGCTTGGAAGTTTTTTTTTGCATAAAATCGTATTTAACTGTAAATTCTCAACATAAAAAAACACTAAGCTTCTTTACTTTTGTTGATGGGGAAGCAGAAAATAAAATTATAATTTTCACCATTGAACTATACTACCAATTTGATATATTTTTATTAAAAACTTTAATAAACACATATTTGCCTAAGAAACAAAGTAAAAATAGCACTATGCTAGTTATTTGGTTCTACAATTAATAGAATAATACTAAATAATAATTGACTTGCAATAAATCCTAATATAATTAGAATATTTTCGGGTTTTTTCAAAATTACTCATTTTTTATTGTTACGCCTATTATAATACTTATAATAGTGTTTGTTCATTTCATTCGGCAAGTTATGCTTATCCTGTAGAGAAATCTTGTGATACTTAAACTGAACCGAACATGCAAGTAGAACAGTTGTCCATATAGTGGCCATTTTGTTTTTAATTGGGTCAATTAAAATTGTTTTAATTGATATAATTAAATTGATAATCAAAGCCTGGGATAACGAGGCACTTTGGGCGCCATTTTGTTTTTAATAATAATTAAATTGATCAAAGCCTAGGGCAAAGGGGCACTTTGGGCGCCTTTTTGTTATTTAATAATTAAATTGATCAAAGCCTGGGGCACTTCGGGCGCCATTTTGTTTCTAATTTACCTAATTAAATTGATATACCTGCGGGCCGGTTGAAAGCGACTTTATCTTTGTCGTACTGAAGGTTTGTGTTCTCTTTGTCTTGCACGTTCTAAAGTCGTATTTATTTAAAAAAAACTTTCTACTCCAAGCTGGGTTCGAACCTGATAACGTTGTATTGCTAGACCTCAGGTCTACCTCTACGCTAAGGAGTCTTGTTGGTTTCAAATGCGTTTGCGCTATGCTATACAGTAATCGATTTTCAAATTTATTTTAACATTTTTATTCTGTATTTTAAATCTTGTATTTTTTTTTTCGAAACAGTAATACAGTAATACAACAGCTGTAATTGATTGTTTAACCTTTAACATGTCTAAATTCGTATGCTAGAGTTAACAAACATTGGTAACCATATTATCGTATTTACAAAACAGTTTATAATAACAAAAATTATGTAAAAAACGGTTTTAGAATTATTTCTAAAAATGACTTAAACATAACTTTACAATACTGTTTGCTACTACACTTTTGGTGAAAAACAGTTTTAGAATTAATTTTAATAAAATAATAGTAATTTACGATTCAAGTAATGTTATCAAGCTTTTTACATTACAAGAGAATAGTTTGAATGAACGAGCGACGTTAGGAGCGAGTTCTTTAAAATTCTCGAGTAATGTAGAAAGCAGATAACGTTACGTATATCGTAACACGGTTTATTTTATCCTAAAATACTAATCTTTGAAAACTTGTTATTAATGACACAACAGCGAGACATATATCTGCTATGGCTGTGGTGGTATCACTCAATACTGCATTGTTGGTAGCACTGTCAGGTTATGTTAAATTTAAAATTAGCAGGTTAAGTTTTGAATCAGTTTGTGTCAAATAACAAACAAAACCTAACCTACTTACATCGAATTTGACATAGAGTGACATTGTCACTAACAATACACATCAGTACTGCCAACATTCCAATAAAGTATCGTGATGTTATTTTTCTTAACAACACTAGTGCTGTTAAATGCATCTTAACGCAACTCATTGCTAAGGAGTTATTATTATAGTAACATAATAGGATAAAATAAAAAATATTTTTACAACAGTCGACGGTTTATTACTGAGAATTACTCAACGAAGTGTTATCAAAGGTGTAGCTACTGTATTTATTGAAATTTTAGTTGGAAATCTGAAAATTATGATAAACTGTTTTAAGGCATTTGGAATTTTACAAAATTAACGGCAGTGTTTTCATACAAAAGTTGCTTATAGCTCTAGGTGATACAATGACATGCTTTGTGGTCTTTTAGATAATTTGTTTTGCTAAAATTGGAAAACAATATGGAATTTACAGTTTGTGGTCATTAACTCATTGAGTCGACAATCTGAAAGTTGTTTTCTAGTATGTGAAAATAGTATGTGACAAACAACCTATTACGCATTTTGAAATGTATGCAGATTTTGGTCTTTAAATACGTTATTAGAGTCGCATGCAACCATTCTATTCGAGTTTTTCGTGTGTGAACTTACACATTTGCAAGTAGTTACCATGCAAGAACATCAGCAACAATCGCAACAGTGTGCTTGGGAATACAGCATAACTGAGTATGTATCTAAGAATCCCCCTTTATCTCCTTTCAACAGTCGCACGTTTTATGGTTAGCAGGTTGTAAAACCTGGTAACCATAGTTCTTATACCTATTGTAAGTGTATAGTGGAGCCTATATTTATGTATGTCTTTTACTTTTTGTTGCAGTCCCATAAGCAAACCACTTCAAAAGGAATTGGCCCACGTCAGGTCAAACAAACGCAGAAATAACTCTGACATATGCCCTATACCGAGGAAACTTAGAATCGTGTAACGTGACGTGAAATAAAAGATTTAAATATTGTAAAATAGTTTTAAATTTATTAAAGTATTGTATCTGTATACATCTTTATTCACTTAAACATTAATAACAATATATGTTCCTAATATAAAATAAGGTTATGTTGTTGACATGCAAAATAAATAAAAATTATACAAAATGTTTAACCATTACTTTTTTCCGAAAACTTTTGGGACATACGTTATTAGGAATTTTAAGTAATTGGCGAGAATCGTAGCTTGCGTTGTCCATTACATAACGGAATTTTAAGGAAGATTGGGCAAAAGTTGCCCTGTCAACCATCTAACTAAGAATGATGGCAAATAAATTGCACCTAATTATTGCTCCTACACTAATTGCGGTCTATCCTAATTATATTTCTCGAGAAACAGGTTAATTTAAATATCTAGTTTAATTTTAAGTTCGGCCGTGGAATTGGAATTGCAACAGGTAAAGACAACCAGAAACCTATTAAGAAGGTAAGATAAGAAGCATTTTCACAGAACTCCTAGCTGGCGGTCTCGAAAGCCTTCGTGCCTATAATAAAAAAATATGGTGTAATGCACGCACACTGATTTTTACAGTGATCTTATAATTAGCCAAAAACTTTATTTTTAATTCTTAAGCATTTCTCAAAAATTTCAAAAATTTTACAGAAAGCGCACTGATTGACAGACAGGCCAATGAACAAAAGCATGTTTTTTGGGTTCGGGGGGCTCTAAAACTGTTGAAAACTCAATTTCGAATTTTTGGGGTAAATCCAATACTTCCTTTATTGCAAAAGGAAGTAAAAATTTTTAGTGAGTCAGAAATTTGAACAACGGTGAATTATGAATGATATAAAAACGATTAATTCCATCAAATTATTACTCTTACCTTGATAAACAAAGAACGTAATTAACAAATAATAATTTATGATACTAATGGCGTCCACTAATATTCCGTTGAAATCCACACTACTTGGCACAGAACAATACCTACTTGGTTACTTGCACCAGATTTTACAGATGGTACGGCAAAGACAAATCAACATTTTGTCGTTCATGCGCATGCGCAGTAGTGTTGGTGTAGTTATCGAATCAACACAATACAGGACAGGCTCCTCGTAAATTTACCCTATTTTAACGTTTCCAGCAGCACAACGGGTTCTTCTAATAGATAATCAAAATGTGAAGTCACAGAACAATACGGCCGACTAATGTACTTGTACATTTAATATAGACTAGTGAATCACCTGAGCTACGTTTCGCTAATTACACGATTACTCTAGCTGACTGGAGACCTATTAACCATTACAAAATTTATATTAATGATTAACGATTTTTTTACCTTAAGTATTATTGTAATTATTGTTATTTTATTATTATATTGTAATTAATTGTTGTTTATATGGAAATGGTTAATAAAAGTATTATTATTATTAATTAAATTACATATAATTTAATTTTACTTTCTCGTACTTTTTTTGAAAATAAAAACCGGCCTACGTCTGAAAATTATCAAAATTTTCAGCCATCATACAATTTAATCGGTCCAGTATCTTCGGAGGATACATACAAAGAAAGAGAGTGAGTCACCCGAACTACGCTTCGGTTCGCTAATTTAAGAAAGATTTATTAATATAAATAAAAAAAGGATGCATCGGCCGGGAATCGAACCCGGCTCGCCCGCGTAGCAGGCGAGCATTCTACCCCTGGGCCAACATGACTTGTTTGCCGCTATAATGATATATGAACATAGTGAATCACCCGAGCTAACAGCACACGGACACAGCAGCTGTCAAACCGTAGCATGCCTAGACCTTGTCCATTAACAAACAAACAAACCGTAACCTACGGCGACAGACGCTCCGCTACTTAGAGGGTTTAATTAAATTCAAACTTTGTCGTACTTTTTGAAAATAAAAACGGCCTGCGATCTAAGTCTAAAAATTAGCAAACTTTTAAGCCATCGTACAACTTAATCGGTCCAGTATCTTCGGAGGAGATAGCTAACAAACATACACAGAAAGAAAGAGAGCAACGATTTTATGTTATAGGATGGTCATGCAATACCTTGTGAAGTTTTGCGATTCTCCCCAGAGCGCTGTATATCCACGAGCGGAAATTTCAAATTTGCAATGTAACATCAGTTACCACATCGACTGTGATGCAAATATTTATGAGTTTCCTGATAGTTTTTTTTGTGTTTTTGCTTATTTAGGTTCACAGTTTATGGGAAATAGACCTGGAAATAGCGAACAGGACTAAGAAAGCGAAAAAAAGTAGTACAGCAATCAAGCAATACAGACGTGTTTGTGTGTGCTCCTCTGAAAATAGTTTTCTAAGTTAAGTATTAACTTTAATTTTAAAGATTTTTGTGCATAATCAAGCTTTTCCAACAATGCCTTTGGCAGGCGTGTGTGCTAAATGTAAAGATAACTTAATCATTGAGAAGGAAATACAATGCGACGTTTGTAAACAGCCGCTCCATACAACTTGTGCAGGATTATCTCGCGCGGAAGTGCAATGCTTGACGTCTAAACCTCGCCGCATTGGATATCAATGTGATAGCTGCGTTAACAAAAACTCAGATATACAGGAATTAAAAGATCTTATTTTATCATTAAAGTCCGAAATTGATGATTTGAAGAAGAAGGCGTTGGTACAGGAAAATATTCGATCGAGGGAATATACAGAGAATTTAATTAGTGAAATTAACGAAAGGAATCGTAGAGCCCGCAATGTCATTGTTTTTTATCTGAATGAATCAAAATCGGCGGATCGCGAAGAGCGCATTAAAGAAGATAGGAAAAATACTATTGAATTAATCAACAAAATCGCCAACGTATCCACGAATGATATTCAAGTTATTAGGCTTGGTAAACCCGAAACAGGTAAAGTTCGCCCACTAAAAGTAGTACTGCGCAATGAAGTCGATGCTGTTGAAATTTTAAAAAACAAGCGCAATCTACCTCGAGAGCAAAAAATTTCTATTAGCAGCGATCAGACTCCGTCTCAACGCGATTATTTGAAGGAATTAAGACAAACTTTGGAAGACAGGAAAAACAATGGTGAACTTAATCTAACAATTAAATACCGGAAAGGTGTCCCTACGATCGTTAGAGAAACTGAACCAAAAAACTATTAGATTGTAATCCGCTTACCCACTTAAAATTTATGTATACAAACATTTCATCGCTTATGGCCAAGTTTAATGAATTTAATTTATATGTAGCAGATAATGAACCCGATATTATATTAATGTGCGAGTCCTGGCTTAATGAGCTCATAACCGATGGTATTTTGAGTATTCCCAACTATAAGATTTATCGAAAGGATAGAACTGGGGCCAGAGGGGGTGGAGTCTGCGTGTACGTAAGGGACAAAGTAAGTCATTTCGCAATAACCGCAAACGTCAACAAAGTTTTAACCGAGCAAAATACGGAATCAATTTGGTTAGATTTAAAAATAGCAAACCTGGAACTGCTATTAGCATGTATTTATCGAGCGCCAAATTCATCAAGAGATTACGATGATAGCATAAACCAGTCAATTATTTCAGCCAATAACCAGAATAAAAACGTTCTTATTTTCGGCGATTTTAATTTTCCCAGCATTGATTGGGAAAACCCTTCTCCACGTGATGGTAATACCTCAGCAGCCGTTTTTATGGACATGTACCTGAATTCTAACCTGCACCAACTGATTAAGCTTCCAACACGATTCCGACTACCTGATAAACCATCGCTTTTGGATTTAATATTAACTTCGGATGAGAATTTTCTTACTTTCGTTAGGTTTGATCCCCCGATTGGATCTAGCGACCATGTTACTATCATTGCCACAGCCCAGCTATCGCTCATGTCGCATGCCGGTATTAAAAAGAAGGTAAAAATGAGAAATTTTTGGACAGCCAGCTATCCAGATATAAATAATTATTTCACTAATTTTAAGTTTAACTACGCAGATGGTAATAACGTCGATCACATGTGTGATACTTTGGCCGGTACAATAGATAAAGTCATTGAAAAATTTGTGCCTATGCGAAAAGAAAGAAGAATGCGCGACAAACCTTGGTTAACTAAGCATATTCGAAAACAAATAAAGAAAAAACGCTTATCTTGGGATAGATTTAAGACTTCACATTTACAAGTAGACTATGAGGCATATCGAGCGAGAAGAAATTTAGTTACAACTTTAATTCGATCTGCACGTTCTAACTATGAAAACAATATAGTAAATGGAGGAAGCAAAAATTTTATAAATACATTCGAACTACAATGAGATCTAAGGTCAGGTCACTGGCTCTAAAGCGCACTGGTGAATCAAATATTATAACGGATCCTATTACAGTAGCAAATATATTTGCCGAGCAATTCTCAAGCGCATACGTTAACGAACCAGCAGGGGATATGCCATCGTTAGATAATGCTCCTCGTTGCATCAGCAGTATCACAGGAATTGACTTTTCTCCCGAAGACGTTCAAAAAGAACTGCTTCTATTGAACTCGCATTCTAGTCCAGGTCAGGATGGTCTCCACCCACACCTACTGAAAAACTGTGCCTATACACTATGTGAACCTATTGCGACACTTATGTCTCGATCCTTTAGCACCGGCAGATTACCTACTGCATGGAAATCCGCCATAGTCACACCTATATATAAAAAGGGAGATAAACTGATTGCTAGAAACTATAGGCCTGTGAGCTTAACGTCCGTTTTAGTAAAATGTATGGAGAGGATAGTTTGTAAGAATATAACACAGTTTTTTCTTGATAATGGAGTAATCCCAGATAGCCAACATGGATTCGTCCCTGGAAGATCTACAGAATCTAACCTATTACTAAATCTATCTACCTGGACTAAGGCAGTAGACAAAGGTAACCCCATCGACATTATATATTTGGACTTTGAAAAGGCCTTTGATAGGGTTCCCATCGAGAGGTTGATATATAAACTGGAACACTACGGCATCAGAGGAAATCTTCTAAACTGGATTACCGACTTCTTAAAAATCGTACATTTCGCGTTCGAGTCGATGGAGTTTTATCAGATCAATTTCCGGTAAGAAGCGGGCTGCCGCAAGGCTCCGGTGTTGGGCCCGATCTTGTTCATAGCATACATTAGTGACCTCGCTACAATAATTCACTCGTCGCCAACGTTTTTCGCAGACGATACAAAGTTTTTCAACAATCCTATAACTCACGGTGCTACTATTGCTACGGATCTGGAGCGAATCCAGATATGGTCTTCCACTTGGCTTCTAACCTTGAACGAGAGTAAGTGCACAGTTTTACATCTAGGTTATAATAACCCAAATAGGCAGTATCTACTAAACGGGACTGTGTTACATTCAGTGGATAGTCAAGTCGACCTCGGTGTAATTATATCCTCCGACTTGAAGTGGTCCAAACATATTGGAATGCTTGCTAAAAAGGCAAATTCTCTCATTTATCTGATAAAGTGCGTGTTTAAAGATTTGAGTCCATCACTGCTTCAAAAAATATATATTACATATATACGTCCATTGTTAGAGTATGCGTCATCGGTGTGGTGTCCATATTTTAAAAAAGACATTGACATTCTAGAAAAAGTACAAAGACGTTTCACTAAACTATCACCTGCTTTGCATCATCTAAATTACGAGAACCGTCTCCTTAGACTTAACCTAACAGAACTCAGTGAAAGAAGACTACGAGGTGATTTAATTTTAGTGTTTAAAATACTCAATGGTCATTATTCGTGCACTATGGATGTATTTTTATTAAATTCAAATGTACAGCTACGGGGCCATGAGTACAAACTAGTGCACGAGAGATACCGTAAGGACGTGCGAAAATACTTTTTATGCAATCGAGTGACCGAACCATGGAATATCTTGCCAAATTCGGTCGTATCAGCGGACACTACGAACAATTTCAAAAACCGATTAGATGCGCATAACAGTAAAAAACGCTAGCCCCAATGGGCGTGTCACTTGTTCTTGCGTCATGTTTTTATACTATTATTTGTTGCATTAAGGACATATTTTATTGAGAATTTGTGTATTTTGGTCTATCATGTGTTAAGTTAATAGGTATTAGGTATATAATTTTTTATTATTCTATCACAAATTTTGATTTTGATTAGTAATTTGTTTCTAATTTTCTGAAATTGCGCGCATATTATTATTTATTGTAATAAGTAATATTTTATTGAGAATTTCTATAATTGGGTTCATCATGTATTAATTTAATAGGTATTAGGTATAAGTATAATTTGTGATTATTCTATCAAGAATTTTGATTTTAGTTAATTTGTTTTTAATTTTCTTAAATTTAACTTTATTATTATGTATTGCTTTAATTTGATACGGGTTTATCGGCTATGCCGTCTACCCTAATGTAAAATAATAATAATAATAATAAGATATACTACGCATTGGCCAAAACAATATTCGGGAAAAAGGAAATAAGCAATAAAAACAAACTAATAGTATATAACACCATAATCAGAACAACATTACTATACTCAAGCGAAACATGGACCGTGCAACAAAAACATAGATCCAAGCTGACAGCGACAGAAATGAAGGTGCTAAGAAAAATAGTTAACCAAACCAAACTGGATCACATAAAGAATGAAGACATTGGAGCTACAGTACAGCAGGAACCAATAAGTAAGATGATAGAAGATAAACAACTTGAATGGTTAGGCCATCTCTTAAGAATGCAAGACGATAGAATACCAAAGAAAGTTATGGAGGCTAAACAGCTCAGGAAAAGGAAAAGGGGCTGACGAGAGGCAAAACACTAGGCGAGATGAAGAATTGTGCCGGAGACAGGAAGAAATGGAAAGAATGGATAAAAGGATAAACAAACCACAACCCGACACCTGTTTAGGGTACCAGGGTTTTTTGATGAAGAAGAAGAAGACGTTCACAGTTTAATTTCTTAATTAAGTTATTCGTTTTTATAGTTTACGATCTGGTTTGGTGTTGTTAAAATGGAAAGCGGTTCTGCATATTGTACGTATGCATGTTAACCCATTTTCGTATGAAGCTGTTTAAGGTTTTTTGATATAGCATAAAGCTTAATGTTGTCAGGGATATAGGGATTACGGGTTCTGGCTAAGGTCACTAAATCACGTTAGCTACGCTAACACAGGTAAGGAAACACCATTTGACAGGTTCAAAAAACGAGTTTGTCAATGTCAAATTTACCATAGGCGCTAGTAGTAAGGGCATAAATATTTTTTCTTATTATTAATATATCCTTCGAATGCGATGCCACAATCCTTTCTCTAGGTTGTAAGTTAAGCAGATGATCGTTTTTAACCGCAATTTAAAATGTGTTTCGTCTACTGACCCCGAAACTTGAAGATCTGGAGAAATATCAAAGGTAATTTTTCACAATTACAGATCATTTATCTTAATTATGACCTGAAGAGATGATTGTAATCTCGGATTCCCTAGTTCTCCCGACGAATTTTGTCAAAACGTATTTATATTTAATAGCATTATGGTTTTCATTTGCTGCGTTAAAGGTTACCTGAACAACAGCATAAAAGGGTATACGCTGTTTCAAGTCCCTGAAGGTAATTTAAACTGCAATATTTAGCAATACTTTTTAATGAATAACTTATTGCAAATTAAGGACCAAGAAATAGCATAAAACGGCAGAAGTGATTGAAAGAAATAAATAGACCACTAGACGACATGCATCATTTACGTGTATGTGAGGTACCGAACTATTGGAATGCAGCGAGCGGTACAAAATATTCGCTAAAGCTTTATATTTGTGATAATTAATTTTTTTAAGGTGGAAAACGTTTACAAATAATTCTTTATTTATTGCGTTCAGGTTAGGTACACAAACTTCAATTTATTTCTGTTATAACCTATAAACTGATTGGGTACGCCACTGACAAAAACGAGTTTGGTTTGACATAAATAACGCCGAGTATCCCTACCTGTGTTAGCGTAGCTAACGTGATTTAGTGACCTTAGTTCTGGCCCCCAGAGAAGTTGTTCTTAAGCCAGTCTCGCAGTGTCATCGGCCTCATCATTGGCGTAGTTTCCGTCATGTCCTTTCGCCCATACAAGGGAAACGACGTTATTTTCTGAGATATCCTCGAAAGCTGCACGGCGCTGCAGTACCACACCTGAGGTAATTTTGCAACTGCCCAGGGCTAGTATAGCGGCTCTACTGTCACTGAAGATATCAATACATTGATTCTCGATTTTCCTTTCAAGAATTGCTTTTGCACCATGCATTATTCCAATTACCTCCGCTTGGAAGACAGTGGCCATTTTGCCTAGTGGTATGCTTTGGCGGAGGTTCAGATCGTCAAAGAAAACTCCGACACCCGTTCCGTGCTTTTTTTTAGATTCGTCAGTAAAGATGGATATATCTATATACTGGGTAAACCCGGCATTTTCATAGACATTAAATTCTCGATTGAAGGCATATTCTAGAGGGAGGTAGTCTAATGGAGTTGTCTCCTATATTAAATTGTACTGCTCTCATCGTAAGCATGTGTTTTATCCATTCACAGAGACTGGGTGCCACACCCTGTCTGCGTAAGGCAAAGTTAACGCTTTCAAAGGAAGCATTGTCGAAGGCTCCTTCAATATCAATGAAAACTCCCAGAGTAGACATTTTATTGTCTAGCGATCTCTCAGTCCGGTTCACTAGAGCATGTAGCGTCAATTCAGTAGATCTCCCGGAGATATAGGCGTGTTGGTTCAGGTGCAATGGGTGTTAAACCAGCACCCTTTCCCGCATTTCTCTGTCACAAAGTCTCTCAAGCGTCTTTAGTAAGAAGGATGTAAGACTAATGAGACGATATGATTTGGCCTGGGTATAATCCGTACACCCTTGTTTAGGTATAAAAGCTACCTCCACTTCTCTCCAGCTCTCCGGTATATATCGAAAAGCGATACATGCCCGGTAGATGCGCACCAGGTGAACAAGCATCAGGTGAAGTCCCCATTGTAGTAGGGCTGGAAAGATACCGTCCACTCCTGGCGACTTGAAGGGGAGAAAGGAGTTTATAGCCCAGGTTACCTTGTCACCTTCTACGACCTAGTTTGCCACATTCCAATCCCCCTCTGAGGGAGGTAGGATGTTGGGTTACAGAACCATAACTGAAACCAGCTGTAAACTTCGTGCATTACCTTAAAGCACAACGAACGACCGCCAATAATAAATGTCAACGTCAAAAACTATCACTGCACGTGTAGGCAACATTAAATAGTTAAAATAACTAACGCCAAAATAATGACCATTCAAAAACGTTCAATTATTTCTAAAGGCACTGTATATCTCTAGGCTCAAATTAGCCTGAAAATGGCGGTCAACAATCGTGTGGCCACACTGTCTGGTATATAGTCACTGTAGTCATCGTTGGAGTCCCTGTATATAGGTTATATACAGGATCTCTAGTCATCGTTACAGTGGCTATATACAACTCAGTGTGGCCATAGGGATGTCTTCGCCGCTTTTGGTCGACGCGAATATCCGCCATTAACAGGCAAAATATTTAGTTACTTCTAAGTTGTTCTCAAAGAGGTTGGCAGAACCTGTTCATGTGGTTATGGAAGAAAATAAAATCTTTCAAATCTGACAATTGTAAATTGTCAGTGTCAAATAATTCATTAGCGTCGCAAGCGGGTGAAATTTTATCATCTATTGTCCTGAAAAACTAATATTCTGCACAGTATTTATATAAATGTGACAATTTAGAATTGTGCTATTGTTGTACTAATAGCAAAAGATGCGTTCGACTTGGAATGTATGATAAAGAGATTACATCGGTGCTACGATGAATGGAGCTTTAGCATAAGTTTAGAGAAAACGGAGTATCTATTTAGTAATCAACTCGGACGCACAATATGAAGTCTTAATAAATGAAGATGTCGCAGTAAGACAAGTAGAAAGGTTTAAATACCTCGGTGCTACAATACAATCGATGAAAAAGGTTTGGGAACAGAAGAGATCAAAACTCGAATAGTACAAAGTAAGAAGATAATGGGATGCTTGAAATCAATTTGATGGTACAATACTATCTCTAACAAAAACAAAAAAAGAATAGGTGAAGTAATGGTAGAGTCGATGCTATGTTATGGCAGTGAGGTATGGACTGTAACAGCGGAAATGAAACGAAGACTAGACAGAGTTCAAATGGACGAAAAAGCGGAAAGGTATCGAGACGAGATAGAGTGACGAACGAGGAAATAATACGCAGAATGGAGGCACCAGAATGAGTTGTGGACAGAACTGAACGGAAAGCTTTAAACTGGTTTGGTCATCTGATGAGAATGGAGGAGACGACGTGGCCTATGAAGATCTTTAAATGGTCGCCGCCGGGTAAGAAAAAAAGAGGTAGACCACACAAACCGTGGAATGAGGGTATTCGGAGAGCCATGAAGGAGAGGAACCTGGAAGAAGACCAAGCACAGGACAGGGAGGTTTGGAGACAGGGAACAGGAAGACGGCATTTAGCTGTATTGTAAACTACCATAACTGAAACCGGTTGTAAACTCCATGCAACACCTTAAAGCACCACGAACAAACGCCAATGAAAAATGTCAAACGTTCAAACATAACACTGCACGTGCAGCTAACATCAACTAGTTAAAATAACTAGCGCCAAAATAATGACCACTCAAAAACGTTCGATTATTTCTAAAGGCACTGTATATCTCTACGCTCAAATTTGCCTGAAAATGGCCGCCAACAATCGTATGGCCACACTGTCTTGTATATAGTCACTGTAGTCATCGTTACAGTGGCTATATAAGGACAGGGTGGTCAATTTTGGTCCTGTTTCTGATTGGTTGTTTAAAATCCGCCATTAAGAGTCGTTTTACGAAATTACACATAGTCACACAAAATTGCTTCTAAGTCCTTTATTATTGAAAGTAGCCCCAATATGAAGTGGAATGAAATAATCCTCATAAAATTCTACAGTGTTCTGTATAAGCGAATGCCGAATTTTTGTTTGCATAAGTAAATGTCAACGAGTTAAAGTAAAATGCTTTTTGCGAAAATTGCGCATTAGTCCAAATCAAAAGCTATAATAAACTATATAAATGTCTTAATGCCAAAGATTATTGCATCAAATTAAAGAGAATTTATGGGCTACGTAACACTGAATATTCTATTCCTCTAAATTACCTGGTGGAATAAATACAACGGTTTGATTATGAATATACAAAAAACATTTTTGTTGAGTTTTTGTACGTAATCTCTGTGTCGATCAACGCAAAATGTTGTCAATTTTCGTTTTCTATGTACAAAAACACAATAAAGAAGATAAAAAGGACACCTTGACTTATATTCCAATATTAGGTTGCTCGTTAACGAGGATTTTTAATCGCTGGCAGCGATTCCTTACGTTTCACATCGTCTCTTGCCGTTTAATTCTGTTTAAGTAATATTATTGACATTCTTGTAAAATTAATGTTACACTGCACATTTGACCACTTCACATTGCACAAATTTTCGCGATCGTAGGTATACAGCGCTCTGAAAAGCATCTCCGAATTTCACATATGTCCAGTCCGTATAAAATGACGTTTATGTCACAATTTAGCAGGGTGACGTTTGTTTTACAATTTAGCAGGCCGTGCACAGAACAATACCTAAAGGCGTGGCTGGTTGTTGTAGAGACGACTCTTAATGGCTGCCTTTTTTTTTTAAATTGACCACACTGTCCTTATATAGCCACTGTAGTCATCGTTACAGTGACTATATAATCACAGTGTGGCCATACAATTGTTGGCTGGTACTTTTGAATACAATGTCAAAATCAGATTTTGCGAAAAACCATGGTGATGTAATAAAAAATAGAATTTTTTTAACGGTGTAAGCGACATTTGGTAACAAAAAATTACTAAAGTCAAAATAAAATTTGACAATTATTCATTTGCTGAAGTGAATAATGTTATTCAAAATAACTGATCTCTCAAATACAATAAAATACCACAAAGGGGTTTAAATGTTGAAGAAATATGAGTCATACGGTGTCTTCAATTTATTACAATTGATGGAAATTGGAAAGTTCAAATCCAAAACACAAATGATATAGCATCATTTGTAAAAATCTTCTCGGTAATTTAATATGCTTTATTAACATCTAAATTATATTAGATAGATACATGGGCTAAACCCCAATATAGCCCATTGGTGCTTAGGCGCATGCGCGTGATAATGTGATTCTCAGTTTGTCGGAGGTTCTACAAATGTTCAGACAATGGAGGTAAAACACGGGAGTCTCATGCCAGACCCAATCTTGACTACCGTCAAGGTGCGAATTTAAGTTAGCTGCTGTTTAAGATTTGTGTGTGCTTTAGTAGAAAAATGCCTGTACATCACCATAAAACAAGCAGTTAGTCCAATTATTGTCGACAATAATATTGAATTTGAATTTCCTAATGAGTATTTCTCTTATTTATAGCTTAAAATCTAGTTTCACCACTGGCATAACAGTTCCTTTATGTTCATATTCCGTAAATGTCAAAATGTACCAGTGGGGCTATACTGGAGTTTTCCCGACACTAAACTACTTGCTATACATGTTTAACCTGGAATTGCAAATGTACACCGCAATAATCTATTGAGCAGTTACTTACGAATATTTAAGCAATATAAAACTTACAGGAAAATATTTATTTCTCTGTTAAATGTTCTGGTTTGTTTGATGTTAATACTGTTCTGAATATCGTAAACAACTAATTTGCGAAAAACGTCAAAATATGGTTCTTTTCCGTAGAAACAAACTATAATTTGGAAAACTCACAGCCGCGGGAAAACTAATAGCGGATTTCATCACGTGATACGTCCACTCAAACTTTTGACAAGTTATAAAATGCCAATGTCTTATTTTGACATTAGTAACTTTTTGTAACTAAACATTCTGTACACTGTTAAAAATGACAATAACTTGGAATCCTTTTGCCTTCAGCCAATAGAAAACATGACCACCGTATGGCCACACTGTGATTATATAGTCACTGTAGTCATCGTGGGTCTGTGGCGCCAAAACTGCCAAAATTGGCATTTTCTCAGAAATGAAAACAACAATGAATTTCAAAATATGTTCAGGTCGTATAAAGTGACTAAATATACACAAAAAAGATGGAAAAATAACTGTTATTCGTACAGCTGAAGATATTTAAAGAAAATGTTAATCAAATTTGTTGGAAACAACAAGTATTAAGATATGTACAATGGCGGACAATAAATTTAGACGGGCCTGTCATTCGGTTGACACTGTTTATGTTGGTGGCACTGTAAGTCTATGTCAAATTCGAGGTTAGCAGGTTAGGTTTTGCGTCACTTTTGACACAAACTGATGCAAAACCAAACAGTTACAGTGCCACCAACATAAACAGTGCCAAGCGAATGACCGGCTGGCGTAAATTTATTGTCCGCCATTGTACATATTTACTTTTGTTTTGTCTTTGTCTACAAGCAAAGTTATTTTCAACGATTGTATTTTGCCTTTGTTTTGCTTGTTTTTTGATAAAGTTACAAAATCATTAATGCAAGAAAATTTACTTTTAAAGTGTGCTCATATCAATAGTCGTTCATTAACTCACAATTTTACCGATTTCAGGGATCATGTTCTACATCAGTGATTCCCAAAGTGGGCGATACCGCCCCTTGGGGGGCGCTGGAACGATCCAGGGGGGCGATAGTAGCCACGGGTGCAGTTGGGGGGCGGTGAATTAAAATAAGGGGGCGATAGTAGCCACGGGTGCAGTTGGGGGGCGGTGAATTAAAATAAGGGGGCGATGAAAACTTTAAGAAGGAAGAGAAGATAGAAGATGTAGAAAAACCGTTCCTAAATATTTCATCTGTTGTGTAACATAGTGTAACATTAGTTTCCAAATAAACACACAACATGTAAGTTACAGATTTATTTATCCCATGAAGACTATTTACCATTATTAAATGTTTTTATCCAACACTGTGAGTTATTAAGCCCATAACTATGGTGATTTTAGGAATTTAAAGTGGCCTATATGTCACTAGTGAGTTATAAACCATAAGGCACTAGTGTGTTATAAACCATAAGTCACTCTCGATAAAAAAAACTATTGAAAATTAACATTTTATTCAGAACACATTACAGAACATATTACATCCATAACGCAATATTACATACTCAATATAATACATTTTAGAACATCACTTATTAATATTAATATTTATATTAATGTCAATTGCATAGTTGTTACTTCTAGTCATTTGACAATTTACATTATTATTGGAAATTTCATTACGTGATTCTGCGCTATTCACTACAATACTTGGAACAGTGGCGGTGGTGAACTCAGAACCTCCTTGAATTTTTCTTGCTGTGTTTGTACCCCTCTGCCACAGTAGACGATTTCCATCCACCGTGGCGTTTAAGCGCTGTTATGTTGCCTCCACCATTAACCAACAGTGTAGCAGAAGACCGTCTCAAACTGTGACCAGTGTAAGCCTCTGCATGTGGTAGTTTCAAGTAAGATGCGATTCGGAATGGCACCTTAGACAATGTGTTTATTCCAACTGGTTGGATCGTGCATTTTTGATGTTTGTAATTCAAAAAAAATCTACGGTGTGGTACCTTGGCAGGTCGTAATGAAACATAGTTTCTATAGAGATGAATAGGACTGACAGGATATCCCTCGTTTATGACAGTGAAACTTCGAGGTTTGTTGGTTTTTGTATCAGGAATGGAAATATAGAGATATGATCCCTTGTCTTCGATGTGCTCAACACTCAAATTTGTCAGCTCATTACAACGGCATGCCCCCGCAATACCCATTATTAGTGCAACCTATAAACATATATTTAAATAGGATTTACGGAAATCAAATAGGCACTATCTCACCTTCTCCATCAGATAATCACTGTCCGGAGCACTTCTTAGAAACTGCTCAATATGTTCCTTTTCCAAAATCTTGGCTTTCTTTGGTTTATGTGCTCTTGACTCACTTTTCAAGAAAGATATAAGCCTACCATATTTCGATATATCGACATTTTTATGAAATTTTAACGTTGCTTTCAACATCGAGTATTTTGTCCACATTGACGAACCTACATTTTTCTTTCCAATTTCAACAAAATACGCCAACAATATTTCTTCGGTTATACCACTAACTCCTTTCTCTTCTCTCCAGGACTTGAATAGCCCGAATTCCTTTTCATAAATATCCTTCGATTTCTTGGGTATTATTTTTGATAATGCTAGTTTAGCATCATTTTGAATTTCAGCAGGAACAAACACTTTTTCTTCCATTAGGTATTCGGCGTCGTTTTCATGTGTTGACACTTTTGTGAAACCAAACACGATTATTGTTTCAATGTAAACAAAACTTTTATGTGCCATGGTGATCGCGTCAAAGCCTTCCCATAAATTGAGCTACTTTTAATAATTTGTCAAATAAAAATGTCACAACTGTCATCAGAAAAAGGATGCGTTTTAACGAAATTCTGAAGGTGTTGGATAAAATTATGTATGGAACTCGTGTGTTATCGGTCATAAGTCACTTTTAAAAACAAAGCCACTCGCACAAAGTGCTCGTGGCTTACCCGTTTTTTCTCGTGACTTATTTCCCTTATAACACACTTGTACCATAAATAACTATTATTCTTCTTCATACCATTTGTTACTTTATTTATTCAGTCTGTTTATTAAAATTCGTTTATTCTCCGTTTCTTTAATTTTACTTTATCACATCCTTTAGTACACCATCCAGAAAGTAAATACCATTATAATAAAGGGTTTTTATTATTCAAATTTGCTTTTACTCAAAATACAGGTTACAAATTCAGTATAAAATTAGTTATTTTAAAAATATTTTCTCTAGCAATAATAATTTATACCAAATTTCTATATGATATATTTTAGTATAACATTTCATAATCGACTTTTTCAGATAATTATTTGAGTTTGGCTTTCACTTTAGTTATTCTGATTGTCAGTTAATACAAATGAAAATCTAATCTCTTATGTTACCAAACAACTATCCCAACTAAATCAATTTATATGCTCGAACCTGTTAATGAACTATTCACAATTTAACAGTAACTGTATCTAATGTATCATTCATTAAACAATTCTCAAATATTTATGTTGTACTTTGTAATTGCTAATTAATTTATTCTTTCGAAATAATTTTCTACCTAGAAATACTCTTATAGATAATTATCAGTCTCAAGAAGCTACCACTACAATATCTTTCTGTTTGTTCGCTTAAATAATTTAGATTTCCAGTGGGCGCCAAGAAATTGTTTTTCTGAAAAGGGGGCGGTAGGCCAAATAAGTTTGGGAACCACTGTTCTACATAATTCATATGATGTACTGGCTGTTATCGTGACCTGGTTAAGTGACAACATCCCCAACGATACTATACGTATTAATGGCTACACCATTGTGCGCAGAGATAGTCGGGGTAGAGGTGGAGAAGCCGCCTTTTACAGTTTTACATAAGATCAACTTTACGATTCACTGTCATTGATACTGTTCAAGATATTGAGCAATTGTGGCTTAGCGTATCCTTTAGTAATCGTAAGTATGCATTTGGAGTCGTGTATAATCCGTATCAAAAATGTTATGCCTAATTTATAAATACCTTAGAATCCAGCCTGTTTGTGATAATACCGGCTGTTGGAGACCTCTTTTGCTTTTGGTGACTTCAACATAGACATGTTTGATACTGATAGTGCGGCCACTGCCTATGTTACTGAACTTTTAGATGCTTTTGATATTAATGAACCTACTCGTGTAACAGGTACGTCAAGTACCTACTCTACTAGATTATATATTGACTACAAATAAAGAAATAGTAACTTCAGTTTCTGTAATTTCATTACATGCCAATTTTAATCATTCTTTCATAAGTTGTACAATAAAGTTACCCCACGGCAAAACATTACCGATTATTCGAACGAGTAGAGATTTTAAACATTTTAATTATCAACAATTTGATTCTGCGTTACGTTCTATACCTTGGAGGAACATGTATGACATTAATGATATAAATGACAATATTACCTTTTTTAATGAACACATAAGTACCTTATTAAATCTATTTTCAAAAAAAAAACTGTGAATTACCAAGTCGATTGTGCAAGAATCGCGAATAAGGTTTAGTGTCAAAATGTTACCTTCATTCACAAAACAGTTGGAGCTAGAACACCTGTAACCGACATTGCTCTTACGACCACGATAAAAATGCAAACTAAAAAGAATTAGGCCCCAAACTGCTGTAGAAGTAAACAAACAAAGGTCTGGCAATGGTGCAAGGTATCACTTATAATAATGCAGAAGACTAAAAGCCGTGTTTACACAACTAAAAGTACCACGGTTGCATTCGACCATTTCTATTTTCGGGTTTTTGTAAACAAACTTTCCAGTACCTTTAATAGCGATATTATCACAGAAAACAATTATTTATTATGCCTATTTCTTGTGTTTTTTAAAACTATGCAGGCAGCTTCAAACGGATGTCAAATTTCTTTAATAGCCATATCTCGTCATTGAATGCTGCCAAACACTCAAACAAAGAGCCTTGCGTTTTAACATAGTGTAAAAGCAACCCCAATGCTTACGCTACATAACCTAACCTTCGGTGCAACTGTGAGCTAAGTGTTGTTTTATTATAATTAATAGAAAAGATGATGTGCTTCGCCACCGATTGCAAACATTATAATGAAAAACATACGTGCAAGTTTTTTACGTTCCCAAAAGAACCTAATCAGCGGCGACGGTGGATAAAATTAATTAGGTAAGAATAAGGTTATGTTATGGTTTTTGTTTAATAAGGGCGTTTTAAGAAAACTAATATCTATTTTATATTTTTAGGAGACCAAATGCCGTCCAAAAGATTGACACAAGTAGCAGTGTCGTAACCGAAGCTGAAAACATGCTATTGAAGCAGCCGTGAACACAAGAATGGTATTAGATTGCACCGAAATCTGGCAAGTGTGTGGCGCACTAACCAATTTCCACTAATAAAAGGTATTAGGGCGTTTTAAGAAAACTAATATCTATTTTATATTTTTAGGAGAGCAAATGCCGTCCAAAAGAATGGGTGCGTTCAGCCGGCGTAGCGCTGATTTAGCGCTCGCTTTTTGCTAAGTTCAAGCAGCTGCGAGCGGCTGAACGGCATTTGGGTTAGCGATCGCTGTGTTTACTAACAAACGTCAGTTTTGAGCGCGTCAACAGAATGGAGCAAATTGATCACTTAATACTCGAATTTGCTGCAGATGATGTGATGGAAATTAATCCATTAGTGCAATTAATGCCGTTGTTAGAAAATAACGGAAACTTATTGCAGTTGATTGATTTGGATGCAGAAAAGAATGATGAGACTGTTCATAATGTCAACTACTTTGAGGAAGTGGTACCACGTTATTCACCGCAGGAGTTTTGTGAACATTTTAGAATGTCCAGAAATGTTATGGAGGTATCTATCTAGCAATATTAGTACAATTTTGCTTACTTAAAAAATACAGTGCAACTGTATTAATTTGTATATATGAAATGCATGTAATTAGGTATTTATAAACATTTTACAATTATTTGTTTATTTCAGATGCTTGTGGTGGACATAGGCAATAGAGTAGACATCGAAGGCAGAATCGATCTTGGAAAAAAGACTCTGTTTACCATATGGATGTTGGCTAAACCGGAATCGTATTTGGCATGCTGCGATCGGTTTGGAATGTCGAAAGGCACCGGTCATCTAATTTTTTATCAAATTTGCAATAGTTTGTTGCAAATGATGCCACAAGAAATACGATGGCCTACTAACGAGCAGGCGATTATGACAGCCAACACATTTCATGCACGAACAGGCTTTCCTGGAATTGTGGGGGCTATAGACGGTTGCCATATCCCTATAAAAGCCCCAGCTCATAACGCCGTTGATTCCTTGGTGATAGTGCATATCCATTAATGAAAAATGTAATGGTGCCATTTAGGGATACAGGCCATTTGACACCGATGCAATAGTTTATTGTATGTTAAGAGCTGAAAGTGCATTCTTGCCGCTTGCGCATGAATATTGCTGGTTGAGACGAAGTCGAAACCAGCAATCATGCAAAAGCGGCAAGCGCACTTTTAGCTCGAAACATACATACTATTTTTTCGACGACTGAGCATATTATTAAAGGAAAATATCAAATTTCGTTTTATCGCAAAAATTAATTGACAATCAAGTTAACATTACTCGCGCAGTCTATATGACAGGTGACGCGATTATTTCCACAAATGACGGGCGTTGTCAAGGAAACATTCGGACGTGGCTACCTATTTTGTTAACGCGGAAACCCAAAACGCTCGGCGTGCGGCAAAAAGATGAAAACGCACGCTCAGCGGCAAATGTCAACTTTCTGTTGTCAAATGACAGTGAGAAAAATCTACTTTCGATGTCAGTCGTCGAAAAAATAATTTTAATACGAGATTAAGTACAGCCCGAAGCAAAATAGAGCAAGCGTTTGGACGGCTAAAAGGAAAATTCCGAAGGCTGAAATACCTCGATATGAATATTGAAAATGTTACAACAGTCGTCACCGCAGCTTGTGTTCTACACAACTATATAATACGTAGGGAAGGACTGCAAAATGTTGATTTAAACATTGAAGAAAATAATGCCAATGAGGATGGACCTCATGAAGAATTTTTCGATGACGTAAATATTGGGGTCCAAAAACGAAACAAAATAATGCAGCAAATTTTCTAAAAGTGGCAAATATTTAAATGTACGATAAATTGTAAATATGTATATATACAGTAGGTATGTCCCCGGATTGAGTTTACAATAGGTATGATTGACCAAAAATTTTCGAATTGGAATTTCATATTTTGGGATTCCGCCCTGCTTGGTGTGAAACGAATTTTAAGAATATTTTCAGTTTTTGAAAAACAAGTAGGCCTTGACAAGGAAGCGAAAAATATTTTATTTTCAGGTAAACTACCCTTTTTGTTCATGATACGGCAAAATTTAATTAAGAAAAGTTGTTGATAATGATAAATTATGACCCTATACCAAATTTCAGAACGATCTGTCGACTTATAAATCACTGTTATTTTTTAGAAAATTGTATTTTATTGTCAGGTAAACTACCTTTTTTGTTCATGATACGGCAAAATTGTATTAAGAAAAGTTGTTTACAATGAGAAATTATGATCCTATACAAAATTTCAGAAAGATCTTGCGTCTTAGATTAAACCGTTATTAGTAGCTTCAGCGTACTTATGCGAACGTTTTGTCCGTCCGTCCGTCCGTCCGTTCGTCCGTCCGTCCGTCCGTCTGGATCCCCTGTAACTTTCGAACGGCTACAGATATCGAAATTGTGAAAGGGGGCAAAGTTGTTGCTAAGGTCCCGAGCACCTTCATGCGCTATTTGGTTTTGGCGAAAGGTGCCGATTTTCCACTTTGCAAAATTTCCAAGCATTGTAGCACAGTGGCGGCTTGTCCACTTGGCGCCATCTACAGAAGTTCGGTGGTCACGTTTTGAACTACACATTCTGAAGCTACTCTTTAGATCTGTAGTTGAGCAGTTTATTTTTTAGATCAAACAAATTGCTTTTATTAAAAATGACGGTTTAATCTAAGTCGACAGAGCTTTCTGAAATTTGTTATAGGGCCATAATTTATGATTATAAACAACTTTTCTTAATACAATTTTTCCGTATCATGAACAAAAAGGGTAGTTTACCTGACAATAAAATACAATTTTCTAAAAACTAACAGTTTTTTATAAGTCGACAGATCGTTCTGAAATTTGGTATAGCGTCATAATTTATCATTATTAACAACTTTTCTTAATTAAATTTTGCCGTATCATGAACAAAAAGGGTAGTTTACCTGAAAATAAAATATTTTTCGCTTCCTTGTCAAGGCCTACTTGTTTTTCAAAAACTGAAAATATTCTTAAAATTCGTTTCACACCAAGCAGGGCGGAATCCCAATTCGAAAATTTTTGGTCAATCATACCTATTGTAAACTCAATCCGGGGACATACTGTCAGTGTTGGGTAGTAACTAAGTAAAAGTAACTCGTTACTGGTAACTAGTTACTTTTCAGTAACTTAATAGTAACTTAATTACTTTTGTGTTTTCAGTAATTGTAACTATAACGCGTTACAATTATTTAGTAACTTAAGTAACTGAATATGACAAGTTACATTTTCATGCTACAAATGTAAAATATTTTAAAATGTTCGATTTTTAATGCGTAGTATTTAAGAAATTATACCTGAAGCTGAAGAATTTGTAGAAATTGCGAATGCTAATACCGACCACAGGTCTTGTACTTAGTCGATAATAAATAATATTTAACGGATCCTATTTGAGTGGTGACAGCTATTTCCAGTAATCTCTAATCCTTTAACAACTAGAAGCTCTCTGAGCAGGAATGTGGATTACTGGATCCCAAAAACATCGTTGAACTAGCGCGTCTAAGCTCTAAGCCTGTTCCTTCCCCCACCTTCTGCTGTTTAAACATTACTATAATAATTCTGTGTTGTAGTTGCTATTTGCACTTCATGTAGTAAATTTGTTACAAGTTTCAATAAGTGTTTGTTTAACAAAATGAATAGCACTTTAATGGAGGTTGATGATTTTGAAGACGTGCGGTTAGCGAGCAATAAAATACCTTGGCCTGGGTATGAAGAATTTTTCTAATTTAAAGCTTATAAAGATCCTCTGAAAAAAAATATTACGGTAATGTGTAAATTGTGTCTACCGCAAACAAAAGTTTTGTCCTGTGCCGTTACATCATCGTCAAATATACGTAAACATGTTAAGGTAAGCGGCAATGCATTTTGTTTAATATGCAGTGTTTTTTTCCACGGATTCTTCTAGATTATTACAATTTAGTTGGGTAATCAGTATAAAAAAGCTATGGTAAAAACACACAAGAAAACACAACCACTACATACATTTTTTTGTTTGGATTTTTATTTGGTGGCTTTTCCACTGAGTTTTTTCATGGCTTTTTTCAATGGATTCGTTCCTGTTTTTTTATCCTTGGCTTTTTGACAAGGCTTTTATTATCCTAGTATGACTTTATTTGCATTTTTCGAAAAAGTTTTGGGAATGTTATCTACATTCTTTCCTACTAATAAATCCTCGCTTTTTACCGTAATTCATGTTAAATTGAATTAATTTTAAGTTTGTTATCATTGTATAAAATTGTAGTGGGCAATTCACTGGGCTTAGCCGGTTTTTGTCACAAAGAAACGAAAATAAATAAATAAATATCATTCCCAGTGTTTTACAGTTGCATTTGTTGTAGATCAATAATTCTTCTTATTTAAAGAAAATTGATGCAGCGATCTCTGCTTGCAAGAAAAAACGAATTGAAGTCGGTGATAACAAACAGCAAACGCTTGAAAGTTGTATTAACCGCCAGGGCAGCATATCGCAGCTAAAATTAAATCAGATCACGGAGCGTTTAATTGTTGAAGCTATTTTGCCATTTTCATTTATTGAAGGACAGCCTTGGAGAAATTTTACAAACACAGCATTTCCAACAAAACATATTATGACGAGGAAAACTCTAATGGCTAAAGTGCAGCAATCCTTCCACAATCTAAAGGAAAAATTAATAGCTGCATTAGAAAAACCAAATCTTGTTGCTGTAACAGCAGACCTGTGGAAAATGTATAACAGGCAAGTATTAAACAAAAATACCTTTCGTGTTACTTCAACATTCTGATTGTTTTTAGAAGTTTTCTGGAAATGACTGTGCATTGGATAGAAAATACGACCCTACACAGAAAATCTGCTGTGATTGCCTGTCGTCGCTTAAGAGGTTGCGTTAGATACAACATTTCAGCACAGAATATGGAGGAAATATTTCAAGAATATAACATCCAACATAAAATCTGTAAGGTTATCACTGACAACGGGTCGAATTTTGTGAAAGCTTTCAGGTATGTAGTTCAGTATTCAGTAGTCGTAGTTCAGATTATGACAATTAAAATATATTCCGTTTTGGGGTGTGCTTACAATTTCTAATTTTTTAAGATTATTTGGTGACAAAGAAGAAGAAGAGGATGAAGATAATGAAGACGTGACAGAAGCTGTAGAAATAACAGAACTACTTCAGAATGGAGAAATGGAAATTGATAACCATTATTTATTGCCACCTCATCATAGATGTGCTGCCCACACATTGAATTTATTAGCGACAAAAGATGCCCTAGTAGCAGAAAAGGACATTATTTATAAAAGAGCTTCTCGAGCAGCATTTGCAAAATGTCAAGCATTGTGGAATAAACAGTCATACTCTGGACCTGTTGCAGATGAAATAAAGAAGTGCTTGGGTATCCATTTAACCACGCCTAATGCCACAAGATGGAATTCCACTTTCGATGCTGTTAAATTAATAGCAAAATTGATTTCAAAAAACGTTAATAGTTTTAACCATGCTTGTGATCTTGTCAAAATTTCACGGTTGTCAGCGCAAGATATTAAGTTTATAGCGGAATATTGTGAGGTTTGTCAAATATTTCTTGTTTATTTACAATTGTTTTTTATAAATAATTAATTTTAGATTATGGAACCAGTAGCTAATGCCCTAGACATACTGCAAGGCGAAAACAATATGTACATGGCCTACTTACAACCAACCATAGAAGAAATATACCGGAAAATGCAATTACTGAAAACAAAGAATTTTCCTTTTTGCGGATCATTGATTAAAGCTATCACCGATGGCTTAAATAAAAGGTATTTATTTAATAGGAATGCATTAACAAAAATATTGACTGTTGCCAATTTTTATTTTAGATTCACAGAAATTCGCAACAATTCTGACTACACTCTGGCGGCGGTTACTCATCCTTGGTTTAAATTTGAGTGGATATGTGATGCAGAAAAGACACGAAACGCTGTTACATTATTGGAAAATGAAGTAAAAAATCGTGCTTCTACTTCATCAGTTTGTCCACTTCCCAGTCCACAAAATAATGATGGCGACAAAGGAGAACACAATTTTTTTTCCTTCAAAACAGTAAAGCGGTCCAAAAATATGGATGAAACTGAAATGTATATGAAGTGCGATTCATCTAATTTAACAGCTTTAGACAAATTTCCAACAATTAGGGAAATATTTATTAGATATAATACTGCCCTCCCTTCCAGTGCTCCAGTAGAACAATTGTTCAGCACTGCAAAAGACGTTCTCCATTTCAAACGTACAAAATTAAGTGATAAAAATTTTGAAATGCAGTTATTATTAAAAACCAATAAATTTTATACATAAGACAGAAATGTAGAAATAGGAATCTAATTTACTAATAAACAATTGTTTATAAATATGTGTTTCTGTTGATATTAAGTTGATAGTAATTGCATGTAGATTAGTAGCCTCTCATAAAAAAAAGTAACTTAAAAAATAACGAGTTACTTTATGGTAACTTAGTAACTTATCCAAGTTACTTTTATAATTCTGTAACTTAGTAACTTACTCAGTTACTTTTTTGCCGAGTAACTGATTAACTTACTTAGTTACTTTTCTAGAGTAACTTACCCAACACTGCATACTGTATACAGGCTGATTTTTTTATCATGTAACAACTTATAAGCAACCCATTATGCAGAAGCATACATAATGCATGCTTCTGCATAATGGGTTGCCTACAAGTTGTTACACGATAAAAAAATCAGCCTGTATATATAGTTGATATTTTGTAAATATATTTTATAAAATTAGCATGTTTTTGTTGTGTAAGTGTAAACATAGTCAAAGGGTCATTCATGCAGCAGCAGAATTACAAAACAATTAGGCATCCTTTTTAGATATCTTCTCTCGGCATTTTAATTAACAACTTTGAAAAGGGTTACATACAGGGTCCGGCAAACGGCAAGATTTCGTAAATACTTTTATTGTTGAAAAATTTTTTTTTTTATAATTATTAATACATTAATGGGAAATAAAAGAGTAGCCATTTGATTTACAATGTTAAAAAAAATTTTTTTGAATACTACATCTTCCAAATGTCCTCCGTTGACATTAAATTTATGCATTCTTGGAGTCGAGCCTGAAAGTTTTGCATCACTCTTCGCAGCATATCAACAGGTATTGCTGCAATCTCGTCACGAATTCGTTGTTTGAGGGCCGGGATTGTCCTGGGTGGATCAGTTGCAAACACTTTTGTTTTTAGGTAACCCCACGAAGAGTGATGCAAAACTTTCAGGCTCGACTCCTAAGAATGCATAAATGACAACGGAGGACATTTGGCAGATGTAGTATTCAAAAAAATTTTTTTTTAACATTGTAAATCAAATGGCTACTCTTTTATTTCCCATTAATGTATTCATAATTATAAAAAAAATAATTTTGCAACAATAAAATTATTTACGAAATCTTCCCGTTTCATTGCCGGACCCTGTACAATGCAATAAATGCTAAAACACCAGATCAAAAACCATCAAAATACTACGGTGAATATTGTTACGCCATGCCATGTGTAAATGCGTTTATTTTAAAATGCAATATATGAACCGTAATTTTATTGAAAAAGAAGCATGAGAAAGAACAGGGCATGTAATAACCCACATACTTGCTGTAAACCGAAGTCTTTCTACTATTTGATCAACAGAATTCCTTCCCCCGTACAATATATTATGTTTTTACATACTCAGTAACGTTTCCATATTGCATTTTAAAATAAACGCATTTACACATATTGCGCGATATAATAAACTCCCTGTATAATAAAAAATCAGACTATACACCGATGTCAAAATATATTTATTACAAAACTTCTTACTCATTACAATATTAAGTGAATCAAATAAAAAAATATATACATTTAAATATAATTATACATAAAATAATGATACAATTTTAAAACTAATTATTTTTATTATTTGTATTTTTAACTAACTCTAACAGTTGTCGCAAAATATCATTTCGCTTCTTTTGTGTTTGGAGTTACTCCTTGTACACATTTTTAATTTCTTGCAGCTCTCTAATTTTCTGCTCTTCGGAGAGCAGCATTTGCTTTCGAAATTCTTCTTAACTCTCTATTTTTACGTTTGGTACCTCGAGTATCACTGGCAGCAGTATTCAAACTGGGAATTCTAGACGGTGTGGATGACAGGCTTAATAACGATTCCACTGGTGGAGTTGGTGATGAAGAATTCGATGTTGAAGAGGCAAGGGATGATGAATTTGAAGGTATTGGGGGTGGCAAAGCTGACGAAGAGGGTGCAGGTATATATGCTGGGATTAAGGATGACTGAGTAGATGTAGAGGGCTGGTTTAGCACAGATAAGGGAAGCTTAGGTTGTGGAATGGACGATATTAAGTGTGGAGGATTAATGGTGGCATCAGTATGAAGCAGGTCATCCATCACGTCGAAATATTCCCAAGTTTGTCTACCTCTGCCAGTTTTTCTTTTGGTATCTTTTATTCCTTTATAAGTGCTCTTCAAATTTCTAAATTTTCTGTCACACATGTCCGGTGTCACATGGTAACAATTTTTTTTCATATTTTCGGCAATTCTCCCCCACAACAGACTATTTTTCATTTTGGGGTTTCTGAAGTTGCAGCATTCTGAGCGGTAGTGCTCAATCAACAACATGGTCGATTTCTGTGACCAAACAAACCGCTCGGCAGCTGAATCGTCTGCAGGCTCATCTGTTCTTTCCGGTACCATGCGTTGCTGCATAATTTGATTTATAACATCATTCTTGATCGTCTCGTCGATAAGAAAAATAAAATCTTAGACTTAATTTAATCAACAGTAGGTAGTTTCAAAAGATTCAATGGAAATGTAACTTAGTTCGAACGAAATTATAGTAATATTAAGAAGCAATACATACCATCAAAAATAGCTTGTACCATATGTGATGGGACTTCCGCCGCTACAGTTTCTCCGTTAACATTAAACTGCAGCAGGGTCGTTTCAGAAACCATGATTTTCGCGCCTTTCTAGGTTATATTTACAAATTAGCCCAAACACCGTGTTCTGCTGAGTGGTCAAGCGGAAATGAAGCGACAATGGAGCGAAAATAAATTCGCTCCCAAAAATGGCGACTGCTGCAGAAGCGAAACCGAAGCGCTGTCGGTCAGCGAAGCGTTCAACGCAGTCGCTACCTCAGCGCTATGCCGGCTGAACGCACCCAATGACACAAGCAGCAGTGTCTTAACCGAAGCTGAAAACATGCTATTGAAGCAGCCGTTTGGACATTGCTACAAAGAAATTAGAGAAGCTGGAAATGTCTTTCAGCTTTACGCATATCGAAAATCAAGACGATTTAATTGTGTTATATACTGGACTACCCAACCAAGAAATGTTTTTATCGCTTTTCAATTTGTTGGAAAATATTGATAGAAATTATTATTTAGAATGGAACGTGTAACGTATTTCTGCCATCAATCAATTATTTTTAACGTTATATAAGCTGCGCCAGAATCCCCCACGTAAAGATTTAGCTCAGCGATTCAACTGTAGCTCTGCAACAGTTACTAATATTTTTTTAACTTGGTTAAATTTGTTACACAAAGTAATATTTTCCAGTATAATGTCATCTGTACCATCTGTTTAAGATAATCAAGCGTGTTTACCTAATTGTTTTGCTTTCTTTCCGAACACAAGAATGGTATTAGATTGCACCGAAATCTGGCAAGTGTGTGGCGCACTAACCAATTTCCACTAATAACAACTGCTTATTTATTTAAATAAGACATTTTTTCCTTATTGTATAGTTGTACATTACTATATGTTAGTTTAAGTTCACTGAAATATTCGTTTTGTTAATTACAGAACTTAACAAGTTAATAAATAAAAGTATTTACAAAAATATTGCTCTAACTGCTATCTAATAAAAAATTTCTTATTAATAGTACAGCAATATCACGAAAACAAATTGCGCACATCATCAAATATTTAGTTATTAATTTAAAGTTACCGTTTGATTCCGTGATTTACCTATAGTTACAATAAATACGATTAACTATAGGTAGATCACGGAACCAAACGGTAACTTTAAATTAATAACTAAATATTTGATGACGTGCACAGTTTGTTTCCGTGATTTTACTATATGTATATTGCTTCCTGCGCTGGGATGAGCTCCATATACAGCTGAGCGCTGGGTTAGTCAGCCGAGGTGCGAAGCACTGCGGTCAGCTAAAAGCACGAAGCTGGAATAAGCCTTCCCACGAGGTATGTATGCTATTTTACTCACAACATAGTTACACATTTATTTAATTTTGACATTTACTAGAGATGGAAGGAATTTTGTATCATAACAATTCTTCAAAATTTGTATATTTTCTGCCCATTCTTTTTTTTTTGTAGCTGGAATTATTGCGACGACTTGAGGAGTCCAGATAACTGGATAGCATTTCTTTTTATGTACTAACAAGTGCAATGCACCCTGTATTTGGTGAAAATATTCATGGTTTTCATTTACCACAAACTGTTGCAGTACCTTATCGTAAGAACAAATATAGCCTTTATCATGTGATTCCATCAAGTTGGAATTGCGATATTTAAATGGACATTTAACTTCCACAAGCTCTTCCTACAAGGCCATCTGGGATGGCCCCAAGGTATCCAAACTGATGGAGCCATAGTCCAGCAGATGTCACAGAAAGTCCAGTTGCTGCCCCAAATGTTTCAATTGCATTATTTTCATGTTCTCGCCCCTCACCGAATGGCCTTTACTCCATCTAAGTTATATGTTCCTGCATAATAACAGAACTTTATGAAAAATGTGAAAAATATTTTGCAAAGCAAACCTGTTAGTTTTTTGAAAAGCGATGCAGAGTAACGATTTCTTTTGCAAGCTGCTAGCACCGTACCGAACGAACTGGCTGTTAAACGAAACCTGCGAATAATTAACCACAAGGGATTTTTTTACTGCCCTATGGTTTTCTCAAATATAGTTATTACTTGGTCAGGAGAAACATTCACTTTTTGTTCAAAATAACTAAGTTTTTCAGATATATTTTGATATTCTGCAGAGAAAATTATATAACTAATCTGTGGAACAATATTATCTTCGTGTGCAGTAAGTCTGGGTGCTAGAAGCCAACTGAATCCTACCAGCCCTCCAAACGAAGCCAATTTTTCTCTAAGCGTTTCGATCACTTTCTTGGTAACACTTCTCTTCGAAGCTCGATATTCCTTAGACGGCAAAAACAATTCATCGATTGTTCTCAAGTTTTCATCAAGTGCTTTAGATTGTTTAGGCACTGACCAGCTACATGACTGGTCCGTAACTGATATATTATAATGGGCAAATAGTGCCAGTGCAGCAACATGGTGACATGAAACTTGTCCACGAGGACATGTGCAAGAAGTTGAGGTTATGTTTTTGTCTTCATCGAGGAAGATCTACAAAGTAAAAATATATACTTAGTATTCGTTACTGCTTAGAATCCATCTGAAGCAGCAATCAGTATTTTAAATAATTATACTTTTTAAGCTAAAATTTATCTTACCTCAACATATGCTCTTTGGTATCGCTTATCTTTCATGCTTGCGTGTACTGTACCATTTACCATTTAATACTGAACAGAAAAAGAAGACACTATTCAATTCAGCAGTATTGGCCGTATCCAATATGAAAGAAAGTTGCCCGGAGGCTATCCAAGAATGTCCATAAAACGCTCTCCAGAGGCGAGCGTTCCCTTTCCAGAAACTTTCCATTTGAAAATATATTTTTTTGGAACTTTTCCTTATTGCCATTCTCTAGCGTGGTTTTAAAACTTTCTTTAGTGCAACAAAAGTTATTAAATTCGTCCTAGATTTTAAATGCGGCATTTGCCGCGGGTTTCAGCTAGTATATTTAATATCTACTATATTGCTAGCGGCTATGAGTGGGGAGGTCACAACGTAAGTGAGACAGACAACCAACTCTTCGATGTATTTGGTGAGCTGTGCGCAATCGCGTCGGCGTCGTCCGCCCAATGGGAGAGTGGTCAAGTTTAAAATTCGCTTCTAATGGCGGAGTTCGAATTCTCACGCATGCGCACGAGACACGTAGTATTCAGAGTGAGACTATGTCGGCGCCGTAATGTTTTCGGCCGTTCCCAGGCCCTACTAGCAAAATAGTAAGTAATACATACAGGGTGATTCAAATTAAGTGCGCACCATTGCTATCTTTGTTATTATTGATTTTACAAAGTAGGTTAAATTAGCAAAGTAGTAGTGTTTTCGGTGCTGATTAATATGCAATTAATAAAAAAACAATCGAATAACTCGTTGGCGACAAAATTTAAAAAAATATTATTTTTAAATGAAACACTCTGTATATTTTTCAAAAACTTGAAATAAAAATGAATTTTTGATATAAAAGTCTTAATACACTACTGTCTTAAAATGAATACTAAAGAAGTTATCGCAAGTTTCAGTTTATAGATAAATACATACCTACATTATTCTACTGTAAAAATTCATTGCAGGCTTGTTTTAAGTCTGATAACCAGAAACAGTAACAAAACAATAAGAAATAAATAAACAACACTAATTACTTTGGACAACCAAACGTACGACAAATTGTTTTTGCCAGTTCTGATGTTTACGTTATTGTTTTTGTTTTTAGTAGCAGCCTACTTGAATTTTGCGTAAGTACGGTGTATTGCGATATACGAGTAAGTAAACTAAAATCTCCCCTAACTTCTTTAATATCCATTTTAAGATAATAGTGTATTAAGACTTTTATATCACAAATTAATTTTTACTTCAAGTTTTTGAAATATATACAGGCTGTTCCATTAAAAAAACTAAAAGTTTTTAATTTTGTCGCAAACTCGTTATTCGATTGTTTTTTTATTAATTGCATATTAATCAGCGCCAAAAACACTACTAGTTTGCTAATTTAACCTACTTTCTAAAATCAATAATAACAAAGATATGGTGTAAGGTATTTTAAATGTAAGCTATCAGCTGTTCGTGCCTCCTTGCTAGATTACTGACTCTAGGAACAGTAGTTCATCGGGGGCGACGTACACTTCTGTGCAATAAAATTAAGCACACACGGCTTTGTTGTATTTATTAATAGCGTTTTATTTTTGAAAGGACTTAGTTTTAGTCTTTTAATAAAGGTGTTATTTTCAAGTTATGGTGTTTTTGTCATTTATTGAAATTGCTGCAAGGCCTTTAAAATAGACCCGAATTATACAAATTAGAATATTGTGAAAAATAGTCATAAGACTTGTGCTTAATTTTATTGCACAGGAGTGTACATAACCTCGAATTTTCCTTTTATTTGAAGCACCAGCATCTACACCGCAAGGTAAAATGATGTTATCGATATACATACATACATACGTATATACAGTGTGTCTAAAAAAGAACTACATCTAGTGTGCTTTGAATTTCCCATACAAACGTAAAATGTGCCGCTCTCGCGCGCTACTGTTAGCTAGTAGTAGACCTAGTAGACGGAAGAATAACATAACCTCAACAACAGTCTTTGTTGACAAAATTTACTTGTGGTTTTCGTTTACTTTTAAATGAAGATATGTGCGCATTTTAACGTATTATTCAACAGCATGAATATCGTAAGAAGTAAGACAACCCTTATTAAAAATGATTAATCCTAATTGTTTTCCAGAAAATAAAAAATATTTCTCAAATACAGAACTTAAAAGTAATGGAAGGAATATAACTTAATAAACTAAAGGTAGTCCTTAGAAAAGGGTTAATTATTGACTACAACAAGTACTCGAAGTGGCCCCGTCCTGCTGAAAGTAACCACCATTAAATTCATCGGGGTGCAGTTGATCCAAAAAGGGCACTAATAGCTGTTCTCGATAACGTTGACCATTTATGGTGTTATGAAAAAATATTGGTCCTATGATCCTACGACGTGACACAGCTAACCATATTCCAACTTTAACAGGATTTAAAGGAGCTTCAACATAGTTATGTGGATTATTGACTGACCACATTCTGTAGTTCTGTGTATTTACAAATCCACTTAAATGGAACCACGCCTCGTCACTAAAACAACTTAAATCAAGAACATCGTTGTTTAAATTTTTTTGGAAAAAGTTGCAGTAATGTATTCGACTATTCCCTTTGTCAAATTTCATGTACAACAGACACTTCATATGGATGCCTGTGCAGTCGCTTCTTCAAAATGTTGTGAACAGTACTTCTAGGGACATCTGTCTGAGCTGAAATACGACGCACTGACATTTTTGGGTTTTCTACGACGAGAGCTTCGACATTTTCCATAATGTTTGGTTCAGTGGCTGGCCTTCCGGTAGACTTGCCTTTTTCTACACTTCCTGTCGCTCGAAATTTTTCAACAATGCAACGAATGTGGTGCAGCAAACCAGTTTCTTCGACAATTCTGTTAGGAAACTGCACTCGAAACTGCTGCTTACAAGTCGCATAGGAATATTGCCATTCTCCATGTATTAACTGTCCTGATCGAAAATATGCCTCGATAATAAAAATGTTTTCTTGCACCGTGTACATTTTGTATTGTATTAACAAATATTTTATAATTAAAACTATTTGAAGTGAGAATATCCCTTATGCAAATTTAGTTGGAAAGTTACCATGGTAACGGCGAAAATTGATAATCGGAAATTTACCGGGAAATTTCCACTTCTGTCACTGTCATCAAAGTATTTAGAAACAATGAAGCTCTGAACAAAGTCAGTAGGCCGATACTGATTGTTGCTACTGTGTTTTTTCATTCGTGATATTCTCTATCAAAATATAACGCGTGCTCAACAAATTTCCCTATGGAAATATTTGGAAATATGTTATGCAGCTATTTTTTTTTCAACAAAAGCATTCGTGCATGCCTCCAAGAAAAAATCCCTCCTCCTTCGGAGTCGGGATTTTTTCAGTTGGCATGCACTCATGCTCTTATTGAAAAAATAGCTGAAGAACATATTTCCAAATATTTCCGGAAATTTTTCAAGCACTTGTTATATTTCTACTGAATATTTACTTTTTTTTAACAATTAATTAATGACAGCTCTGGATAATGCAATACCAATAACAATCTAGTGGCACATACAAATATACAAGTAAACAAATTTCACAGGTAACTAGATGGAATTCTTTTTTAGACACTCTGTACAATAGTACGTTTATTTGATAGTAGTTTAAAAATCATTCAGTAGTTCACATTACTAATTAAATGCCGGTATAGTAGGAAATGTCTTTATGTTGAAATGGAGTTTTGACATTTGATGTCAATGTATTTCTATTAGGTAACATTTTTCAAAACATTACCATGGCATCGATATTGAGACAAATTACTAGGACAATCAGATCTCCGCTTATTCAAAAGCAGGGTAATTGTTATAAAACCTAAACTTAAAACAGGATTAATTGTAAATTTTGCTATTTCAGTATGTGTTAGTGCTGCACGATACAAACATTCTTCGGAACCACAGTTAGAAACCAGACGTAAGTAAACTGGCTTAGATAAACAATATAACGTGTTAACATTGTTCACGTTGCAGCAACCGTTCGTAAGTTTAACCCCGTGGAGAGGAGTCAACTGAAAGACTTCGGCCAATACGTTGCAGAATGTTTGCCCAAGTACATTGAAAAAGTACAGTTAACCGCTGGTGATGAACTTGAGCTTTTAATTCCTCCTGAAGGTGTTCTTCCAGTTCTACAATTCCTGAAGGACCATCACAGTGCACAATTTGCTAACCTTGTCGATATCGCAGGAATGGACGTACCTAGTAGGCAATATAGATTTGAGGTAAAGTATTTTTGCTTAATTATCAATTTTTTTAATTTTGTCGACTACGATATGCAAATATTAAATTCTCAGGGATTTGTTAAAATTTGACAATGAAGATCCTCTCGTGTTCTTCATAGATTTGGTTTTTTTTATCAGTTTCTCGCTTGGTACTTGTAATTTTAATGTATGTAAATGTAAAACTACTTCTATTCCATAATAATAACAGTTCTACGATTTTTTGATAGTAAATATTAGTGAAAATTGTTATGTAAATTAACAGAAATTTAATAATGGCTGAATCATTAATACACTATATTTCTAGTCATGTAGTTTCATCCAGATTATTCGTACGATTGTTGGCAGCGTAGTAAAATTAGAAATTAAAGAACTGTTACAAGCGCAACTAACTGTATTAACTTGATAGTTGAAAAAATGCACTAGAAACTGGCTGTAAGCTACTAATTGACGGTATTGACATTTTGCATACGTCACTTTTGAGTCTCACTGAATTGAATTAAAATTTTTGTTTGCAATAATTTGTTCTGGAAAAATTTGAAACCACTAAATTGAATGGAAGGTTTTCTATGCTCAGCGAAATGATAAAAGTAAGCCTTTTCGAACAGTGTCAAACCCAACCTTGACATACATTTAATATAAGAAAGGTAAGCATCTTTAGACTTTTTAGGTAATACCTAACAAATTTTCAGTGACCCTTCTGCTTTTTTAATCGTTCGTTTAATCGAATTCGACACCAAACGTGAACTGTTAAAACAGACAAACAAGAGTTACAATCTACATCTGCAATGAAAATGGTAACCTCTTCTGCCCGCAGTGTGTTATATTTAGTAACAAACTGGAATACACAAATCACTAGAAGGCTCACGTCAGAGCCCTAAATTTTGGACAATAATCGCTGCAGCCGTATCGGTTAGGAGTTCATCATCATCATCAATGTCAATGAATGCCATTTCCCTAGCAACTGTAAGAATAGTATTTGTTTGTTATGGACACGGCGTACGCATGAGGAGTACCAGTAATATATAATCCATTCACAATGTTTCCTACTCCCAGTAGGCTGTTGTATGTTTTTTAATTAGGTTGAATGCGTGAATTGTGATAGAAGTCAAACTGTTACTCGAAAGAACTATGACATTTTTACAACTGCTTTTCATTGGCGTTGTTTTAATCTCAAAATGCCAACAAAAATACGAAAAGAGACAAAAATCTAACTGCAACAGTGCAAGCCTTCAATAATCATAACCACAAATTGAAAACAACATAACCTAATTTTGTCATGTCTTAATTATTTTGCATGCGTATCAACAAAAATGTCAGCCTAACATAGCCTGCTGGGAGGAGAAAACATCGTGAATGTATTATACCATGAATAAAAAAAAAATTATTTTGAGCAGGCCTTGATATGTGTTATACGTTTGGCAGTACTGAAGTGTATTGTCAGTCTACGTCGAATTCGAGATTAAAAGGTTAGATTTTGTTTGTTGTTTGACACAGACTGACGTAAAACTTAACCTGCAAATCTCGAATTTGACATAGACTGACAATATACTTCAGTACTGCCAAACGTATAACACATATCAAGGCCTGCTCAGAATCTTTTTTTTTATCTCATGGTACTTAGTATTTCTCATCTTTCAGTTTGAACTTTTATCGAGTAAAACAAAACTTTGCATGCACCACGGGCATTACTTGATCATTATACTCTTGCGTGACTTACAACCCTGTCCCCTTCAGAGTATAAACATCCAATTACTGCCCTTGGTACATAAATAACTATAATTATATAAAAAATAAAAATCAATATTATCAAGCTAGTCCGAGCTCCATGGGTTAGTGGTTAGCACGTCTGCTGAGCATTCGGGAGGTCGCGGGTTCAATTCCCATGGCTGTCTACTCCGATTCAGCTTTTTATGTGGTTTTCCTGAGTTAACAGAGTAGCTTCTTTGAAGAAAATGTCGGGGCAGTACTTTTCCACCTTTCCTGGCCTCTCTTCCATTCTCCACCCCTCCTTTCTCCCACCCATCCTGAAATTCCCATTACTGGCTGAAGAAGGATGCAAGTTCCTTTTAGCAGCCTTTGAACATTTTACCTTTACCTTTCTTACTATTATAATTATTATTATTGACAGGATTAATACTTCTGTAGGAGATTGTTAGCTAAAAAGTGTATATAGTTTATATATTTGTTTTGAGTTACAGAGTCAGGAATATTAAATTCAGAACCCAAACAGTTAGGTTGTAAGTTACAAGAAGTATTTTGTTTGTTTTTTATTTTTTTGTAATCGACTCTGTAACTCAAAACAAATATAATTTATATCAATACCATGCATTTCGGAAAAAATAGAAAGAGATTTAAAGAAATATAACATCAATACAGCCTATAAAAATTACAATACAATAGGAAAGCATATATACTCAAACCTCAAAGTCAAAACATCTATCAACATCTGAATCTGAATTAGTCTATCAAATTGATTGTAATAATTGTAATTCTACTTACATAGGTGAAACAAAACAATTGTTTAAAAACCGTATATACCAACATAAATACTCAATTAAAAAAAAAAAAATTTCACCTTCTAATAATAAAACTGCACTCACAGATCCCAATATAGAAACTTTCCATAATTTCAATTTTACAACACCTAAAATTTTATATAAAGAGGCTAACACTCGAAAAAGAAAGTGCTTAGAAATGATCGAAATTTAAAAAAGGCCAAATGCCATCAATTATAAAACAAACATTGAAAATCTAAGCATTATTTATCATAATTTATTTAACTAACTCCTCTATTACTATTTAACAATTTTTTTTTTAATAAAGTAAAACTGTTCGAATTTTTCTTTCTAATTTTTGGTTTCTTCTAAATTTATTTAAAATTTGATTACTTTCTTAAATTTTCCAAAATACGGACCTGACCACAAGCTAAATATGCGTACACATACACTTTTGTGACATCTTGCACTTTTCCTTTAATCTGGCAGCTTGCTTCATCAAAGCAAGTTGCATTTTACTTGTTTTTTGCACTTCCGGGACTAAAGTTGATACTTTAGTCCCCATAAACAGGGACTAAAGTAGCTCATTTAATTCCTAGGGACTAAAGTAAAAATGATACCGTAACTATGGTAAATTTATGTACACACGAGGTTAGTAGGTTAGGTTTTGTTTGCCATTGACACACACTGACGCAAAACTTAACCTGCAAATCTCGAATTTGACATATACTAACAATACACTTCAGTACTGCCAACTGATTCAGGCTATCCAGGACCTGCTGCAATTCAGTTTTTAGTAAATTGTAATTGTCAGTTTCCAAATTTTTGAAATGTTTGATGATAATGTTTCCAAAAGTGCAAAAACTAGCGTATATACCTCGGGACTAATGTGCCTAAATCCCTTGAGTGGTTGTTGCTCTCGGGTTTGCCCTGGAGGCAACAAACTCCACTCGCGGGATTAAATGGTGCACTTAGTCCCTCATGATATAATATACTACTACCTATAAATAAACATTTTAAATGTTTTAATTATTCTGACTGTTTAATCGTTAATATATAACCTCAATTATTAATGATTGCGTAAAACTCTTCATCTTTTTGTCTACTTACAGTCACGGCCAAAAATACCGGACAGTTTTTTTGACCTAATTTTTAAAATGCAAAATTAGAATTGTCAATGTCAGCACTTCTTTTCGCATTTTGAAAATTAGGTCAAAAAAACTGTCCCGGTTTTTATGGCCGGGACTGTACACGATACCTACTTGCATTGTGGCTTTATTAAGTCACATGCCAATTTGTTAATTTTTAATATAAACCTTTTTGGAAGCCATTTTGGTAAGCTTTGACAAATTTTATGTATGTTCACTTAATCTAATTTTTAACCCTTGTATTTTAGTTTAAATACAACTTAATCATTTCTGAAGAAGCCACCTAAAGTGGCGAAACGTAAAATAATCTGTTAACAATTATTACGTGACGTTTGAACCACAAGGATCAACAACACAACCTGTTTTTTAATAAACTTTTTGGCTAACAATCTCCTACAGAAGTATTATTCTCCGAATCAGCCAAACATCTTTTACTTATAGTCTAAGAGCTGGTGACATTTTTTGGTGATCATTTAGTTAAGGCCTATTTTTTGAGAGAATGTTGTTGGAAACATGTATAAGTGTCATCTGTAAGGATTCTCCTAGATAGCGGTATTGGAGGGAGGCAGAACATCCCCAATTTGCACTGTCAGTATATGTCAAATTCGAGGTGAGCCGGTTAGGTTTTGTGTCACGTTGTGTCAAAACTGACGGAAAACCTAACCTGCTAACCTCGAATTTGACATGGACTTACAATGCCACCAACCTATTATTCATACGTTTCAATTTCCACAGCCGCCCCTTATGGACTTTTTTAGTGTAAGTTATGTCAAATTCGAGGTTAGCAGGTTGGGTTTTCAGCAACATTCTCTCAAAAAATAGCCCTTAACTAAATGATCACCAAAAAATGTCACCAGCTCTCCTACTTATAAAATTGACAGGATTGTTATTTAGAGTGCTGACTTCTGTGGTACTTGTTGAGAATAAGTTTTCAGTTATAGAAGTTGTTACAGGCAGATTAGATGGTCTGTTGGCGAAGTCAAATGTTTGGTCTTCAAAGCCAATTGTAGTTTCAAATATATTTGCAGCTTCTGTATTTTCAATAGATCGGAATATTTTCTGTCCTCGTTTTATTTTATTATTTAACGAGTCTTCAATATATTTTTCTGCCACTGCACTGGACTTCCTTCCATGTTGCTCTACTTTTGTAAAATTGGCTCGGTATCCGTAAGAACAGTGGCAGCAGACCTTCGTAATGAATGTCCTGTATACAATTGAAGACCCCGCAAATTAATAAATGTGGCAATTTGCTTTGGAACATTTTTAAATTTGATTCCTATCACCTGTTTTGTGCATCTGCCATTTTGATAATTGAGAAAGAATCGGAGTGTTGTATTGTTTATTCCTGACGGACGAAAATTAATATACTTCTTACAAATATTGTAGTAAGTACCAACAATTATATGAGTCACAAGTAAGGTTTTTTCCAAATCCTGAACATTATTAACTTCTAAATCTTGAAATTCATGGGAACAACAAGCGCCAGGGCACTTTTTTAGTTTACACGCCCACATACACGTAGTTTGCAATTTTTGTATTTCGCTTAAATGTGGGGGTGTAAACTAAAATAACGTTTACGGGCAGCTTATTTAGTTTACACCCCACTTTTTTCTTCTTTGTTTTGTTTTGAAACATGCTTTTAATTGCGAGGTTAGGTTAGGTACGTTGGCGTATTGTGCCTGGTGTGCGCTATTCCGCCAAGAGCACTGGTGGTGGCTTGACTTGTTACATCCTCCTTGCAAATAGCAGAAGTTTATAAATGTGAATAATTTGTATTACTTAATCTTCAATAAAAAGTTTGAGGTGTAAACTAATTTAGTTCAACATAGACTATAATTTAGTTTACACCCCCACATACAACTGGTTTTAGATTTTTCTACTTCGCTTAAATGTGGGGGTGTAAACTAAAAAAGTACCAGCGCCAGCAATGTAAATGCCAAAAATTAATGCTACATATAATGAATAAAATGTATTTCCACATAGGGAACATTAAATGTAACCTAATTACCTTCGTAAACAAGAATTTATCGTCAGGTGCATCAAGGATAAATTCTTGAATTTGCTTGCTTTACCTTCTTTGCTTCTGAATCCCCTCGAGTTTCGCTTTAAACATGCTTTGAGCTTAGCGTATTTTGAAATATCCACATTATGCTTGATGTTAATGGTATTATGTAGCATGGAATACATACTCCAAATGGTAGATGGCTTTGCATCGTTAGATATTTTTCCAATATAAGCCAGAGGAACGTTTTCCAAAAATGAGTTTATCTGGTTGTCATTTCTCCAATCCATGAACTTTCTGTATACAAATTCACACCTTGCTCTGGATTTTTCGGGTTTGTATTATTAGAAGCGGACTTTGCCACTTCAATAATGCCCGGCGGTGTGCCTGGTTCCTTATGTCCGTTTCAGAATGTATATTATTCGATTTGCAATGACTTTAAATTCAATTCGAAGCAAACTGTCAATACAAATTTCAAGCGTCGTCTGCGTTGATTGTTTATAACAAGTCTGTTCAATGCCCTAAAAAGTGCTTCCTGACAACTGAAGTTTTAAAACAGATGTCACCAAGAATCGCGTGTTACAGGAAACTGTAAATAGTCACTGAAACAGAATAGATAAAACTTATGTGAAGTGACAAATATCGTGAAATTTGGTATAATGTGTATAATGTCTGCTACAATGACCATGTTACACACATTGTTCACACTTTAGAATGAATCGATTGTACTTAGACTTAATATATCTACAAGACAGAGGATCTTTTTAATGCACTATTTCATTTCCTAAATATATAATACTAGTAACATTGTAATAAAGATAATTGCAAATTTTCCACCGGTAGGAAATGCCATGAAAATTACTGCATCTTTATTAACAGACCCCCTAAAATCACATTTTGAATGTAGAGATCACAGTCAGCCCATTGTTGAAAGAATTTTATCAAAATTAATTAAATCTCTGTTTAGCAGTTATTGCAAAACACGAACAAATACAAACTGTTGTACTAAGTATATACTTTGCATTCTAAACCACTGAGTAGAAAGACACTAAAGTTTTTATGGGTTTTTTTGTGTTTATAAGATATACAGATTGTCCAAAATCCGTTTTGAACATAGGAAATTAATGAGTGCGACAAGGAAGACATAAACAAAATGAGTAGCAGGACAAAGACAGAACGTAATCATGGCTAGCTAAATTTTTAAACTAAAATTAAGTCAATGAAACAAACAAACACTTCTGTCAAATAGTTGATCTGTCATCAAGAGTATAAAGTGAGGTTTAAATAACTAAAATAATTATGTGAATAGTAAACAATAGTATATTTAAACCTCACTTTATACTCTTAACAACAGCTAAAATATTTGTTTGTTTCATTGACTTAATTTTAGTTTAAAAATTTAGCTAGCCATGATTACGTTCTGTCTTTGTCCTGCTACTCATTTTGTTTATGACTTCCTTGTCGCACTCATTAATTTCCTATGTTCAAAACGGATTTTGGACAACCTGTATACAAAGTTATTTTAACCTTACTGTTCATTAAAGGAGAAATTAAATGGCTCTTTAATATTTCACGTCATAACACGTGTATAACCAAAATCGATTGACAACTTACAAATCTCAGTGTTAAACCCTGAATCTTAGATTCCATTGACAAGCGATAGCAGCGCCTCTAGTTGTAAATTTAGATGGAATGGACAGACTTGTTACAATCAACGCAGATGACGCTTTCAAGTGAAATGGGTCACTGTGTCATCATATTATTTTAGTTTTTTAAACAGTTTCAGGCTCATTTTAGATTTGCACATAAAATATTCCATTGTAATTTAATTAATTGATTGGTTCAGGTTTTAGTAAAAAAATCATAAATTTGAAATTCTCATTTTCATCTCTAGAGGGGAAAATATTTTCATCTCTAGAATGAAAAAATGTCACTTTCATGTAGGGTAAGCTGTGGAAAAATAGCAATTTTTACATATATCAGTAGAAAATAGTACATTGTGTATCTAGGACAAAAAGCTTAACATTCCCAGACGACTGTCAATATTGTTGGGCAAGTGAAAGCCGAGCCCAACAACACAGGAGTCTGGGAATGTTGCTTTTTGTCCAAGATGCACATACTATTTTTCCGCCGATCGATACGGGTAATTAAAAAAATTAGGAAATAGTACTCGAATATTCCCTGCCTAGACCGGGAATATTATTCCTGTACAGGGTTTTTCCTCAAATTTTGACAGCTTCTAGCGACTTTGTTATTCCAGATAAAAATTTGTTCAGATAAAAATTGTAGAGAGTATCATCCAAACAATTGAGCATTGAACCATTGAAATAATCAACAATTTTAATACCAAAAACGAATTAACAACTAAATGTTTCATGCCGCATGTCGCCAGTATGTAATGTCATTTGATAACTTTGTTTTCAATGGTTACTGTGATTTATGTCATATAGTAAATTACATTCGCACTCTTATTTTATATTTAGTAAACAACAGTAACACCATTTTCTAATTTAAAGATCACCACACTACAAGATAATTTCTATTTAGGAAACATAAGTCAACGGTGTTGGTTGGGTGGGAGCTGGTTTTTAAAATTTGCTTCCGACTCTATTATCTGTTACTGTATTTTACATGCGATAAAAATAGTACATTTTTTTTTTTAATTTTAATAAATCTCCAAAACTGCTTTGTGGTAATCTGTCATATTTTTGGGTATTTTGCCACACTTGGAATTTTCAAATGCTCCTCGAATTTATGCAAACTTTCGATTTGCGTAGTTCCATGGATTATTTCTTGCACTCGTTCAGGACGCACTCCGGAACACAAATTGTATAATTCTATAACCAGGTTGTTAAACAGGTTGTTTTACTGAAAGAGATGAAAGTTTTGTTTGACATAAGATGTGACTGGAGTAGCCAGGCCTAACTACCCCTTCAACAATTGTAGCCTGCGTTTGGTTACAAAATGAATACACTTCAGAGTTTGAAAGTATATTGATATATTAAAAATACAAGTGGATGTGTGTTGTGTTTTGATCTCATAACCTACTATTGGGCACAAAACACGACGTTTGCATAAAAATACCCTGCTGGTAAACGATGTGTGTGAAATCTGACCTAATGGTAGTATGATTATGCTGCTGTCTACAAAACGATTCCTTATAGCAGGGGTCGGCAACCTGCGGCCCGCGGGCCGCATGCGGCCCTTTGCAACTTTTTGCGCGGCCCGCCAAAGCACCAATATAACTTTAGGAAAAATCAACAAACTTGGAGCGTAAGCGTGCCGAAATGTGGCCGGTGACAAAAATGCGCGACAAACTGAAGCATAGTGGGAAACCTATTTTACTGCGCAAGTTTAATCCCCACTCCCCAGCGAATACGACGTCTCGCTTAGCAAGTGTAGCATTCTTTCTAGTGATGGGCATAATCGGATGATTTCAATAATCGGAATGTTCCATTTCGGAATGTTTATAAAATCGGAATATCATCCGATTATTTTACATTCCGTAAATGCAAGCAAGGGAAAACGAGCGAAATAACAACAAGCGGAAGGAAGATGAAGTGCGTGCAAGTTTACGATGATAGCACTCGCCGGCGGGCCGTAAGCCCTTATCTGCGTTGGCATCTATTGTTTGGGTTTGTAGGACGGTCAGTAATAGCTATTTACGTTATTAGACCGGTAGCAACATTTTTATGGCCGCGCCAATACTTTACAGGTCGAACCGTAGGGCGAGACCTGTATGTTTGGCAAGGCCATAAGAGTTCTACCGGTCGTGTATCGTATAAGATTTTTTAGGATACTGCATTGGTAACTAGCGTTTACATTGTTACAAACAAGTCCGGTAGATAAAATTTACCGGCCTAGACCAGTAGTAGTTTTATTACTACTATCCTAAAAAACAATGTATGAGTTTGAGTCGCACAGTGGGATATGAGGAAATAAAATATTTTTTCAAATTATTACAGTAGTTACGTTAATAGAGTTTCGGAAAATGGTAGTGATATTTTAAAGTTTAATAACACATAAAGTACATAATAGATAGTATAAAACAATACTTGAATTTGAAGTCTGTAGGTGTACTATCTAATAATTAATCTACGAAACACCACTGTCATTAGTGCCATTCACGTATCATACACGTGCGCACACGGTGCGACCCGTCGACATTCGCCAACCAGCATTAGCAGTCAAGTGAGTCAATACAACATTCCGTATTCCGTTCAGTTCAAATTGGCATTTCGTTTTCTCATTTTGTGTTCCGAATAGTAAAATAATCGAATTCCGAAAGTTCCGAATTTTGTGCACCGAACAGTAAAATAATCGAATTCCGAAAAGTTCCGAAATAATAGGAACCTTCCGATTTTTTGAACAATCGGAAACTTTCCGATTATTCATTCCGGATAGGCCCATCACTAATTCTTTCATTTCGCCAGTTTGCTACTGTATGTTCATATGTGCGTTCATGTTGACAGCCGTATGACGTTTTACTACAATATTTTACATTTTTTATATTTATTTTTTTTATATTTACATATTTATACATATTTAATTGGAATTGTATTTTCTTTTTTTTTCCTTTTAAGAATTGTAAAATTTTTGTTCTCTAACATTATTGTTATTATAGCATGTCAATAAAAAATAAATTTTTTCTATATTTATTTTTAATAATATTTATACTCGTATATGATATAAAAGCACTATTTAAGTTACATTCGAATGTGCGGCCCGCATAAAAAAAATTATTTTGAAAATGGCCCACCGTCCGAAAAAGGTTGCCGACCCCTGCCTTATAGTATTACAACGCGACGCAGTAAACACTCAAAGCTGAGTCTTGTATACAAACAGTTTTTAATTCTATATTCTAATTTTGTGTCTGCGTTATTTCACTTAATTGTCTTATCTCATGGGCAAACACTAGTTTAAATACATATTTTTGCATATTTGTGTAACTTATTAGACTGTGTTAAAGTCATATGAACTAATAATTCAGTTAATTGTAGTTAAATTAGTTTTTATAAAGTGCACTGTAATAGTATTTTTCATGGGCTCCCGCGATCAATTTTATTTTTGATCACTCTGTAGTTTTGCATTCATAAATTATGTTTAATTTTGGATTAAACAGATATAAATTTCAATTCAAAATTTACGAAATCATAATCAGCCAGTTTAAAGGCAATTTGCAGGCACAAGCATATTGGATTACTGCACGACCTAGTATCAGAGTTCATTGCACGAACTCACAGACAACGTGGAACTATAATTGCTTACTACTTATTTTGCAATTTTAGAATCGTTCTAGTGAACTATACCTTTGCACTTTGAAATGTTTTTATTTAGTATCTAAGCAGTTATATTGTATAAAAGCCCATTTATTTTTGTAATAAAATGAATCGACATTTAATGTTGTATTCATTTGCATCGTTGCTGCCCTCTTCTAAGCCATAATTCATAAAACGTGAGGCTGCGTTTTAAGGGTAGCAACATTATCGTCCCTTTAAGTGACATTGACTAAGCTGTCTTAAAACAGGAATGCAGTCTCATTCCTGTGCTTAAATATTAGGGACAAAGAACCAGTGCAAGTAACAGAAACCTGATCCAGCCTCCAAGCAAATCTGTTTAATTAGGAACTATTCCATAGTCATACTAGATGAAAATAATTTTTGATCATACTATGTAATTCGTTCATACGATTTAAGTTTTAGTTGCCCGTGGCCGTTTCACAGTTTTCTAATTGTAAACTTACCTTTTAAAACTTTATAATTTGAGGATTTATAATCACATTTTATATACATTGTTAGGATACTGTATAAAACGTTACAATTTTTTAGCATACCTTACTAAAAGTCCTATTTTGAATAAGTTACTTTAATAAGATCAAGTTGAAAAATAAAATGTAAACAAATAATTTTTTCCAATTTACTGTTTTTAGTATCTTACCTGTACTATTTCGGCAGCTACATGCTGGGTAGTGATCATTAACTAGACTCGGTTTTTCAATGCACTGTCAGTGTCAAAATTTTAAAAAATATCTTGACTATACCTCAAAAATAATGTGTTTTTTATTAGACTGTACAGTAATTTAATTGTTAAAATGTGAAAAATAGCAGTGGTGCCAACATAATGTCAGTTTGACAGTGCAGATGTCAAGTAAATGGACTATATATAATTATCATCAAACAATTCTATGACATTAATTGAACTGTCACATAAAATAACCTAACTTTATAACATATTTTTTATTGCCCTCGTGAATTGCATTCTTTAAATAAAATTATTTTATGAAATTGTTGAATCTATACTCCATTTACTTGACATCTGCACTGTCAGTGTCAAATTTAAAAAAAATTTCTTGACTATACCTCAAAAATAATGTGTTTTTTATTAGACTGTACAGTAATTTTATTGTTAAAATGTGAAAAATAGCAGTGGTGCCAACATAATGTCAGTTTGACAGTGCAGATGTCAAGTAAATGGACTATATATAATTATCATCAAACAATTCTATGACATTAATTGAACTGTCACATAAAATAACCTAACTTTATAACATTTTTTATTGCCCTCGTGGATTGCATTCTTTAAATAAAATTATTTTATGAAATTGTTGAATCTATAGTCCATTTACTTGACATCTGCACTGTCAGTGTCAAATTTAAAAAAATGTCTTGACTATAGTGAAAACAAGATTATAAACGTTTAATTTTTTTTCCACTGCTTTCAGTCACCTCTTTATCCATGACGTATTTTTGTAGATCATCTACAATTTGCTCTCCTTGCGTTTCAACTCCCGAATTCGAGTGAAAACTTACACAGATGAGTTGACGCCGATCGATTCCTGCAATGACATCTTCAGAGCAGCCAACTGGTACGAACGGGAAATTTGGGACATGTACGGCGTATTCTTTGCAAACCATCCCGATCTAAGACGAATTCTTACCGATTACGGCTTCGAAGGGCACCCCTTCAGAAAGGACTTCCCACTGAGTGGCTATGTAGAGGTAAGTTAGCACCTTTAGCAACGATCAAGTATAAATTAAAATTTGTCAGGTTCGTTACGACGATGAGCAGAAACGAGTAGTCATCGAGCCACTGGAACTGGCACAAGAATTCCGCAAGTTCGATCTTTCAGCTCCGTGGGAGCAGTTCCCAAACTTCAGGGATGCAAACCCAGCAACTGAAGAGGTGCCCCTGGAGAAGGATAAGAAGTAAAGTGTAGATTATTGTTACTGTTTTCAATAAATAGATGTATTTATTATGACAAAATTCTTTTATTTCTGTAACAATGTCATTTGTTTTATCATTTTCATCGTTGTTTACATAACTTACAAAGTAAATAAACCCTCATTTATTTGCAAGAGAATTTGCATAAAAGTCTATGATTTCTTCAACAACATTTTTGCAAGACCAATTTTACTGTAAAGCTCGTTCAAGATTGATGTTTTGTTAGGGTCACGCGTACACATCACATGCTGCGTACGTGTGGCACTAGCATGACACCACGATGTGGAATTTTCTTAGCAGCTGTATTAAGGTATTCCATGCAACATAACCTCACCTCTGTTGAGATGCTTGTATCTTCACAAGAACATAATTGTAGATAGACAAAAATGATTGAAATTCAGAGTAAATAGCCATAGCAGCAGCGGATGTCTGTCTCATATCACGTCACATTTCGAATCGAAAAATTACCTAAATCTCATTAACGTGTGTGTTAAAGCATACTACTTACTGCACTTTGCAAGCTTTTTGTTACGGCAGATTCTGCCTTTTTTTTGAAAAAAACCAACACCAAAACTGAGTTAACAAAATGACGTCAAAAAGTAAGGTTAGATGTATCTTGATGCATGTTCATTGAAATATGTAGAAGTAACAAGATGTTAACTAGAATACATTTGAACATAGAACCATTTATGTACAAACATTTTATCTAACTGTATTTATATGAAGCGCACGGTTAATTTAACCTAACTTTCTGACATTCTTAATTTAGATCAAAATTGATAAAACCTGTCGAAGTTACAAGCATGTTGAGCTACTTGGCATGGAATGATCCCCTGCAGCCAAAATTTCGTGTGTGAGTTTCGAAAGCTTTGAACATGACGTTCGCTTGAAAAGAATGATCATGATTGTTCATGATACTACAAAACAATTTACATTTACAGGTACCAACTATCACACTGTCTAACATCAATGGTAACTTTACATATAGAACATTTATATATATTTACAATATGCATAAAAGTTGTAAATTCTGTAAAAAAATATGCTGTTTTTACACATAAAAACAAGTTACAAAATCTACAACTTCCATTTCCATTAAACCGCTTTAACAAAATAATCTTCCACTCATCAAAAATATATTTTGTATGTGCCTCAGAAAAATAGTGTTCATTTAATATTTCGATTCTCTAACCATATAAAGCTTTTAGCAAACAAGTGAGCACATCCGTTTTTAAACCTTAAGACTAGTGCACGAGGTATGAAACGAAATAGCCATTAAATAAAAAACTAACAATATAAAAAACCCAGCAGCTCCAAATAATCGACAAACGCTACAACCGTTTTTTCATATTGCAGTTTCACAATAAATAGTTTCAATAAATTATCACAATTATTCTAGATCTTTCGTTAAACATAACCTAAATTGAAACCAAAATCTTATAACAAGATTCCTTTTCGAAACTGCTGAAAAGTTCGTCTTGCCTATAACTAAAAGCATAAATATTTTGCAAAATATACATATATTTTTCTCTCTTAACATTTACATATACACATATATATACACAACTTCCAACTTTATACATGAAACCTTAAACTGATCTCTTATAAAACATCTGGAAGAAAACTCGTTTGCAACTGGAAGTTATGTAACAGGAATGACAGTACAAAATATTGTTTATCGCAGTTTATTTCTTATATAAAAGTATCGCAGCGCAATCCAAAGTTAGGGTTAGGAAGGGTATCGGCCATTACTGCACCTTGACAAAAGTTACTATCACAAAATCTTATGTTTTGTCCCTAAGTAACCACAAAATATGTGTTTGGTTTGTAATATGACCACAGCAACACAGTCAATATCTGGCGACTTCAACCCAATCCACAATAAACACCCTGTTAGATAGATTGTTAACAGTATACCTCCAATTGAATATCGTAAGCTACAGGCGACCGCTGGCCACTTCGCCTTTGAAAAAATATTCAATTTATATTTTAGTTTCTACTACTTTTTAACGTAATAGACATATTTACTTGGAAACATTTCCACGGATGCCTTTTCAATGCTCCCCACCATAATTTATTGCTTCGTAATTCAACGAAAACACAACGAACCATTGCTGTTGTCGTATATGGTATTATAATTATTTGCTGTTTAAGTATCTAGTGCCCATATTATTTCAACATATAAATAATTAAGGACTCTCAATGTCGAGTCCATATTAACAAATATTTACATTTTTAAACAGAATTATACTATAAAAAATATACCTTAACCTTAGTTCAGATCCTTTTTAATCTAGAATTTTTATTTAACATGAATTTATTATCCATTCAATTCTTTTAATAAGAATAATTGATGTGTTGATGTTAGATCATCGATACTACAGCGTGGTTTGCCACGGTGACAAAGCAAGTCACGTACATTTGGCAACCGATGCTCTAGACCAGGGTTTCGACCACTTTAAAGGAGATGGGGGCCACAATTAAATTATATTTTAATGAGTCCCGTCTTTTATTGATCACACCTCAAGCAATAACCACAACGGGTTAAGGATTTCATTTCGAAACCTATAGAACGTGACTACATAATACAGGATACTGCAATATTAACATTTATGGTATTATCAGCGTATATTAATCAAACAAGTAGAAACAGCTAATGTTGAAACCAAGAAGACTATACTAAGGAGATGCAACTTCCTATGACGGCTGTATATAAAAGCGGCCCTTATGTCGGGGATAGCCGTCGCGGCGCTGTCGACAGCGTGTACTGCCGTTCGAGAGTTGGAAGCGAGCTAAATTAACCTGTACTCGCGGTTAAAAGTCAGTTTACGGTTGTTAATCCAATGGAGTGTATTTCAAGTGTGTTATTAATTGTTAAAACATGGTCCGAATTTCCAGTTACACTCAGCAAATGTTTGACATTGACAGTTCACGAGTTTTGTGAATGAATAATTGTACACCACGGCCGCCTTACTTGTCAGCTTTTAGCGGTCCGCTTCGAAACGGGAGTTGCGTGTCCTTAGTATAGTGTTCTTGGTTGAAACCTGTCTAGAATGCCTGGGACAGTGACTCAGGGGGTAATTCTAAGCTTGACCACCAGATGGCAGAACAGAGTTCGACCAATCAGAGCCAGTTTCTGGCTCTGCTACCAATCATGATGTGGCATATATTTAATACTTCTATATTGCTAGTAGGGTCTGGGAACGGGCGAAAACAGTACGGCGCCGACATAGTCTCTCTCTGAGAACTACGTGTCTCATGCACTTGCCTGGAATTCGAACTGCACAGCTTTGTTCATGGACAACGCTTGCGTGCACATGCGACACTTGCGCACAATGCACCAAGTTCGTAGAAACAGATGGTTGTCTGTCTCACTTACGCTGTGACCTCCCCATTTACAGGCGCTAGCAATATAGGAGTACTAGATATACGTGATGTGGTAAAATAGTGGCGCCATCTGTTAGTACTCTCGGAAAGTCTCCTATAGGAGCCGTTCAAGGTCATTCAAATCGGTATTTTGATATCAAAGAAACTGACAGTGAGTGTCTCTACTTGTTTAATTTCGGTACGCTGGTATTATGAATCGGACACGTTTGACAGTTTACTGACGTAATCTTTCAAGGATTTTGCATTTGCCTTATTGGGCAAAGTATAAAAGTAATCAGTTGTAGGGAATGGTGTCGCTGCTATTATATAATCTATCTTATTAGAACTTTTATCAAATGTTTTTGAAAGAAATCCTCAAACACGTCAATTTTTATTTTAAAAAATACATATTTTAGTGTAATTGTCACTTTTAGATTGTCTTTTGTTTTTGAGTTATGACGTTAGCGATACTTTTTTTAAATGGAAACCCTAACTTTTTATGATGAGTTTGGACAGAGCATGAAATTCTAAAACCAAATACGCTAAAAAAGTATGATACTGTATTTTGAAATTTTCGAGAAAATCGCTTTTAAAGTATTAAAACAGAAATCGAATAAAAATCAAGTAGCCATGAAACAATGAGCCCTAAAATTATGACAGAGCTTCATAGTTTGTTTATCTGTTTTTGTTGTGTGCTCTTAATTAAATAAATAATGGTAAGATATTTGAGTGAAAAAGAACGAATTGAAATTTTAGTACTGAGGGGATCAGGTAATGGTACGATTTTCTCGAAAATGTCAAAATAGAGGATCATACTTTTTTAGCGTCTTAGAATTTCATGCTCTGTCCTAATTCATAATAAAAATTTAGGGTTTCATTTAAAAAAAGTATCGTTAACGCCATAACTCAAAAACAAAAGACAATCTAAAAGTGACAATACAGTAAAATGTGTATTTTTTTAAATAAAAATTGATGTGCTCGAGGATTTCTTTCAAAAACATTTGATAAAAGTTCTATTTTGATAGTTCCAGACTTTACACTCGCACTGTATCTCACAGTATCCTGTGATATGCATTTTGGGTTGCCAGTGACTCATCCTGTATATTCAAAAACTATTATAATTTTAAAAACATAATTAATTTTGTAATTTCACAATAAAAACATTATTTTAATGCAATTAATTTCACCCATCATGAAAAATAAGCTGGAGGCAAAACAGGTCACGCCAATACATTCCACTCCGTTTTATGGTGGATTTTTTTTGAATCGCTCAATTTATTTTGTGAGAAACAATTATGAATATCTGATTTTTGTTTAATTAAAAAATATGAATTGCACCACATTTTAATTTTTTATAAATTAAATCCTCGTTAGTGTTTGAAAACCTTAATAACAAAGTTGAGATTTTATAATTAAAATTTCAATTTGTCAAAAAACCTTACATTTTATCTATAACATTTATTTATTTTTTACTTCAAGTACAGACAGTATTAACTGTATGTTTAAACTGACTACTGAAGATCAAATCTATTCATATTTATATTCCGTTCACGTTGTTTTGGCATAACAGGAGAGAGGCCATGATTTATTTTTTTAATGTTGGATACACTGTTCTACGTGACACAATTTTGCGTCACTGAAGTGCCTGACATGCGAAAAATTTTACCGTGTTGCTTAATTTCCCGCGACCATACACGACTTTAATACCAGATAATATTGTTTGATCAAGTCTGCTAAAATTTATAAAAATTGGGTGATTCATCGGGTTATTCCTGCTTTGGACTTGTGTTAAATTAGATTAAAAATGTGTGAAGATTTTTCTATTGCAAACTAGTAAAACTGACAACAATGCACTAGACATTGACGCTATGTATAACCTCAAACTTATAAAAACATAACCTAATTAAACAGACTGCTTTACTGCCAAATTTCAATGGCTTCATATTATGCCAAAACAACGTGAACGGAATATAATATTGCTCTAAAATGTTGGATAAAGAAAGATGTAGTATTAATAGAAATGATAATAAAATTATAAAAAAATCTGATAGAAAACCATAATACAGGATGTGCCATTACAAAAATATGAAGTTGTTTTTTTGCCTACCAGAAAAAGTTTACAAATTTAACAATTGTTACTGGTTTCTAGAACTAAATAAAGGAAAATGGAAATTTTACGATAGATCATTCCATAACCTACCTGTTTTTCTACATGACCCATAACAGAACAGGCAATGCAATTGCAATTTTATAAATAGAATGTGTACGTACAAGGTCTTCATGTATATTTTGACATCCACCTATGGGGTCTATTAATAGATACAAAAAAAACTGCAAGTGCAAAAGTTGTAGGAAATCAACCTCTCTGATAAAGAAAGTTCGTAAGGAGTATGTTACAGCAGGTAGGGGAGAGTGGTACAGATTGAGACGCGTACACAATGAGACATTTCCGCAAGCAGCAGTAGTTTTCACAAGGTCACAGAGAAGATGTCTGCAAAGTGTGATAGTTTTATCAGTAAATTTGAGAGAGTTATATAAACAAATCGACATTTGAAGGTATGTAGTAACTTTGGTAATCTTGAAGTGTACTTCGCCCCCCATGAATACTATTCCTAGAGTCAGTAATGTAGGGGGAATGCGCGAACAGCTGATCGTTTGGTTTATTGTTAGCTTCAACAGCATTTTGGCGCCAAACTATTTTTAGTTTGCTTTTAATCGTGAACGTGATCGTTAGTACAATGGCGGGTAGACGTGGTCCAACTATTATTGCAAACATCGATGACATTTTGATCCAAAACCAAATTTGCGGTGAAAACGTCACACTTGCGGATGTTGCGCTTAGGGACAACTTGCAATGTATAGAATGGTTGGCGAAGCGAGGGCAAAAACCTTCCTGACGGTGACTGTTCAATGTGTACCCTTCGCAAATAGGGGCTCGTTAAACAAGCGATATATCTACCTGACAGCTTTCACACCCAAGATTTGACAGCTTTCACACCCAAGATTTCCGTTTCGCCAACCGTTCAATACATTTTAGTTTGATCCTAACCGCAACGCCTGCAAGAATCGCAAATATGGTCAAAATGTTACCTTCATTCACAAAACAGTTGGAGCTAGAACACCTCTACTCGACATTACTCTTACGACCACGATAAACATGCAAACTAAAACTCTGACTGACTCTAGGAACAGTAGTTCACCGGAGGCGACGTAAAATACAAAATTACCGTAACTTTTATAACAATTTCTGTTGAGCTGTTGTTGTCTTGATAGTACTTTTTAATTAAAATTGATTATACTAGTTTGAAGTACGTAAGATACAAGGTATAACCTCACATTTTCGATTTACGGAAGTGGCTAAAGTACCGCTTATTCCAAATTATTTTAAACGGTGGTTTGAGTACACAATGAGCCCTGTCTCATTGAGTAACGCTAAATAATCTTTGTTTTGCAGATGGTTTGTAGGGTCAAAGAAAGGAGCAGAGCGACATTTACAGAAGAAATCATGTGTGCTGCTGTAAATGCGGTTTTAAGCGACTCTGCACAGAAATGTGTTGTGAAATTACAAAGGTATGTTAAAAAGAAATAAGCTAATGACCCCAAACTATTTTCTGTGAGACTGGTTTTCAGCAAAGAGCAAAAAGAAACCCTCGGAGATTATATAAAAACCAGTAGCAAAATGTGCTATGAATTGACCACTCAGTAGACGAGAAGTTTGGCATATGAGATGGCCATTCGAAATAACGTTGTTCCGGAGATCTGGCACAATAACCAGTCTGCTGGAATTGATTGGCTAAGAGCATTTATGAAAGGGCAATTTGAATATTTGACATCCGGAAGGTTGCAGTCTTTCCAGAATGTTGTCGTTCAATCAACACAACGTAAAATGTTTTTTTTAATCATTTGGAATCTGTGTTACTTAAAAATCCAGCAATTGTGTCAAATATTTGAATCTAAAACCTAAAAAGGCATAAAACAATTGAACAGCTGTGGTGAGAGAGGCATGTTGATTACAACATGCGTAATTGTTAGTGCAAGCATTGTAGCAACAAGCTACAGCCTCTTGAGTCGCTCTTTTTGCCCCATTTAAAGCTTTTTATAATGCAGCTATTGATAATTGGTTGTTAAACCACCCTGGAAGCCCAATAACAATTTACCAAGTAACGCAGTATGTAGGCGAAGCACATTTAAAAGCTCTAACGGCAACCAATATTGTAGCAGGATTTAGAAAAACGGGGATTTATCCATTTAATGCCGATTTTTGGAAGCTGATTTTCTTATGAGTTCTGTAACTGACAGAATAGAACATGAAGAAGTACCCGAAATCAAGTCAACTCAGGGCACAAGTGCAAGTACTCCTATAAATCCTAGTACTTCCAGAGCACGTGAAGAACTGGAAGTTGAAAAACATTACTACTTTGTCAAATGAGGAAATCAAACCTGAACTGAAACGTCTATCATATCACCCCACGAGTTTAAAGGACTTCCAAAAGCCGGAAAAGGAAGATGACAACAAAAAGAAAATCAAAAAAGAGTTTAGTGTTGACATATACACCTGAACTGGACAAACTAAAATATAAAAAAGAGAACAAAACGCAAATTTGGCTGAACTAATTGGTGTACCTCAGAAAAAAAAAAAAAAAAAAAAACGTCAAGCATGTGAGCGATACTGAATCTGATGACAATAATATAGAAATTGTTTACGAAGATTCGTCTAACGATGAGTTTGAAGAAACTACTGATCTTCCAACAGAAATTGGTTTGGACTCGTTTGTTCTTATTAAATTTGAAAACAATATCTACTATGTTACCAAGGTTACCAAAATTTTTGAAAACTCCAACGAATTAGAAGTGTCTTATCTGCGAAAAGCAAAAAATTAGGAACCAGCATCATTTTTCCTAATAATCCGGATATTGCAACAGTTTTAAACGAGGACGTTGCATTAATTATTACAACTATTACAAATTTAATGTAAATCTTTAAAATTTTTATGTGTGTTAATTATATCATTGTTTGTTTGTTTATATTATATTATATCATACATCATTGTGTACTGTTTTCAAATTGTTTCAAAAAACAGTTGTAAGTTTGTTAATAAAGAATTTTCAAAACTGCTATTGTATTATTATAACTACCATGAGATAAAAAAAAATGATTCTGAGCAGGCCTTGATATGTGTTATACGTTTGTCAGTACTGAAGTGTATTGTCAGTCTATGTCAAATTCGAAATTAGTAGGTTAGGTTTTGTTTGTTGTTTGACACAGACTGCCGTAAAACTTAACCTGCAAATCTCGAATTTGACTGACAATACACTTCAGTACTGCCAAACGTATAACACATATCAAGGCCTGCTCAGAATCATTTTTTTTTATCTCATGGTACTAAAATGCTGCGGCATAACACAATCACTATTTGTTCAATGCCTACCATTGTACATAAAAAAAATAAAATGTGATTTTTGGCTGTACCACTCTCCCCTAAGACTTAAAAAATAACATTATTTCTCAGCATTGTCATTAAAGACATTGTAGCATGGCATTCTAGGTATTTAAGGGAAATTAAAAAAAACAAAGAAGGTGAGAACAAAAAACCTGTAACGTTCCTAGACGAAACATATATTCGTCCTAATTACGGAGTAGGAAAACGCTGGCAGTCAGATGATGAACAAGGTGGTTGGAAAATTGAAAGGAACGGCTAACGATACATTGTGGTGGATCATATGTAAAAAAATTCCCATGATTTTTAACCGCATTTACGAATGTTTATCATTTTTCTATGGAGTGTAATTGTCATTCAAACGGAATTAGCACCAGCCTCCGCTACTCAGGATTGTAGCGTGCTTGGTGAACTGTAGGTGGATGTCAAAGCACACCATGTACATAAAAACTTCCCACACTTCCAATCCCTTTTTTTAATACATCGAAAATTAGATAGAGCTAATTAGAAAATACTTGAAATATGAGAATTTATAATTGTATTAATTATTTGTGTAACAGTAACTCCAACTATGTCATTAAAGAGAAATTTGTATTTTTATTTTAAAACAATATATTGCAAGCTTCTTTCTTGTTTACTTTAGGGTTGCCAACACTGTCATTTTGACCCAAAGACTTCGGGCTTGGCGATCATTCTCCGGGCTTCGGGTTTTCAATAAAATTGTTCGAGTTAACTAAAGGTTCATACATATAAATGTAGAAGCCAAGTTGTATTTTCTGTTCTATTATTAGATCTAATATTGTATTTTATGTAAGCAAATGTTTGCTGGATGTGTATTGTAAATTTAGTTTTCGCGAGTGCAGCAAAAAACACGCTGTACCTGGGATGTGGGGATTTTCAACTTATGCAAATTTAACAAAGAAGACAGCATTCGCACGCAGCCTCTTCTGAGAGCTGCATGGGTTTGTTCGACTCGAAAGTATAGCACGTGAATTCGCTCAGGACATAAGTTAATTTTAAACGGCCTGAAAGAACCTGGCGCGATAAGGTTGCATTTAACTGCAAGCTTTTGCAAACGCTACGGAATTAATTTTATTAGCGAATAATGTGTGTTTGGCTTGCACTTCAATTTTAACATTGTGATTTTGTTAAACATTTGCGTTCTTTTAAACACAATTACTTCAATGTTATTTTTTGTTTTACGTTGTTCAATTTTGCAACATGCCTGCGAGTAGCCTCACGCTACATCGCACGTAGGTTGTTTTAGAATTTAACTCTATTTTCTTTTATTTTGTTTTTGTTTCTGTGCGTTTTCTTTGTGCTTCTTTTGTTTTTGTTTTTGACGTCAATTAAATGATATAAAGAAATCGGCTCTTGTCCATTATTTAAAGTTAAATTCAATCCGACCAGCACTATTAGGGGAACCAGACTCCTGTTTTGGCAGATAGTGATCTTTCATAAGCCACTAACTGAGATATTAAGAGAGTTTAATGTTCACTGAGCTAGCTAAGGGAGAAAAGGGCAAATCATTACTTAAATGTTAAGGAGTACGAGACGTCTTATTATATATTTATAAATTAAGAAACTATTTCATCTTGATCTTTTTATTAATTTTATCCCCTACCCCCCTCCCTCCAAAATTATTTTCTTTGGGTCAGCATGGACTCAATGTTGGTAACCCTAGTTTACTTTAACAATGACAACCTTATGGACCGTTATTTATAAAGTAAAAAATTGTATGAATATTTTCTAATCAACTCTAAATTTATTAAAAATTAAAAAGTTGAAGCCTGGAGGGCTTCAGTTGGACTATTATATTATATAAAATGCATTATAACCGCATCTGAGAGTTTAGGTGCAAATATTGATGTTATTCGATTATACAAAATGTATGTATAAAATTAGGTTAAATGATTTTTCATATTTAATGAAATAACCCTGTTTTCATGGCAGCTATGGCAGCAAATCCGCCATTTTGTAAATAGGTACAGATAGAGTATCCCAATCACACTCTTATTATTTAGGATGTAGTTTTATCAGTTATTACTGTAATTTTAAAAAAAAATCCTTATTCTAACCTTCCGATAGTCGAAAACGGCTCTCATAAATGCTATTTAAGGGACATTTTTACTTTAAATAATGCTTAATGCATAATCTGTGGCAGAAATTGTTTTAACGCTTGCGCATGGTTGTTAGTTATCTTCATCAAGAATGCCTTTGTTTCATTTTCAACAATTTGTTATATTTTTCGGGCTCACACAAAGCTAATTTGCATCCATTTTGATAGTTGCCGTAATTTAAATATTTCAGCTATCGGAGGGTTAATAAAATTAGAGTTTTTGCAATTAATTTGGAAAAAGGTAGTTTTAAAAGCTGCTCAACAATTATTGAGTAACAATAAAATATTCCGTAGATTTTTCTACAAAAAACATTAGAGTAGACAATCTTTAAACGATTCATTTATTTATTTAGATGGACGATTAAAGGTTTTAAAATGTTTGTGATAATTTTTATGTCTAGTACAGCGAAGAAGTTGTAAGGTTGAAGGCATTCTGCACATATTCCTAAATGATTTTGCTGTACGCAAAGCTGAAATGTTGGCTATGGTCATGTCTGTTTACAGAACTTTATATTTATACACAAAAATTAACAGTTACTCTTACAACATTATACCTTTCTGTATTAGAAGTGATTAATATTAATAGATTAGGCCGTTTTCTGATTCATGCAAACATATCGACTTCCTGCAACAGCACCTACAAAAGTAGACTCTTACAATTGCAACATGCTAACAATACTTTTTCCAACAGCTAAACAAGTCGCATCGACGTCTCCTAAATAAATCATCTGAACCTCAACAAGTCAATTTTGCAAGTTTCGTCAATCATTTGTTAACAATAGTAACGACAGTTACCAATAACTGGACCAAAACCACAATTAATTTATTTCAATACCTCACATCGAACTAGTTTTGGGGAATATAGTCCTCATTACAGACGTAGTGAGAGCGAGCGGGTCCGTTTGCCCCGAACTAGCGTGTCGCTCGTGGTACTCTTGGAAACAAGGGACAATACATAAATTTGTCTGGCATTCAGGGCAGTGATACTTTGTCTTACGCCTAAGTATTCTTCCATGGTTGTCCACTGTGTTCCAACAATAATTACAGCCTAGTGCTGGACCTGGTCGCACCACCGGACAGTGGCTCAAACGGGTGCTTGTCTGGAAATGTACAAATATAGTAACAAAAAATCAATATGTGTTTACGATGTTTGATCAATAATCATTTAGTTTGAGTACAGAAATATGCTGTTAAACACTGTAAAGCGAAACCGTAGGTTTCCCAAGCTTGCAAAGGTAATATATGGCGAGAGGAGAACAAAACCTAAAACACCCGAAGCCTTGAGGAAGCTATTACTACCAACAGAGGAACTTGAACTTGAAGAAGTCTCTTTGAGCGGAAGTGAAGTGTCCGACGCCTTTGCAGAGCTTCACACACAAAGTTTTCTGTCTCACGCAAAAAATGAAAAACCTATATCAAAACTGGAAGCTGATCGATTAACCATGGCACAGTTTACTGACAATTTCAAGAAAACTATAACGGACACAAGGATTGAATTGCTGGTAAAATAACTATTAGACTAACTAACTAACAGAAGCAGGAGCCGTCAATTGTTTTAAAATAAACTTCACATTTTGTTACAGTTAGGAGAAAATATGATGAGAGAGAGCATGGCAGATATTCAGCATATACTTAACGAACCTCACGAAGGTGAAAAGCTACCCGAATCTGTACAGGAGCGCATTAATGAAATCCTCAAAGATCGCGAGTATTTGTGCTCCACGCCATCTCAGGCATCAGATGAAGCAGAAGGGGCTAGAAAAGGCAGCAGTGTAACATTTGATGCAATGTCTGGTGTGTGGCGAATGTTAGCCGTGCAGGACACTAAAGAGAAGTTTCGAGTCAGTTCACCCAACTTCAACGCTTTTCAGCAGGACGAACCGCACTGGCTCGAACAGCAACCTATACCGTGGCAAACTCTGGACTTTTCCAAATTTAAATGTGAAAGATGGTTGAGTGAACAACAGAATTAAATATTGTAAATAATAATCACCTGGGGTGAAGAAACGCTGCGTTTCAATTCATCTGTCCTCACTCTAAGCGTTGCTGTAGCTGCGGATGTTACATTAGAGGCGGTATCGGCCCGAAGAGGCGTCACTTCTTGAGACGATCCAAGGGGATCCGACACCACTACAACAGGACTCGCAGCTCGCTCGGCATCACTCTGTGATGATAATGTGTTTGGTATCACTTGAATATGCAGAGGAGTTGGATGAGAAAGTTGTAGCTGCTGTAAAATGTAGAAATCACATTCTGACCTGTAGTATTTTAACCTATTATAGAACTATCTTTAACAATTTGATTACCTTTATATGGAGATAAGTTTAAATGATGAGGATTTTCGGAAATTGTTATTGCGTTATGTGACATTGGAATATCCTATCCGACCGTCTACTTCGTAACAACCACAGATTACACCTATGTTCCTTTGGCAAAAATAGTTTCCTTGTATTGCTTTATTTAAAATTAGGTTTAGATGTCCAGTATATACATAGTAGTGCCACAATTAATTATTTATTAATGCAGCACCTTCTAAGTGACTGTTCGATAGGGTTTATTGGTATTTATTGACAAAAATTATATTTGCAGACATTTGAAAAAAATTATAGCTACAAAAGAAATATATCATAATGAACCATTATAAACGGATGAAAAGGACACCACCTACAGTGAGTTATTGCAATTTATTATTCCAGTTTTAATAAATAAAAATGTTACTATTTCTGCTGGCTTTTTAATTAATCCCAACAAAAATAGTCTTATCGAAAAATGTTTAATTTAGATTAAACAGATATAAATTTGAATTCAAAATTTACGAAATCCAGTTCATTTTGCTTTCATAATCAGTTTAAAGACCGCTATCACCAGTAAGCATATTATGTTACGACATGACCTAGAACTTCGAGTTCAGCCCACGCACTTGCAGACAATGCGGAACCATAATCGCTTACTGCTGACTGATTATTTTGAAATATTAGAATCGTTCCAGTGAACTATACTTTGCACTTTGAAATGTTAGTAAGTAAGCAGTTATATTTGTATAAAAGCCCATTTATTTTTGTAATAAAACCAATTGACATTGACTGTTTGATTCAATTACATCGATACTACCTTTCCAAGCCTAAATATTGAAGTGTGAGGCTGCACTTCGGGTAGTTATCTAATTATCGTCCCTTTAAGTGACATTTACTAAGTTGTCTTAAAACAGGAATGCAGTCTCATTTCTGTGCTTAAATATTAAGGACAAAGAATCAGTGCAAGTAACAGAAACCTGATCCAGCCTCCAGGCAATTCTGTTAAAAAAATATCGATATTCCTCGATAGTTATCGATAGAAATTAATAGTTTTATAGCAGATAATCAAAATGCCAAAAGCATAATAGATTACTTTACCTGCACGCCAGAAGCCAAGTATGCTATGTTAGACATACAAGCCATACGGGGCGCAGAAATAAACTCCGACCACACGTTGGTCATAGCAGATACAAGATTCTATGTGAGAAAATCGACACCACCAGAAAAAGAATACCAGAAAATAAAGATACAAGAATTGAGAACAGAACAGAAAAGGCTAGAGTATCAGCATAAAATCAAATAAAAAGAGAATGGAAGAACAAGGAGAGCAGTGGACGACAGAAGAAAGATGGGCCAAACTCAAAACTATAATAATAAAAGCAGCCACAGAGCTTTGCGGGAAAAAGAGAATTAGCCCAAGACAAAAAAGAACTAAATGGTGGAACGAGGAGGTAAAACAAAGGTCGTGGAAGAAGTATTTACAAACGAAAATAGAAGATAGACAGAGTTACATAACAATAAGAAACGAAGCAAAAGAAGTAGTTAAAGAAGCTAAGAACAAAGCATGGAAAAACTTTGGGAAAGAAGTAGAAGAAAAATTCAAAGATAACACCAAGAATAAGAAAGAACTTTGGACAGTCAAACATCTAAAAGATAAGAACGGAATCATAGTAACAAGAAAATAAAAACCTGCACACTTGGAGCAAATATTATGAGGAAAAAGTTTAAGGCAGAAAGAAAAAACCAGGCAAGAACCAATAGAAATGGAGGGTGAACAAGTAGTAAGCAAAGAAGAAGTAACAGAAATACATAGGAAAACAGGAAAATCAGCTGGAAAAGATAAAATCAGCCCCGATATGGTAAAGTATGGAGGGAGAAGAATGGTGGAATGGATCCAAAAAATATGTCAACCGGCCTGGGATGGAGAAGAGATATCCAGAGACTGGGAGGAAAATATCATCGTACCATTGCACAAGACCACATATATACTATCAGATCAGCAGCAGAAAAGAAATTAGAAGAAGGAAAATGTCACTACCTGGCCTTTATAGACCTGCGCGCAGCTTTTAATACTATACCAAAGAAGATCTTACGGAAAGCCATGGAAAAGGCAAGAATACCAGATAACTTGATCACAGTCACAAAAACATTGTACAAAAGAAGAACAGGAACAGTTAGAATAAAGGGGAAGGAGCCCAAAAACTTCAATATGGAAAGAGGAATTAAACAAGGGGACTCCCTCAGTCCCCTATTATTTATTAGTTACGGACCAAATACTGAAGGAAAGTAAAGTCCGACTTGAAACATTGATGAAATTCTACAAGGTGGCTTCCGTTCCCGCTCTTACATATGGCAGCGAATGATGGACCCTAACAAAGCAAGATGAACATAGAATAACAACTTCTGAGATGCGATTTCTACACAGCTGGATACAGCCTACGGGATAGAAAACGAAATGCAGATATAAGAGAACAGCTTAATATTTTTGAGAACGATGGCAAGAACACCTGGAAAGAATGGAAAATGATAGACTACCCAAGAGATATTTCAGATATAGAGCAAAAGGAAGAAGAAATCTAAGAAGGCCGAAAAAGAGATGGAAAGATCAAACAAACTAATACAGAATGAACGTAATATCGCAACGGCTGAATGTCCAAAGCTTGAAGGAGAAGAAGAAGAAGTAAAAAGAGAGCACTGAACATGCAATTTGGACACTGGAGAATTGAAGAAGTAAGCCTCCAAAGTCTTGTGTATGCCGATGACATTGTGCTGATGGCGGACACCGTTAGGAAATTGCAAGCCGCAGTCAACAAATGGAACAGCAATATACAAAGAGCAGGAATGGAAATAAACACAAAGAAAAGCAAAATAATGAAAATTAGTACACAAACAGGTAACGATGAAGAAGACATGAAGAACATAAACTGCTACGAGTACTTGGGCGTCGTGATAAGCAATGACGGGGCAATAGAACAAGAAATAACAAACAACATCAAAAGCAACAAAAATATACCATCAGACCAATACATTAATAAATTTAAAAAAAAAACTGGGAAGAGAAACAAAGTTGCACTTGTACAAATCAGTATATGGAGCGGAAACCTGGCCAATGCAAGACAAACACAAGAGTAAAATACCGGCTGTAGAAATGAGATATCTAAGACGAATGGTAGGCAGGACTAGAAGAGATAGAGTTAGAAATATAACCACAAGGAAAGAACTAGAGGTAGAGCCAATAGTGGAAACTATTCAAAAGACAGCTGCAATGGTACGGAAATGTGGTCCGAATGCAAGAAAAGAGACCCCCAAAGAAAATGATAGAAGCAAGAAGAGAAGGGAAGAGAGGAAGAGACCCAGAACAAAGTGGACAGACAACATCAAAAATATGGTATAGCAGAGAGGAATGAATATCGAAGAAGTAAAGAGGATGGCGCTAAACAGAAAGGGATACCAGAAATGGATCGAAGACTCGATATCTTAGGGCAGGGGTCTCCCAAATTTTTTAACCTAAGGGCCACATTGACTCCTCCACTAACTTCCAAGGGCCAAGACCCAGCTAGCTCATTATACCAACATACTGTAGTTTTGAATTACGCACAAATTTTCGTATTGGGACTAGCCGGCGAGTGAGTGACTCAGACACCGAGTGCTGTTCGTCTTCAATGACAGCTACTCTTTTACTTGCTTAATTTTATAACGTAGTTTGTTGGTTAAATAACTTTTCTTCTCCAATGTGTTGTTTTTAATATTATTCCTACCTCGTCTTCAACGGTTAAAATCTTAACCTCATTTTAACCTCAATTTTAACATGTGCTTCTACTACTAATGATCATTATGGCCCGAGGATTAAACCGTTTGGTTTCGAAATATGTCACCACCTTTAACTTTAAAATAAATGATCTTGGAGAAGACTATTTAGTTTTATTGCTTTATGTTAAATTTCATTATGTAGTTATGTCAGTTATTGTGTTTCTTAATTGGTCGTTAAATAAAAAAATCTGATTATTATTTTGTATGATTTACTTACATTGAACATTTACAATGTAATCAAAATAAACTATTTTGGGCCGAATACCGGGCTGGCGAGCCGGTGTTGGCCCGCTGGCCGTAGAATGAAGACCCCGCCTTAGGGTATAAGGGAATAGGCAAAGAAGAAGAAGAAATTAATAGTTATCGATACTTATCGATAAATATTGGTAGTAGATATATAGCTTATACATAATAAATTAAAAACTGTCCTTTTTCATTTCCATAGAGCCGAGAAAATTTAGGTTTCTGATAATGTACGATAAAAAACTAATTTGTTCCTTCTAATATAAAATGATAAAGATTTCAGTTGCTTCACAGATAAATACATAGGAACGCAATTTTTTATCGGATATACTTATTTTCATATGAGCATTTGATTGTCGTGGCATTAGTTCTAAAGAAAAGGTATGAAAAAATATTGAATTTTTTTTCATATAGAAATTTTTAAATATCGATATTTAGTTACATATTCCAGATTTTTCATATATCGATATATGTCGAGCTATCGATAAATACCAATATGTATTGATATATATATCGATATGTATTGATATGTGAAACCCTGGAAAAATTTAGCTAAATATCAATCTATAGATATTTTAAAAATGATCATTTTTGCCCAGCCCTAGAATTAAGGATAAATGACAGTGGTCTTAGCAAAAATAAGAAACATATATGGAACCAAATATTCTATGAAATAAACGAATACAAGAATAAGATACTGGGAAAAAAATAAGTAAAACCACATGGAATGGAGAAGGTAATGTATGACTAGTCAACGATGAAATTAATTTATATACCCAGGGAAAAAAGAAAAGGATGGAATCAAAGAAAGAGGAATGTTAGATATGTAAAAAGAAAAAATAAAGTATGGCTTTCCCAAAACCAAGAAAGAAGCAAAAAATTAGAAGTATAAGTGCCACACACAAAAATTCTGGACTACGACTATTGAGTGAAAAATGAAGAAATTAAAAAAAGCGCACAAAACAATAACGGCCATTTATAGAAAGCAGGCGCAAGAGGCAGAAGATGCTGCTAGAACACATGATACAAAAAATTTACATGAAATAACAAAAAAAACATACTGGTAAAAGAAACACAGAAAGAACTTAACAAGAAATAGAGAAAAAATTTATGACAGAAGAAGAAATAAAAAATAGATGGATAGAGTAGTTTACAGAAATGTACAGTGAACAAAAAAAAACAAATACGAAAGACAAAATGAAAAAGGAAACCAGGTATTATCCATAAACGAAGATAAATTTAGTAAAGAAGAAATATGTTCATATTGATATTTCTGTAAAAATTATGCATATACAGGGTGATTTTTAAGTTGATTCACTCCATTTGCCAGGAAATAAAGCTAAAAAAAATAAGCATTTTTTTGATTTGCCACTTTTGCGAAATATCAAAACTAACAGAGGCACAGGGTGTTAAAGTTTCAAATTAAGAACTAAAATTACTTAAAGTAAACTTAATCTAACTTAAATGATATGTTCAAAACTATCACAATTCACTTCTACGCATCGTTCAGCACGACGTAACCATTGTTTGGTAATCGCGCGAAGTAGCAAAATTGGTTTGCCTCTAATCGATGTTCCTGCGTCCTCTATCTGCGCAATCACTTCCTCGCTTGTTTCTACCGGAGTTTTAAAAACTAAAGATTTCATATAACCCCACAACAAGAAATCACATGGAGTGAGCTCCTGATAACAGAGATAAACAACAACAAAATTGTTCAGCTGCCTTTGCATCAAATTTGAAACTTTAACACCCTGTACCTTAGTTTTGTTATTTTGGAAAAGTAGTAAATGAAAAAAAATGCTAATTTTTTAACCTTATATCCTGGTAAACAGAAAGAACCAACTTAAAAATCACCCTGTACACTTCAAAATACCTATATGAAGAGAAGAATAAATTTACTTATTGAAGGCCAATTTTGTTACTAAATATGTACAGACAGGAATAACGTTTTAAAGTGAATTTAAGCACAATAATGTATAATATAAACAGGGTGGTCAGACAATGGCAGATAAGCTTCAGGTAGAGCGATTCTTTGATTAATTCTGGTCGAAGATCTTAATACTGAAATGTTGGATTGGTCTTCATCAGCCCTCACGAGCAGTAGATAAAAAACTTGTTCTTTTCACGTAAAGTACCTTTTCTGTTTTAAATGCGTTAAAGTATCATCAAGAAAACTTGAAATTTAAATTGAAAATGGCGCCAACATAAAATGCAAAAATTACTAATACCCTACCAGCAATTTTTATATTAACCAACTGATAGTGACTTACGTCATGAGTTTCCTGAATGGATTATATATTAAAATAGAATCTATAATTTAATAACAGATATTGTTGTGTTAAAACTGAATAAGAAACTTAAAAGTAAGGGGTCATAGCCTCTCAAATCTCAATTGATTTTTAAAAACAGATATTTATAGTTTAAATATAAAAAATTAAATTGTAGCTCATTTTTGCCTCATATGGACACATGCTGCCCACGGATTAAGTTTTAGTTATCAAGAATAGTCACAGAAAATCTGCAAATTTAGCAACGTAACTGTACTTTGTGATTGCAAACTGATCTTATAAGTAAGATTATGTCATCAAAACACTTTTAGGTTAGAATTTTGACAGATACAATATTGTAACATCTACATAGACCAAAACTGCATTTTTAGTTATTTTTTAGTGTAAACTTTATCATGAATATTTACTGGGTAACCATAAATGATTGTGATTTTTTTTCTTAAGTTTGCACTGTTTATGTTGGTGACACTGTAAGTCTATGTCAAATTCAAGGTTAGCAGGTTAGGTTTTGTGTCAGTTTGTGTCAAAACTGACGCAAAACCTAACCTGCTAACCTCGAATTTGACATAGACTTACAGTGTCACCAACATAAACAGTTTATATATAATTATATTGTAACGACCTTCAAGGCGGATCACGTGCAGACAGATGAGTCAGCTTCCAGATCATTCAAAAATGACCTCGGTGATTAATGCGCGCGATACGTCCAAAAGGAATTATCCGGCAATATATAAGCAAGCACAGCGGGAAAAACGGACAATTCGAATCTAGCTTTGAAGTGTGCGACGCTTGCCATATAATCATTCGTGTTGAAGTCGTGTGTAAATAAATAAAGTGTATTTGTTGTTAGAAATAGTTCCTGTTAGTGTATAAATAATAAATGTTCCGTATTAATAGTTCTTGTGGTTAGGTTCTGTGTCAAAACTGACGCAAAACCTAACCTGCTAACCTCGAATTTCCAATAGACTTACAGTGTCACCAACATAAACAGTGCCAACTTAAGAAAAAAAATCACAATCATTTATGGTCACCCGGTACTATTTACAACATTTTAATGTTTGCTTGAAAAAATGTTACCTGTTTCTTAATTAAAATCAAGCAGTCAACATAAATACAAAATTATTCCTACATTATATTATTATTTGGCAACGTTGGGCTTTTCCAGCACTGACAGTAATATTTTAGAGGTTCTGCCAGGTTGCACTATAAAATAGTAATTAATACCCTAGAATGTGCAACACAACAAGTCAAATATCGTAGCCTACTGGCACAGAATAAACACCTAACGGACTCAGAAGCAATACTCTGCGGCAGCGCCTTTAATGTTTGAGGTGCCTTATTTTGGTCAGGCGGCCATACTGTGAGCAAGTAGAAAAGGCGGGAAACTTAAAAAGTTGAATTATAGGCACACCACCGACAATATCTGTTAAAACCAATTTATGGAAACAGACGCCATGACGTCACAAATCTACTCGCTAGCGCTACGCATGCGCACTGATTTTTAGACCAAGCCCTCTCCAAAAACTGTTCTATTTTGTAGAACTGATAGAACTCTTATATTAAAAGAATATAATTTTTAAAAATCAGCTCCGGGATAATTATTTGTTCATTTTTGGCTTTAAATAGTACAAAATTCCTAGAATTGTTTAAAAAGGTTTCACTTTATTTAAAGAACTTATAAAAAAAATAATACACACCTGGTGCATTTCACTGGGTAATAGCGGGTGAGAATGCTGTTTCACCAACGTGTTTCCTCCAGGTACAGTTAATAAATTTCCAGGAGGTGGCGAAAGAGCAGGCAGGGGATCTGAACACTGTCTTTCCACTCTTAGAGGGGGCACTGATAAATACTGTACAGATAATGGATCACCGTCCGGATTCTGACTAGGATCACTCTCCCTCTTGATACGTGGTTGCCTCATTAGGAAACGGCCACGCTTTACACCCATTACCAGCTGATGGCTCGGCACTTGGGATGGTGACGATGACTGCAGCAACTGCGACTGAGTTGTAACTGAAGTTCTTTCTGAAATAATTTAAATACATTTGTTAAGAGTTGTACTTAATATAAAAACAGTCCAGAATGATTTTATAAAATCTTAAGGCTATGGTGGTTTGAGCTGTTTTAACATTCCACCAAAAAGGATTACTTTTTCATCTTATTACTCCTTATAGTTTAAATTCCAAAGATGCTTTTTAGGTTCAACCCTCCAGTGTCCGCAGAAAATTCTAAGACATCAGTACACGCACCGGTCTCGTAGGCGGACACCCCTCTGCTGCCTCCAGAAAAATAACGAGATACCTTATGGCATGGGAGAGGGTTAATATAATTGTTGAGATGTATTTATGTCAACCAAGTGGACTAGAAGGAAGGACATTTAACTCAATGCAAATTGAGTGGAGGGGATGAATCGCTAGATGTCAAACAGAAAATGCCCAACCACAAGTTCAATGCAAACCCATGATATATGCAACCCGTGCAACAGATAATAATTATATTTCGTATGTATATGCGGAGTTGAGCAAAAGCGGAAAGTCAAGAGTCAAGAGAATGTAAGCGAGCAACAATCGCAACTGGAATATTTAATAGTCTACAGTATTTATAGACCCAATCTGATATCAAAATCAATGTCAAAGTACATAACCCCGAATTATCTGTTGCACGGGTTGCATTAAGAGTGTGCCTTTAGTGGCAGGGACAAATCTCCAACTTAAGACTCCGCTATGGACTGCTACTGGCCCACATAGAGGGCAGGGATAGTAGTGCTAGCAAATAAAGCAAATATTGTTCCATTTTTAACTACCAAACTATAGTTGGCGCGGCGGTCGTTGTCACTTCTAAGAATTTAGCTGTTCACTTAAAATAAATGTGCAGGTTTAGGGGCTGTGACGGCTGGGGGGTGGGTGTTACCTTGGACAAAGAATTGCCTGAGGGTTTTAGGATCGACCCCAAGTTGAACGTGCTTACCTACTATATAAATCGAAAGTGAAACAGCTTCTTGATTTACAATAGAAGTTAGTCACTACATTACACTGTTTGCTATTGTTATTATTGCTCGCCATTTTCAACAGTAAACTCATAAGTCTATATTTTTATCGGTAAAATTTGTTTCTTTATATAAACATTGTTGCCCAACAAAATTGATGAGAAAAAATTGTCATTAATCAAAAAACCGAGCCCGTTAGGGGAAAGGCTTTTATGCAGTTTGTTCCAGTCAATTTTGCTTTAAGACAGCAATGTTTAAGTGTTGAACAATTAAATTGTACCAAAGAGAATAATGTAAGCTAGAATAATTTTTGATTTGGCAAATTCTACAAATAAAAATAATGTCTTCCTAGTATAACAGAGACGCCGCATCGATAGGCAAGAAGGACGTAATAGATATTTACAATACAATTGAGATAAAAACATTACTAACATACGCGTATGAAATTTGAACGAGGCGATAGCTGTCCGACGTTTCTCATTATTGTTTTGACAAGTAGAAAACTGACACACAATTTGTGAGATAGTAAAGCCTCATTTAAAATTAGTGGGATCAGTGACATTTATATCCCGAGTGTAGATATTTTTTCCACGACCGGGAGTAGAAGTCGGTTTTTATAGCGTCAAAATTGTGGTAGAAGTAAAGCATTTACTCCCTAGAGACAAAATAAGATAAAAATTTCCCTAGGGAGTTTTCATTATGACTGAAACAACAATTATGTCAAATTCGAGGTTAGCAAGTTAGGTTTTGCATCAATTTGTGTCAAAACTGATACAAAACCTAACCTTATAACCGCGAATTTGACAGAGACTTATAGTGCCACCAACTTTAAAATTAAAAAATGTCAATAAGTTACGTTTAAAAAAACAGGTTTGTAGTTTTAAATCTTCCTACAACGTGAAAAAAATAGTATATGCAATTCGGAGGGACTGCTATTTTATTTCAGTGCTATGTGACTTTCGGGCTTCGCCCTCGAGTCACAAATTGCACCTCAGCAAAATAACGCATTTGTCTCCCTCATTGCATAATCTAATATTTTTTCACGTCTGGGAGCAAACCACGGTTTCTACGATACCAAAATCGTGAGAGAAATAGTGAATTACTCCCTAGAGGAGAGAAATTTCCCTAGGGAGTTTTCATTATGACTGAACAACAAGAGCTCACAATTATGTCAAATTCGAGGTTATCATGTTAGGTTTTGCGTCAGTTTTGACACAAACTGACGCAAAACCTAACCTGCTAACCTCAAATTTGACATAATTGTGAGCTCTTGTCATGATGACTTACAGTGCCACCAACTTTAAAATTTACCATAGGCTACTAATTTTAAAATAATTGTAACTAAAATGTCAATAAATGACGTTTAAAAGAAAAGGTTTTTTGTTTTAAATCTTCCTGTAACGTGAAAAAAATAGTATATGCAACTCGGAGAGAATGCTATTTTGTTTCAGTGCTATGTGACTGTCGGGCTTCGCCCTCAAGTCACAAATTGCACCTCAGCAAAATAACGCATTTCCCTCCCTCATTGCATAATCTACTATTACCATGATATAAATGAATGATTGGTTGCAAAAATACGAATCCAAACACTGTTATTGGACGAAAACGGACATTTGCCAGTTGACTCTCTGCTTTGGCGAAAGATTTATGATTCGACAACTACAACCAGATATGAGAAAAGTTGTCGTGGACTATACCACAAATTTAGCCATATTTATTTGATATGTTTTGACGTACGACGGAGAACAATATTTGGCACGTGACTATTAATCCAAGATAATCCCTATTGATTATGTATAGTGAACGAATTGCAACAGTGTTAAGTGAAACTACAGCACATTATATCAATTAACGCTGTCTGAATTACAATTTACACTGTCTGAATTCCAATTTACATTGTCTGAATTCCAATTTACGCTTTCTGAATTACAATTTACTAATCTGAATTATATTTGACTCTTTCTGAATTACAAATGAAAAAGGTGTAGTGGTAGAAGCATTTTTTAAAGCGTAGTTAATTCTTTTGCCTCCTATAAATTTCGTAACTTCTGCCTTATATTTTTCGACTATGTTACTGTCAACATCAAAACGAAAACTGTGAGCGTGATTGGCCATACTTAAATTTCCAAAATTCGTCTTATCTAAAATGAGTGGGATAAGTGACTGGCGTACAATGACAGTTTAAATTGCGTCTTGGAAATACTATCCGATTAAAACAACATTTGGAGGCTGTCATGGACACAAGTGATAAAAATAAACTGATTAAAATTACAAGGAAAAACTTTGGTTTTTTACAACTATAAAAATGCGTGATTAGTTGCATTTTGAAAAATAATGGCATGCGACTGAATAATAAGAGATGCAAGAAGTAATAGTGTAAAAATTAGAATGCAAAGCACGTTCTCTGCTATAGCAACCCCTGCAACCAGATGTGAAGGCTGCCCCAAAAATTTTTGTGGTTCATAAACTTATGCATCAAGGTTGGTAAAACTGAAAGTATGTTTATTTCATACTGCATCGTAAAACCCATGTTTAAGTTAATGATTTTAGTCCGGAAAATGAGGCTTTACGGTATCAGGTCCGGTAAAACATTTTACCGGACTCAAATGAAATAAACCGGTCCGGTAAAACATTTTACCGGACTCAAATGAAATAAACAGGTCCGGTAAAACATTTTACCGGACTCAAATGAAATAAATCAATAATCAAACTATTTATTATTTTCAATTGAAAAATTTTTTTTTTGTAGTTTTAAGTAAAAATCTAATAATTGCAGTATGAAATAAAACGCATTACGACATACGTCCGGTAAACTTTTACAGTAGCTCGTCTCAACATTCCAGACTCGGCTCCTACGTCGCCTCGTCCCGAAACGTTTGGACTCGCTACTGTAAACTTGCGTTTACCGGACTTATAACGTAAATTACTATTAGGAGGTTGCCTCCTTCCCATTTAAAAACCCATAGTTTGATTATTTTCCCCTAGCAAAAACTATCTCATGATGTCATACGAACCGCGCGAAATTTAAGATCGTAGTCTCCATATATCAATGTCAAATAACTGTTGATAAACTTTACAATGCTTGTGACTTGTGCAGTGTCTTTTGATAAGTTAATTTGATTTTACCATCTGTGAAACCGAACTAACAGATGGTATACATACTTGCAAGGCATTTGCAACTCTCTATAAATAGGTAGGTATCTTATATATATTTCTAAAAGTCCTGACTGACTGACTCATCAACGCCCAGCCCAAACCCTTGGACCTAGAAAGCTGAAATTTTGCACAGAGGTTCCCTTTATGATGTATACAAGGAATAAGGAAGGATATTTCGAAATTCAACCCCTAAAGGGGTAAAATGGGGGTTCCAATTTTGTATGGAAAAATAATATTAAATAGACATTTCGACTTGAAACTTCGTAGGAGTACTCCTAAAAACAAATAAGCAAACACGTATTTCGTGATTTTCCGAAAATCAACCCCTTAGGGGGTGAAATGGGGTAAGTAAGCCTAAAAATCGATATGGGTGTCGTTATTGAGGTTTATTGGGACGTTGATTGCGAAAATGGCATTTATTTTTAAGTCCAAGACGGTGAACATGACATAAGGGAAGAAACGGGACGGGACGGGACTAGACTGGACGGACTGGACGGGACGGAACTGAGCGGGACGGGACTGGACGGGAAGGGAAGGGACGGAACGGGACGGGACGGGACGGGGCAAAGCGGGACGGGGCGGGGCGGGGCGGGACGGACGGGACGGAAAGGGAAGGAAAAAGATGGGATGGAAGGGGAGGGGATGGGATGGAAGAGGAGGGGCGGGACGGGACGGGAAGGGACGGGACTGGACCGGAGGGAAAGGGGCGGGACGGGACGGGAAGGGTCGAGACGGGGCGGGGCGGGGCGGAACATTATTTAATACACAAATAACGAACCTCGCGCGAACGAAGTCGCGGGTAAAAGCTAGTATAATTATATTAGCAGATTCATTACATATATGGTTTTATTTTTGAAGTTGATACAAAAGTAATTCTTTTCGACGAATTATTTATAAAGCTAAATCTTATTATTATTTATTTGGAGTGTGTTGAATGGACCCTGCACAAGTGTATTGATGACGTGCATAAATTGGCTTGGTGTCTCTACAGTCATACAGTTGTTTTTAAGGTACAGTCAGACTTTGCCGTTCGCGGGGGTTATGTTCCAGAAGAATGTCGCGAAGCGCAAAACCGCGATGCGCGAGTAAACACATAAATGATAAAAACAGGGTTAGGTTCTATAAACTTGATTTATTTATACTATGCAACTTGAAAAAATTCAAAAATACATAAACGTGCGTATACACACATGTAAATATGTACATTTTCAAAACATAAAATATAAAGCAAACAACACTAAAACAAAAAACATTAAATTTTAAAATTTAAATCAGGTCCGATTTGGTAATAAGAGATTCAAAGGAATAGGCTCGATAAGTGTGTTTACAAATTCGTGATATATAATGTTATTTAGGTGTTCATGACATAAACCGCATACGTCTGCTTTATTTACTTGCGGCCGGTCTTATGAAGGTCACTAACCTGACGTTAACTTCAAATCGCTGTTAAAATAAACAAAAGCTCATCAAAACGTTGGCGCTTATGACATACTCATTAGTAAACAAATTTTTATGCGCTTTTGTTTATTTTAACAGCGAATTAGTGGCCTTCATAAGACCGGCCGTTAGCATGTGAAAGTTGAAACAGTTAACCTTGGCAATTCCATCCGCGAACGGCAAAGAAAAGAGAGCACAAAGGTGCCTCGCGTAAAATCAAATCAGCGAACCGCAAAGCCGCAAACGGCGAGGTCTAACTGTACTATATTTATACGAGCAAGCTTGTCCACCATTCTGAGTTACTGAAAGTGGCATCAAATTCAAATTCTAATTACTTTCCAATTAGCATACGGTAAGTCAGAAAAGCAACGATCATATCATTTAATTTTATCCATCTTAAAAAAGACTGGGTTTTAAACCAATAAAAAGAAAGCAGAAAAAATCGAAACACTGTTAACTAACACGCATGTGGTTCAAACTAGAAAACTTTAATAGTACCTTAGTTCAAACAACAGTGACGAGTGACAGATCTCAACAGAACTGACAGATACAGTTGGCAACACAGAACAATACCTGCACACTGTATATAGATTTCAATAACCACACTTGGATGCAGACTGTAATTATAATTAGCATCGTAATGGAATACACAAGAAAGGAACAAGGGAAAAAAGACACAAAAATAGGGTACAGAAAAATGGAAATAGACGGCTTCAAGTATGAATGGTCCGTCAAACAAGGAGGCAGCCTAATAAGGAAAAAAGACCAGGCCCCAAAAAACGATTAAGGAACAACATAAAACCTAACAAGATGACGAAAGTGGCTATGGACAAGGAAATGAATAGAAACGATAAAAAGGAAAAACAAAAGCGAGGAAAAACGGTGAAGATAGGTACATGGAATGTACAAAATATAAAAGGAAAAGAAGAAGAAATAGTGGAAAAAATGATAAATCAAAAAATTGAAATTCTAGGAATCACAGAAACTAAAAAGAAAGGTAAACGAATAGAGAGAATGCATAAAGGATATTGGCTAATATGGTCGGGAAGAAAGGAGAAAGAAAGAGCGAAGGAAGGAGTAGGTGTAACAATAGCACCAGAAAGGATGAAAGATATAATTATGAAAAAAATTTTAAACGAAAGAATAATGACGATAATAATAAAACTAATAAACGAAGAGACGTGGACACTAATAACAGCATATGGAGTAAATGATGATGCAAGCAAAAAAAAAAAACAAACATTCTTCAACAACCTAGAAGATGAAATCGATGAAGGAAGTGAAAACCTAATAATTATGGGAGACCTAAATGGAAGAGTGGGAAACAAAAATGTAGGAATAGAAAATGTCATGGGAAAAGAAGGTGAAAATGACAGAAACAGTAACTGTGGAAGAATAATTGAATTATGTATAGAAAACGAACTAATTATTACAAACACAAAATACAGGCACAAAAATATACACAAATTCACAAGGGAACGACAGAGTAGGGGCGAAAAGTCAATAATAGATTACTTCCTTATAAGGAAACAAACTCGCGCTTATAAAAGATGTGAAAGTAAATGGACAAGCGGAAATTGGGAGCGACCACTACACGCTAGTGATGGATATGAAAACCCAAAGTGAAAAAACATCGGAAAAAAAAGAAAGATAGCAAAAGCAAAAATTACAAGCTTTAAACTAAAAGAACAGGAATGCAGAAAAAAATACCAAGATAGGAAGTTCAGAGAACAAAAGAGAAGAAACGGGAATAGAAGAAAAATGGACGACGTTTAAGGAAACCGTCTTAGAAACAGCAGTTGCGGTATATCAAAAATAACAAATACAGATATAAAAAGAACAGAATGGTGGACCGAAGATTTAAAGCGAAAAATTAAAGAGAAGAAAGAAGCATGGAAAATATACTTAAATAAGAAGTGGCCAGTAGACTACGAAAGGTATAAGGAGAAAAGAAAAGAGGTTAAAACAAAAGTAAAGAAAGAAAAAGAAGTCATGAATAAGATTTGGAGACAAAATGACAATGAATTATAAAGAAAATCAAAAATTATTTTATGGAACATTAAAACAACTAAAGAAAAAGAAAGTACAATATGGTGAATATAAAAAATAAAGACGGAAAAATAATTACAGAAGAAAATTAAATATTGGAGAGATGGAGACAACATTTTGAGGACCTAACAGAGAACAGTGCAAAAACAAAGGAGGCAACAAACCATAGTAGCCAGAAATAGAGAAAATCAGCCAGAAAGAAGTGATAGAAGCAATAAAAAAGATAAAAATAGGCAAAGCCCCAGGCAAAGATGACATAAATGATGAAATATTTAGGAGAAGAGGGAATTAACAAAATAACAGAAATTTTTAACGAAATAGCCAAAAGGAAAATGACACCCAATGACTGGGATATAGGTATAATACTACCGATCTACAAGAATGGAGACAAGCAAAACTGTAATAACTATAGAGGGATAACTCTATCAAGCATTCCAGGCAAAATAATGACAAGAACAATAGAGAAAAGAATAAGGGACAAGATCGAAAACACGTTAGAAGACACACAATGTGGATTTCGAGGAGGAAGGAGCCCCCAAGACCTATTATTCAAGTTAAGACAAGTGAGTGAGAAAATAATAAATAAAAACAAGGAAATACATGTATGCTACATTGATTTGAAAAAGGCGTTTGCCAAAATAAGAATATGGAAAGCTTGAAAAGGAAGAAGGATAGGAAGTGGAATAATAGAGGTATTAAAAGCGATGTATAAGAATAATAAAAATATAGTAATAACAAACAACAAAGAATCAAGGGAGTTCAGAACAGAAATAGGAGTCAAACAAGGATGTGTACTCAGCCCACTACTATTTACAATTGTGATTGACGTAGTAGTGAAAGAAGCAAAGAAAAGGATGAAGAAAGTAAAAATAGGAAACTGGAAAATGGAGGAAATCTACCTGACGGAACTAATGTTTGCAGACGATATGGCCATCTTTGCCGAATCGGAAATAAAACTACACTACAACCTAGATATACTGAACCAGGAACTGCAAGAGCTTAATATGGAAACAAACACAGACAAGACAAAAAGTATGATATCAAGCAAAAAAAACACAATATACACTTAAACGGACACAAAATAGAACAAGTGACGAGTTTCAAGAACTTGGGATCAATAATCGAACAGAATGGAAAGCTAGATAAAGAAATAAATGAAAGAATAGGAAAAGTAGGAAGAGTATTCAACATAATGAAATCAACTTTTCTAGGCAAAAGGGAAATACCTAAATGCATAAAAACGGAAGTAGTAAAAACAGTAGTCAGACCGGCAATCTTATATTGGAGTGAAGCATGGACAGTCACGGACAAGTATAATTCGAGAATAAATGCTATAGCTATGAGGTTCCTGAGAAATATTGAGAACAAAACAAGAAGGGACAGAATAAGGAATGAAACACATAGACAACAACTCAAGATAACACCTATATATGACAAAATGATAGAAGGTCAACTAAGATGGTTTGGACATATATGCCGTACGAGTGAAGATAGACCTACATGAAAAATATATATAGCGAAAACACAAGGAAAAAACAAAAAAGGAAGACCGAGGAAAACATGGAATGATGGGATAAATGAAGAAGCAGAGAAAAAGGAATAGCATGGGAAGGAATAAAACAAAGAACAGAAGACGGAAAGAAATGGAGGGAAATATGCAGAAAGCAAGAGTAAAACTACACTCGCCTTAAACCTAACGGTAAGTAAGGCTTATGATTAAGAAGAAGAAGAAGAAGAAGAATGGAATGCACCAAGATTTAAATCAGCATGCAGTGTTTGTCTGGATTGAGCAGTACGTACTCGAACGGTTTCCAGTCTTGCTTGGTTGACAGAAGGCAGAACGAACGCACGGTTACCAAGTCAGCGCAGCCAACAGCTTGGCGCTAAAGTCCCTGTTATACAAAATCTAGTGGGATAAACTTGCCTGGTCTATAAAGTACTCTAATTGTTTTTATGACGTCACGAGATACTTTCCCCCCCGTCCCGCGTGTTTAATTCTATAGCGAAACCTGTGCTGCTATATGGAGCTGAATCTTGGTCGATGACGAATGTGATAAAGCAGCAGTTACAAGTCTTTGTAAATAGATGTTTACGTAATATCCTGAAAATTTGGTGGCCAAATGTCGTCAGTAACGAGGAATTATGGAGACGAACTGACCAAGTGGGTATAAATACCGATATAAAAAGGAGGAAGTATGGGTGGCTTGGGCACACACTAAGGAAGGACATGAAGGTGATTAGTCGAAGTGTTTTGTACTGGAATCAAAAGGGCTACAGGCAAAGTAAGGCCAGCCAAGGGCTACATGGCGAAGAACAGTTAGAAAAGAGACTAAAAGGTCAATACCACAACTTGAACAACTGGTGCGGGTGCAGAAGGACTGGAAAAACTATATCAACACCCTATGCCCCTTAAGGGGATAATGGGTTCTACTACTACTACTACTCCTACTGGTGTAGTACATTCTGGCACCTGACATTGCAAATATTTTAATTCCGTATTTGTTTGGCTTTGACTGAATATACCCCCGAAATCCGCATCGTCCATGGAAACGTTGAAGTTTTTCGTCTACACTGATACTCTGAATGGCTGTAACCGTTTTTACAATTCTCAACAAATTGATCAAAATATTCTTGTATAGGATCAAAATTATCAATTTTTTTTCTTTCTTAGCATGTTCCTTTGTCGTCAAATCTAAGGCTGCTAAAAAGAAATCGAAATCTATTCAAGGACATGCTTAATCGAAAAATTTCGACTGCTGATCCGTCACTTCTCCATAAATCTTTGGTGTTCAAAGGTTAGCTTTGAGAATTCCTGCATAGTATACTAATCATAATAGAGCTTGTACTTTTGGTTTGTTTGTTGTTCTGGCATCACTGAAATTGAATTTATGAAAATATTTGTACTGTCTACAATGCAGTTTAATATTGTATTTTATTTATTGATTTATTTATTTCAAAATATACAGGCAGCAGTAATACTGATATGGCCCGATTCGTGTACAAGGAGTGACTATAATAATACCTAATTCAATACAATAGACTAAAAAAAAATACATTCAATAAAATAGATAATAATAAGTTATGAATATATAGTGTTACGATTGATCTTCTGGGCTATTAAAAATTATACGCCGCTTCTTGTTTTAAGCATTTATTTACAGCAATTTAACTAAACGATTTAAAAAAACACAAGAACTATTAATACGGAACACAAATTATTTATACACTAACAGGAACTATTTCTAACAACAAATACACTTCATTTATTTACACACGACTGCAACACGAATGATTTATATGGCTAGATTTACACACGAGTTATTTATATGGCAGCTTCGCGCACTTCAAGCTAGATTCAAACTGCCCGCCTTCCCGCTGTGCTGGCTTATATATTCGCCGGGTGAGTCATTCCGGAAGCGTCGAGATATTCTCGACTATTCTGGCAAATGCTGACGCATCGCCCGCATTAATCCCGAGGTCGTTCTCGAAGGCTGACTCATCTGTTTGCCCGCGACCCGGCTTAAGGTCGTTACAATAGTATATAAAGTTATAAACTGTGAGTCGTAGACTCTAAATTATGAAATGTAAAATGTAAATTGCTGGATGGCTTGTTGGATGACCCTTTGGTTGAGTTGTACCGAAGCGTTGGGTTGGGTCGAAGGCTATCTGCTGTGAGTATGACGGCGATATAGTTTTGAAACTGAGTAGAGTTGGGGCTGACACAATTTCTTGGGTAAGGTTGTTCCAGACATCCAAGATGTGATTGGACAAGATGTTTTTGTGTTGATCGTGCTTAAATTCGTTTTTCTCACTTTCATATCGTGTGTGGTTTTGAGTAGAGGGCAGGTTATGTCATAGTCATAGTGCCCATTCAAAATTTTATATGTTTCCAGTACATTGGTGTGTTGCCTTCTTGATGATAAGCTCAGGATGTCAAGTCGACGGAGCCTGATTTCATACGGGAGGTGTCTGAGGTCCGGTACCAGCTTCGTGGCTCTGTGTTGAACTCCCTCTATAAACGCTATGTCTTTTATAAGGTGTGGGTTTCAGACAGATGAGCAGTATTTCAGATGGAGGAGAATATATGTTTGGTATAGGGCCTTGAAGAATGTGGCATCAAGCGACTTAATGGCCTTCCTCAGGAGATAAAGTGCCCCGTTTGCCTTCTTGACCAAGTATGTTATACGTCACTCCCATTTTACACGGATCATGGCACCTAGATCCTATATATACCCCGGTTCAAGAAGTGTTTGTCCATTGATGAAGTAGGAGTAGCACAGGTTATTGCGTCCAATGTGGAGTACTGCACACATGGTGTCATTCAGCGGGAACAACCATTTCTCCGACCAGTTCACGACAAGGTCGAGGTCTGACTGTAGTTCTTGGTGGTGTACGAGTGGGTTACCATATATCTTCGTATCATCAGTGTAAAGAGAGAATTTGGTTTTCGTGCCATAAGTGATGTCACTGGTGTAGAGAATAAACAAAACCGGACTAGAACCGAGCCATCATTGATGAAATATTTCCAAATCTTGAATTGTTCTTGTAGTGACTTTGTAGGTATTTTTGACGGTGGTCGACGAATGATTTTATTTTCCAATCTGGTTCATACATTTTTAGGTGCTACATACTTCCCCCATTTTGTTACTTTATGTTTCCCTTCATGCCAGCGTGGCCAAGCGGTTACGGAGCTCAAGCTGCGGTACCACGATACGGGGTTTTATCCCCACGTCTGGCAACTGGCGGGCGGCTCGCCCAGTTGCTTTAAAAATTGAGTACCGAAACCACAGTTGTGGAAATAGGGAAAGTAAGGCAGTTGTCGAAGGCATGATGCTAACCACATCACCCAGTATGCCGTTAACGGTGTGCCACATTGACTGGGTTTCGGAAAGAAATATTTCGGCGACCCTGACTCGCTGTGTCTCAGGCCATATTCCTACATGGAATGAAGTGCCCGAACTTGAATCTTTCCCTTCATAACACAATTCATTAGTTTCTTCTTCACTAACAACTTCATAATGGGGTATTTCCTATTCAGTATCACTGTTCATTTCCCTAGTTTCCAATAAATGCTCTTCGTCATAAAACGCATTGTGCCTGTTCTCTCTCATAATCTGCCATGACCACAATAATGTTTTAGTATAAGTGTTACTAAAAAATGCAGAAAATACTATCTTCTCAAATTGGTCGTAAATCAAAAGTAAAAATAAGAACAACTTGGCTACCCGTTACGGTCTGTGAAATTGAAACTATAAATAACCTTTAAACCACTGTAGGGTTGCCGTTTTTTTTCTTTACCTGTTCTAAAGTCTCCAAATGGGTTCCTTCAAAGGTTTTTGCACTTTTGGCAACAGGTAAAAGTCGCAGGGGGCTAAATCATGCGAATACTGTGGGTGGTTTTATCCGCCAAAAATAGCTTCACGGAAAGAGCGTTATGGGGACCATTTTAGCACACATGTTTTGCATGTTCAACTCGTTATGTAGAATTTGTCAAACTGCCTTTCTGTTAATATTTACCATTTCTGCAAGCATTCTCACACTCAAGACGTCGATCCTTTCTGATGATTTTGTTGATTTTTTCAACGTTTTCGTCGGTTTTTGAGGTGCTGGGGCACCCTTTGCGTTCATCATCTTTGACTTCTTTCCGACCCCCAGAAAATCACTTATGCCACATAAAAACCATTGCATGTGACATACAAGTATCCTTTTAAACTTGTTTCAACAGTTGAAGACATTCTGTCGGAGTTTTATTGAGTTTCACTAGAAACTTTCACTGCTTCACTTTTTCATTCACCATAAATGCGGCGCAGGCGATACACACAGTTTGCTTCTAACGACTGCTCACACCAAGTTATACAAGTTACAACGACGTGATTGGTGTATTTCGATTGACAACACGCAGGCGCACACAACCACTTCCAGTAAATTGTCTTGCGAGTTGAAACCTCTTCTTACAACGCCCAGTCTTGCAATATAATTGTCAGACCTCGTATGAATATGTTTTCCCCTGACGTTGACCAAGTCAACCGAAGGTAAAAAACATGAATATCTCTAGTGGCACATACAATGTTTTATTTACCAGTCGTGTCATATGTCATATTTAAAATAACAATCTGTAAGTAACATCAAGGATTGCCTGAATGTATGGTTGCTAAGACATTGTTTGTAGTTGCATGGTTACCATCAGATCGTGGGATAAATAATTTGAAAAATCCCTAGGGAGTTATGAGTAGCTTTTCATATTTTGCATCTGTGATGAGAATGAACAATATCACGATTTATATGACAGAAGAAGAAAATATTCAATTAACTATAGTTAAAGGGACCACTATAGTATATTATGGTACAAGATCACTTAGTGCCTCAGTATAAGCAGAGTTTTTCAATTTTTTGAGGCCTGTTCTAATAAGACATTTTACGATGGAGTGTCTTATTAGTTATTTATGTACCAAGGGCATTATGAAGATGTTTGTTCTTTCAAGGACGCCCGGAGGCTATGAACATCAAGTAATGCCTGTGGTGCATACGTTTTATTTTACACTTTGAATACGCAATTAACTTGAAAAGCCTGCAAAGCAGTTCATAACGCTCTAGGCCCTCTCGAGTGGAATGGGACGTTTCGCCGCCAAGGTTAACGATTTCAAATTTTCAGAATGTTAATGTCTACATTTAAGATTATTTTCAAAACAACAAATTCCTTAACGTACCTAATTCAAAAATAACTACCGAGTTAGTTAGGTTAGGTTAGGTTAGGTCAGGTCAGGTCAGGTCATGATCATGGGTGTATCTATATGTTATTCCAAATATTGAAAATGTTCTGGCGGCGAAACGGCCCTGGCGAAACGTCCTAGACCCCTCTCGAGAGGGCATAATGAGTGAGTGTTATCACTATGCCCGCTCTAATGTCCTAGGGACTGCTTTATATACCACGTATCACATATATAAACAACAAATAATAGATCAGTGGAAAATAATACATTTTATGGCTTACTAGTACATCATTGTTTCTTAATAACTGGGATACAAGACCCTCTCGAGTGGAATGGGACGTTTCGCCGCCAAGGTTAACGATTTCAAATTTTCAGAATGTTAATGTCTACATTTAAGATTATTTTCAAAACAACAAATTCCTTAACGTACCTAATTCGAAAATAACTACCGAGTTAGTTAGGTTAGGTTAGGTTAGGTTAGGTCAGGTCAGGTCATGATCATGGGTGTATCTATATGTTATTCCAAATATTGAAAATGTTCTGGCGGCGAAACGGCTCTGGCGAAACGTCCTAGACCCCTCTCGAGAGGGCATAATGAGTGAGTGTTATCACTATGCCCGCTCTAATGTCCTAGGGACTGCTTTATATACCACGTATCACATATATAAACAACAAATAATAGATCAGTGGAAAATAATACATTTTATGGCTTACTAGTACATCATTGTTTCTTAATAACTGGGATACAAGACCCTCTCGAGTGGAATGGGACGTTTCGCCGCCAAGGTTAACGATTTCAAATTTTCAGAATGTTAATGTCTACATTTAAGATTATTTTCAAAACAACAAATTCCTTAACGTACCTAATTCGAAAATAACTACCGAGTTAGTTAGGTTAGGTTAGGTTAGGTTAGGTCAGGTCAGGTCATGATCATGGGTGTATCTATATGTTATTCCAAATATTGAAAATGTTCTGGCGGCGAAACGGCTCTGGCGAAACGTCCTAGACCCCTCTCGAGAGGGCATAATGAGTGAGTGTTATCACTATGCCCGCTCTAATGTCCTAGGGACTGCTTTATATACCACGTATCACATATATAAACAACAAATAATAGATCAGTGGAAAATAATACATTTTATGGCTTACTAGTACATCATTGTTTCTTAATAACTGGGATACAAGACATATTATGGGGTACATAATACCCATGGGCATTACTTGATGTTTATACCCTTGGGCCAGACGCTATCAAGCCCTCAAATGGGCATAAACATCTTCATAATGCCTTTGGCACATAAATAACTATTTTGCGCTATCACCTTTCCCTATACTAATAAAAATTTAAGTTTACAATATTCGTTATCTAAATAAGGTGGGTGATTGTTGTTTCTATAGTGACCCAATACAATATAAACATAGGACAGTTATATTTATAACAAGTCTATTGTTGCTGTCATACCAACCAACAAGGCTACGCTAAGTTCAAAGTTCGGTCACTAATATTAAACCTGAAATTGTTACCTAACACAATATAGTTATTCGTATACCTAGGCACTGAAGTTTAACTTTTTATCCCAAATGTGGTATTTAATCAACGCGGCCTGTAGGGCCACGGCAAATAAACCAAATGACTGAGAGATAAAAAGGAACTTGATCGAAAAATCGTGAACTTCATTTTTTTAACCGACTCTTGTAGGTTACGCTGATGTTTTCTGTCACCCCACCAACTTAAAAAAATTGTACAACAATGGATTACTTCACTGCTAATTTTCGTATTTTAATGACAATTTTGATATTCTTCACTGTCAATTTAAAAAATAGTATATCACACTACAAAAGTGCTGTATTGTTCAACGAGCTAGACATTTTAAACACGAGCGTTAGCGAGTGTTGAAAGTGTCTTTGAGTTGAACAATGTTACTTTAATAACAAGTTCTGTATACTATTTTTTCCAACGTTTCGTCTTAAATAACATTGTTATTAACGTGTGTTCGCGATGCTTCTTGAATTTATGCAAGCATTCGATTTCCGTAGTTCCGGGAAACCAGGTTGTTTTACTAAAGGGGTTTATACTTGATGAAAGGAAGGATTTTGATTTAAAATGTGACTGGAGTAGCCAGGCCTAACCCCCCCTTAGACATTTGTAGCCTGCGTCGGTCACAAGTGAACGTACCTCAGAGTTTAGAAGTATTTGCAAATTATTAAACAAATACAGTGTTTATATGATTACATGTATGTCATGTTGCTGCCTTTTGAACTCAAAACCTAAGATTGGTGTAGGCACAAAAACATGACGTGTGACAATGTGTAAATCTGACCTAGTGACTACTAAAATTGCGGCAGTCTGCATAAAACTTCCTTATCGTAACGTAACTTGACCCAGTAAGCCAACGTTAGATGAATGTTGTAGACATGTATTGTAATCGGCACATGCCGTGATCTAGTTGGTAAAAAATCTATTTCCGTGTCCTCACTATTTCACTTAATTCCACTAAACTATCTTGCCCCATGATCACACATTAGTTTGAACGTGTGTCTTTCGGTTTTGAGCATGCTGTAGTTAAGTGTTCTCCTGCGCATTTAACACAATTTGGAGTTCTTTTACAAAATTATTTTGTATGTCCATATCTTTGACATCTTTTACATTGTGGAATAAGCTTGCTATTCCTTAATGCCACTATTTTGACTTTTATGTTATTGATGTATTGGATTCCGTAGATTTTATTGATGTCTTCAGATCTCTCGAAGACTAACATATACAATGGCAAGCAAATATGTCTCACCTCATTATTAGAGATAGTTCTCTTGGGTTTTTGTGTCACTTCTAATGGGTGATCCAACGGTTAGCGTGGATGTTGATTGTCGCTATCTGACATATATCGCAATACCCATGAAAACATTTGTTGACAAACGTCAGTTTAGACTTTGGCAATTGCAACGATGGAGTTTTTTCAACCGCACAACGAGTAAAAGTTATTCAAACGTACTACGAAAATGATCGTTTCATCAAAAAGACATTTCGTAAAATTCGAGACTACTTCGGTCAAAATAATCGTCCTAGTGAGTCGGGAATCCGTGGAATACTGCGACGATTTGAAGAAACTGGATCGGTGGAAGGTCGTAAAAGGTATCGGCATCGTCGTACAGCTCGGTCAAATGAAAACATTGCTGCCGTGAGTGTTAATGTGCGTGAACAACTAAAAACTTCAATCCGTCACCGGGCACAACACCTAGGCATGGCCTATGACACTATATGCAACGGATTTTAAGGAAGGATCTTGGTTTACATCCTTATAAAATCTAATTAACCCAGCAACTCAAGCCGTTGGACCATTTACAACGTCGTAGATTCGGTAATTGGGTTCTGCAGAGAGGAAATGAAATTTCATCAAAAATCATATTCAGCGACGAGGCCCATTTTCACATCGGTGGATATGTAAATAAGCAGAATTGTAGAATTTGGGGCTCGGAGAACCCCCATGTGGTTTTTGAACAAGCAATGCATCCACTCAAAGTGACTGTTTGGTGCGCTTTATGGGCCAATGGCATTAGTGGAACATAATTCTTTGAAGATGCCGATGGAGCTACTGTTACTCTTAATTCTGAGCGTTACCGTAACATGCTAAGAGAATTTTTGTGGCCTAAATTGAATGAAATGGATGTGAATGAGTTCTGGTTTCAACAAGGTGGCGCAACATCCCATACAAGTCATGAAACGATCGCCTTATTGCGCTCGAAGTTCGATGATGGCATCATTTCCAGAAACTCTGAGGTGAATTGGCCCCCAAGATCCTGTGATCTTACTCCCTTAGATTATTTTTTTTTGGGTATTTGAAGAATAAAGTGTACACTAATAACCCACAAACACTTCACCAGCTGAAAGACAACATTCGAGCTGCAGTAGATGCCATTCATCCACTTTTATTGCGAAAAAATATCGAAAATTTTGACGTTCGAATAACCTCCTGTCAACGAAGCCGTGGAGGTCATCTGAATGATATTATTTTTCATACATAATTGCTACATATTAAGCTTTTTGCTACAATAAATATTTCTGGCGTAAGTTTATAAAATGAATTTTTATTTGATGACAAAATCCACGCTAACTGTTGGATCACCCGTTATAATCTTACATTTCTTTTCCTTTAGTTCCTCGGCAATTTCTTCTGTTTTAGTTGTAGGATGTAGGTTCTTAACCATCACCTTAATAGGTCTCATGGCTTTATTTTCATATGAGTGCCATTCGATGCTAGTGCCGTTTATTAAGGTTGTTAAGTTTCTGTACTCTTGAGAAGAGCTGCCATTGACTTTAATTTGGTTGTTACTCATCATGCTAGTTTTATATTCGAACTGGCCTGTATTTAATTTTTCCTTGATTACGCCGTAGTCATCTACGTTACTCAAGATGACTGGTAGCGGCTTGATGGTTTTTGAGGTTTGCTTTTTAGGGTTTTCTTCTGCTTTTTCAGGCGATTCGGTAGCCTTGCACTTTTTTGTGGCCTCGACGGCTGTTGATACATTTTCGCTGTCTAGACCAACATCGTTGGAATTTTATCGCATTTTCATGAGATTGCATTTCGTCCACTGACCTACATCGGGCCACACACGCAGCATAAACCACAATTTCAAAGGTTAGAGAGCTGCACAACACATCTTCACTGTTCCACTGCCACTAAGCTACTTTTTTTCTAAATTGAGTGATGGAAATGTCATTTTCATAGGCGACGTTGAAAAAGATACCTAATACATTAAAATCTGTATAAAATACGTATGGTTATGTACTTACCGTAGTTGCTATCTATTATTTATGAAAATGTTTTAGAATTAACATTTTCAGGTTTTGACATAGGTGATGCTCTTCAAATCAAGATTCAAAATGGTTTTTATTAGGAAGTTGAAACTAAACTTTTTTCATGTAATTTCATTTCTATTACAAGCTTTTTACTATTACAAATTGTTTATATAATTTTTCTATATGTTATTACACTGTTTGAGAACAACAAAACGAATACAACAGAAACAAGCCTATTTATACAATAGCGACTTCTCTATGTAAAAAATAAATATTAATAAATTTACATTTGAGAAAGATTACAGATCAATCCTACACAGAGAACATATCAAATACATAGATGATTATATAAAATGTGCAATAAATGCTATAAAATTATAAAAGTTTATAATTACTATAAGTATCAGTACGATTTCAAATTTTAGATCTAGGATAATACGTCAGTCTATAATAATTTATCAATTTCAAAGCAATGAGCTATATTAAACGTTCGACCCAAAATGTAAACTGTAAGTACAAAACAGCAAGGCTAAATTTCAAACTAACTTGTGTACGTGGCTACTTTGAACGTGAAAATATTTAGTAGCACTAAAATACGATTGTTTCTTACAAATTAACTACCGAAGGATACTTTTGGTCTAATTATTGTCCAGGAAGCAGTTAATTGTATGCAAATATTAATTGAACCTTAAATATACTCGCAGCATTGATCTATTTCAAATTACACATACAGAAGGCAAGAATAATATATATATATCTGGTTTTACAGTTTCTAATTCAGCTTTTATATAGAAGTGAAGGTTATGGTAGAATGCAATTGTTTTACGAGCTTTGAGAATAAATCAATGAATTTATTCTTTATTTTTCTTCATATCCTTAAAAAATTAAACATTTCAACTTGGGTGTCAGTATATATGTAAAACAATTGCTTTCTGAACTAAAACTGCAAAAGATCGGCCAGGCTTATTCCACAAATAAAACTACTCACATCTGCTCAAAATTTACCCCTGACAAACCGATATGGTGTTGAGTATTAATACTAACAGTATCTAAATACCTAGGCCGCTGTAAAATGGGGGATAAATCCACATGCCGACTTTCTAAATAAGTTCCGCTAACGATTGCAGTACCCGGATTAGTTGTGGCACAAATAATTTCATTCTTTATGTCATTGGTCGAGCCGGCATTCGGGCTCTCTGGGTTCTGACTGAGGGTAACTGGATTAACAAACTCCGGTTTTCGATTTTTGATACTTATCCTATTGTTCGGGTACCCCCGCTTCTTATATTCTAACCACAGAGTGCGGTTATTGACTCCATACATCTTGGCAGCTTTGCAGAAACCGATTCCGCCGAACCGAACGGCTTCCAGAGCGCGCACGAAATTTTCATCCGCCTGAGGGTTGATGTTCCTCTTGCGCTTCTGGATGATCTGAGGGGGAGAAGCGGCAATGTGGTCCTGGTTGATGGTGCTCGTGAGGGAATCGTCGGGGGGAGTATTGTTAGTGGAACACTGGGGTATTGTGGATGTGGTGTAGGTCATGTCGGTTGGTATGGTGATGTTAGAATGGCACGATGAGAGGGCGAAGCGTGGATACGATCCGTCCACAATTCCCCACTGGTACCCTGAAAGGAGGGAGAGGTCAAATGATGATCTGGCAAGGCTATGCTCAACGGCAAGAGTGAACATGGTTGATGATTACATTGAATGATAATGGAACAAGCTGATGACCACACATAACCATTGAGCTCAGCCTCGGCCAAAGGCGAGGAATTGTAGGAAGGTATTGGATAAAAGGCAAAGTTCACTGTTGCTGTTGATCTTTAGCCTTCTTAGCCTTGCACTAAATATAACACAACACTTACACTCTCACCATTTGTTGACGGCATGGTTTTATATTATTGGAATTACCATAGGTGAATAATTCAGTAACATCTATTGTTATTCTATTTGGAGGATAGAATTTCCAATCAATATTTTGTCGTAACGCCTGAACTCTACAGAAAAATAACTAAGTACTTAACTGGTCGATAAACAATAGAAATCTGATATTTTGGATAACTAGTTAAGTTTATACAATTTCGCAACGTTAAACGGAAAAATGCAAAACAACTAGAGTTTGAATCGGTAAGGAATACTGTAGATTTGCTTGAACCTTCAAAAATATTTATTTTTATTACATACAATCGAAACTTTTTATTTTTCCCATGTTAATTTTAACCCCCTGGAACGCCGAATAGAGACGTTTTCGATTGGGGGGAACCGTTTACATAGAGTTCTTCACTGTAATAATTTCAACGCAAATGAGCATCGCAGCTATACAATAGTTTTCAAGACCTCAAGTACCCCCCCCCCCCCCTACTCGTCATTTTAATTAATGCTAGTTGCAATAGTTCGACAATCAAATTTAATCTGTCATTCAGTTATCATTGTCCTAGTAATCATTTAAATGTAGGTAAGAATGCAGTGAATCGTAATCAATTAGAAACTAACCTACATTCGTTTTCAACTTTAATGTAAGGTAGACTTGGGGGTTAATGAAGGGAAGGTGTAAATGTGTTTTATAAAAACCGCTCTGTTATGATATTTGTGTTGATGTCTGGTAAAAAAAGAAAAACTTGAAGTTCAAAATTATAACAACAGAGGGCAGCATTGTAGCCAATCAAAGACGTGACCATACATCAACAAGTCAAATACCTTATGACGCTATAACTATGCCGATTTCGCGAAAAACTCAAAGATACAGCGCAATTAATCTTAGATGAGAAAACTTGGGTGGTTTGTGTGGAAAGTACAAGTAACAAAAGTCATAACCACAATATGTAAATGTTGCAAATGATGGACAGCATCCGCAGTGTAAGTGAGTGCAATTAGCAACCCAATTATGCCGACTTAATGCGCTGTGCAGATAGCACGAGTGCCGAGCAGACAGGGCACGGAACCCCAAGAAGCAGACAAGCAATTATCTTAGTAGGGTCGAGGTAGTAAAATCAGCTGTCGACCAGTTGAGGACCAGAGGACCCAGGGACTACCCGGACGGATAAACGAAGGCGCAATAAATCCTCTCGCTGGCACAAAAGCTTGGGTCAATGGCAGTTAGCACCTGCAAGGAGTTGCACTCCAGGCAAGAGGGGCTAATAAATCAAGTCACTGGTGCAATCGACCAAAGACAACATAAACACGAACGTTCATTTGACAACAGTCATTGCACTTCGTTCACTGAGCTGTCTACATACCAGAGTGAATTTAACTATGAGCACGCCAGTTGTTAATCGTGCACTATACATATGTATTTTTGTATGTAATTGTGCAATTATATGTAAATGTCGTGGGCATAAAGCAAATTTAGGCAAATTACCAATTACCTAGGCATATGCTAAGTACTTAGTGAATAGGAAACTACGTCGTCTCAACACAACGCCGACCGAGGACACTAAGCTGCCCTTGGATACAACACCGACCGTGGAGGTGAAAAAAATTATCAAAGGCTGCAACTAACCTAAACAAGCTAGAACGAGACACATTATTTTGCCAAATTTCGTTATATTACTGACATTTAGGCAAATGATTATTTGGCTAAATTTGCTTTATATAATTATTTCTAAATACCAGTGTTTACAACTTCAAGGTTATAAGCCACATGTGGCTTTATAGGTGCTATAACTCCACTTTATCACTTTAACTTTGAAAATTCATGGTTGTCAATGTAAAATTTGTTACTTTGATATTTCATGAGTTTTTCCATAAAATTTTGTATGGCATGTGATAGTTATTACACTCGAGAAAAGACCCCACTCGGCATGACAACATCAAAGGCTCAACTTTTCTCGTGCGACATATTTCGCACCATCAATACAATACCAACACAAGTAAAAAAATCGAAATTTCAGTTGTGTTACTAATGCATTGCTAACATTTTGTATTGGCACTAGACAAAGTGGCATATTTGAGTTGTGTTGGTATTACATTCGAAAGTATTAGGCGCATTTTAGTTTGTTATTGTGACTTGAGCGAAGTTCTTCCATTAGAAAAACGGTGGTCTTTTGCGTTTTAAAGAAGAATAATGAGTTCAACAGGAAAATTAATTGTTCAAACGGCAATTCAAAGCTATGTATTAGGGATGTTCCGAATACTCGTATTCGTATTTGCGAGTATTCGCTATATTTTCAATATTTGTATTCGTAATCGTATTCGCCAAAATTAACACGAATATTATACGAGTATTTGACATTAAAATTATAGAAATATAGATAAGAATTTTAATAAAAATATAAAACAGGTATTCATACATTAAATAAAACATTTTTTTTTAAATATTAACCATTCTATAACATTAAATAAAAGACAAAACTATTTTCCATACTATTTCTAAAATTTGCAGCGCGTTTAAAAACGATGTTGATGTTGATATTATTCATTCAAGGTCATGTATTCGTATTCGTATTCGTATTCGCGAATATTCATGAGATTATTTGTATTCGGTATTCGTATTCGCGAATACGAATTTTTGTATATTCGGAACATCCCTACTATGTATATACAGGGCAACACGATTTGGTTAGTACTATACTTAGATATTCGGTTTTATAACACCACACCAGTTAAACATAACCTCAAATTTTGAATGTCGAAGAAAACGTTGAATATATAAAATTACAACCAGCAAATGTATTATCAAACCAGAATGAAGAAACTCCCCTTGTTCCTTCACTGTATTATAGTTCCAAAAGCAATTCTATTGAAGCCAACCATTATCAGAACTTCCACTGTGTAGATAGCAGTGAACAATTATTACAATCAGAAGACAATACTAGGAACTAGAATTCTATCATCACTCTGATGAAAGTGTTGGTGATGGGGGGGGGGGGGGGTAAGGGGTAGCGCCAACACCTAGGTACCCAAACTTCAACCCCATCTTCATGTGGTAGCCCCTGCTAGACAGCGAACGGGGCTCTGACGACCCAGCATTGGGGGGGTATAACCCGATACCAGTTGTTCCAAGGTAACGGGGCCCTCATCGTCAGGCCAATCACCCACTTTAGGTACACAGATTCAGAGAAACTACAGAAGCCTTGAAAACGGACAGATTGATCGAAGACAACAGGCGAGAAACAGGTTACGATTTGGCACGTGGAATATCACTACTCTAACAGGGAACGAAGTAGAGATAATAAAGGAAATGGAAAAATATAAACTACAAATTCTAGGAATAGCAGAAATCAAAAAGAGAGGGAATGGCATAAAGAGACTTGATAAGGGATATACACTTAAGATTTGCTGGAACTCCAATAGGGAGTAGAATAACGAAAGGAGTAGGAATAATCCTAAACAATGAAATGGAAACAAAGGTGACAAGCTGGGAGGCCATAAGCAGCGTACATATATCAAACACGTAGAGACACTCATGCCAAATGTTGAATCCTGTCTAGACTGCCTGGGACAGTAACTCGGGGGGTATTTCTAAACTTGACTATCAGATGGCAGCACAAAGTTCTACCAATCAGAGCCAGTTAATGGCTCTGCTACCAATCATATGTGATAAAGCAGTGGCGCCATCAGTTAATACTATCAGAAAGTACCCACCAGGAGCTGTTCAAGGTTATCAAAATCGGTATTCTTACATCAAAGGAACCGACAGTGAGTGTCTCTACTTGTTGGATGTATGTACGCTGGTATAATCTTGGGGATAATCACTTTAATCCTAGACCTATAAGAAAAAGTGGGAATCGTACAAATATATGCGCCAACAGAACGAGCCAACCTAAATGACGAGGAACACCTCTACGAAGAACTACAGAGAGCGGTGGAAAATATGCAAAACAAAAATAAACATCTCACTATAATGGGAGACTGGAATGCTCATATCGGAAACAATAAAGAGGCAGGATATGGAACAATGGCGGACCAGGGTGTAGAGGGAGAAATAAATAACAATGGAGAGCAGAGGATTGACTTCTGTATTATCAGCGAACTAATAATAATCGGAAACACTCTTTTTAAACATAAAACAACATAACACAAAATAGCATATGAGGCCGAACAACTAGGACACAAAAGCGTGGTTGACTATATAACAATAACCAAAAGCATGAGATATGCACTGCAGGACGTAAAGGTAATTAGAGGAGCAGATTCGAATACCAATCATGGACTACTGGTAGCAGACACTTCAATCAGGAAACCAAGAAAAGAACCAACAAAAAAATTTAATAAAATTAAACTACGGAAGCTAGAAAACCCAGAGGCAAGAGAAGAATACGAAAGGACACTAAATATTAAATTAAACGCTCTAGAAATAGAAGAAAGGCAATTAGAGACCCCCTGGAACCTAAATGAAAAATGGCAAAAATTTAAGGAAACCGTAATACAAACGGCCACTGAAGTATGCGGAACAAAAGTAGTAAGTTAAAGTGAACAAAAGAAAAGAACTCGATGGTGGAGCAAAGAAATAAAAGACAAAATTAAGCAGAAAAAAAAACATGGGGCAGATTCAAAAGAACAAACACAGAAGAAGACAGAACAAACACAGAAGAAGACAGAACAAACACAGAAGAAGACAGAATCAACTACATACAAAAACGTAACCAAGCAAAGGAAGCAGTAAAACAAGCATGGGAAGAGTTGGGGAGAAAAATAGAGGAGAGCTATATGGAAAATCAAAAACAGTTCTGGAATGTAGTACAAAGATTAAAAGGAAATCGAGCAAAACCGATAAGAAACCTAAAGAATTAAAGAGGAGAGTTGGAAACAACGACCGAAGGAGTTCTAAGAGCCTGGCAAGACTACTACAAAACTAAGTTTCAAAACGAAGAATACCAAGGTAGAGAACCGGAGATGGAAGTAGAGAATGAAGAAAACAAAATTGGTATCACTGTAAAATGTAGCCAATGTTTCCTTTAATTATTCTTCTTCCTTCAAAGTCCGGTCCAGTTGCCCAAATAGCCCAAAATTTGGATCTGGCTCGAAGGACCAATGTAAAATTAGCCAAGTCCAGTGTGGAACTTAGAAATTTTATAGTATTGTAGGACCAGGTTAGTCCTTGACAGGAGATGGAACTTGTAGTTGTTGCTATAAGAGATAACGGGGGATGATCAGGCCAAACCAACCCATATTATCTGCATGTATAAAAATTTGCATAATTTGAATCCAAACACCCCAACGGCCAAATTAACATCAGGTAAATACAATGTAATTGATGTGATGTAATTTCCGGCTAACCTGGTATTGTTTCAGTGACGTAAAACGACGCTCCGATCTGCTTTTGTTCTATTTCCGGAAAATCTTGCAAAATCAGCTTCAAACCACAAATTCCAGGGACGCCATCTCGATTACCCGAATCTGGACGAACCTCTGCAGCTGGGACCACGTTCACTTCTTGCACCCGACATAAGTTACAAGCGTGTTTTCGATATTAAACAATTAACTGTCTCGTATCCTAGTGAATACTTTTGTGTATGACAAATTTACTAGTATGGCAGACGCCTCAATTCGTATTTGACAGCTTTAACCTCAAAATTGACTGCAGCCACAAATATGATCTGCATGTATAAAAATTGGCGTAATTTGCATTCCAAACACACCAATGGCAAAATTAACATCAGGTAAATACAATGTAATTGATGTGATGTAATTTCCGGCTAACCTGGTATTGTTTCAGTGACGTAAAACGACGCTCTGATCTGCTTTTGTTCTATTTCCGGCAAATCTTGCAAAATCAGCTTCAAACCACAAATTCCAGGGACGCCATCTCGATTACCCGAATCTGGACGAACCTCTGCAGCTAGGACGACGTTCACGACCTCGTACGATGTCCAATCTTGATCAAAACTGGGAGAACTTCTTGCACCCAACATAAAAGTTACAAGCTTGTTTTCGATATTAAACAATTAACTGTCTCGTATCCTAGTGAATACTTTTGTGTATGACAAATTTACTAGTATGGCAGACGCTTGAATTCGTATTTGACAGCTTTAACCTCAAATTGACTGCAGCCACAAATATGATCTGCATGTATAAAAATTTGCATAATTTGAATTCCAAACACCCTAATGGCAAAATTAACATCAGGTAAATACACTGCAATTGATGTGATGTAATTTCCGGCTAACCTGGTATTGTTTCAGTGACGTAAAACGACGCTCTGATCTGCTTTTGTTCTATTTCCGGCAAATCTTGCAAAATCAGCTTCAAACCACAAATTCCAGGGACGCCATCTCGATTACCCGAATCTGGACGAACCTCTGCAGCTAGGACGACGTTCACGACCTCGTACGATGTCCAATCTTGATCAAAACTGAGAGCACTTCTTGCACCCAACATAAAAGTTACAAGCTTGTTTTCGATATTAAACAATTAACTGTCTCGTATCCTAGTGAATACTTTTGTATATGACAAATTTAGTATGGCAGACGCTTGAATTCGTATTTGACAGCTTTAACCTCAAATTGACTGCAGCCACAAATATGATCTGCATGTATAAAAATTTGCATAATTTGAATTCCAAACACCCCAATGGCAAAATTAACATCAGGTAAATACAATGTAATTGATATGATGTAATTTCCGGCTAACCTGGTATTGTTTCAGTGACGTAAAACGACGCTCCGATCTGCTTTTGTTCTATTTCCGGCAAATCTTGCAAAATCAGCTTCAAACCACAAATTCCAGGGACGCCATCTCAATTACCCGAATCTGGACGAACCTCTGCAGCTGGGACCACGTTCACGACCTCGTACGATGTCCAATCTTGATCAAAACTGCGAGCACTTCTTGCGCCCAACATAGAAGTTACAAGCTTGTTTTCGATATTAAACAATTAACTGTCTCGTATCCTAGTGAATACTTTTGTGTATGACAAATTTACTAGTATGGCAGACGCTTGAATTCGTATTTGACCGCTTTAACCTCAAATTGACTGCAGCCACAAATATGATCTGCATGTATAAAAATTTGCGTAATTTGAATTCCAAACACCCCAATGGCAAAATTAACATCAGGTAAATACACTGCAATTGATGTGATGTAATTTCCGGCTAACCTGGTATTGTTTCAGTGACGTAAAACGACTTTCTGATCTGCTTTTGTTCTATTTCCGGCAAATCTTGCAAAATCAGCTTCAAACCACAAATTCCAGGGACGCCATCTCGATTTTACCCGAATCTGGACCAACCTCTGCAGCTGGGACCACGTTCACGACCTCGTACGATGTCCAATCTTGGTCAAAACTGCGAGCACTTCTTGCACCCGACATAAGTTACAAGCTTGTTTTCGATATTAAACAATTAACTGTCTCGTATCCTAGCGATTACGATTACAGTCAGACCTTGCCGTTCGCGGGGGTTACATTCCAGAAGAATGCCGCGAAGCGCAAAACCGCGATGCGCGAGTAAAACACATAAATGATAAAAACGGGGTTAGGTTCTAAAAACTAGATTTATTTATACTACGCAACTTAAAAAAATTCAAAAATACATAAACGTGCGTATACAAACATGCAAATACGTACAATTTCAAAACATATTCAAATATCTACATTTTCAAAACAAAATATAGAGCAAAAAACACCTAAACAAAAAACATTAAATTTTACAATTTATTTCAGGTCCGTTTTGGTAATAAAAGATTCAAATAAATAGGCTCAATAAGTGTGTTTACAAGTTCGTGATAAATAATGTTATTTAGGTGTTCATGACATAAACCACATACGTCTGCTTTATTTACTTACAGCCGGTCTTATGAAGGTCACTAACCTGACATTAACTTGAAATCGCTGTTAAAATAAACAAAAGCTCATCAAAACGTTGGCGCTTATGACATATTATTCATTAGTGAACTAATTTTTATTTGCTTTTGTTTATTTTAACAGCGAATTAAAGTTAACGGCAGGTTAGTGACCTTCATAAGACCGGCCGTTAGCGTGTGAAAGTTGAAACAGTTAACTTTGGCAATTCCATCCGCGAATGGCAAAGAAAAGGGAGCAAAAAGGTGGCCCGCGTAAAATCAAATCAGCGAACCGCAAAGGGCGAGGTCTGACTGTACATTTATTCTTATGAAAATGGGTTTTGATATCATCTATTAACTTATGAACTATTACTTTTTAATCACTTCAGTTTTAAATGCACTGTTTCACATGTTTATTTTAGCACTGCACGATGTCTGTTTCCTTTGATAGGTAGCCTAATTATTGCTCTTTGGAATCATTACTTCTTCGTACTGCTTTGCACCGTTTCTTTACCCTTTAGTTGTCTTGTCATTTGAAGGTGATACAATTTTTAATCATAATGCTCATATAATTTTCATACTTTACAAACCATCTTTATACGTATTATGTATATTAAAATTCATATCATTGTATTGATTTCACCAAACTCAAATCTGTCAGCTACATAAATAAATTAAGCTGCGTTTGCCATTCCTAGCATCAATTATTAATAAAACGCTGAACGTAACCCTCTTGATTCTGCCTTATCTAATGCTAACCTTTCTCAATTAACTTTTAATTATTGCTACTCATCTCAAGTGCATTTATTAGTATAAAATACTGACTTTATCTTGCCATAAATAAAATATTAATTCTGTCCTCACTTTGAAATCTTTCACTTTCGTGTTAGTTAAGCAACCAGAATTGCTGTAGGCAATAAACCCTACAGCTATCTTTATAGAAAAGGAGATCTACACAAGGGCGGGCTATCGCTATTCCCATGGAGAACAAAAGGAAATTGGTGGAAGGACTCATGTGTATGGAAAATGGGGCTTCAGTTTGACCAAAAAAGAGATGCTTGGTGTGGTTAGTATAGATAACTTTGTAATATTCTTTATTCATTTTTGTATTTTCTTTAATAGTGTGTAGCTGAATTAATATTTTCAAAACCTAAAAACATGTACAAATTCCTGAAATTCTGGGGAATTTACACATACTCAACATCGTATTCTAGGTCCGTTATAGCAACATAAAGATAGAGTTAAATTTGATGTCATGATAATTTTATTGAATGTGTTAAATCATCTAGTTTAAAAAGAAGACATATTAAATACCATGTCATAATGCAGTATCGTTCAACCATGAGCGCATTTTAAAGTCTCTTAAAAAAAAAGCGTTCACACTTCCCCAAGTCTACCTTTACATATTATATAGGATCTCTGAATAAGCAGCAATCAAAGAGCCAGTTATTTATCTGTGGTGTAGATTTTATAGCCAGTAATTTTTCCGCCAATTATGAAGTAATCTGTTTTAACAATTACAGGGTGTCTAGCAGATATGGCATTCAAAATTCCCGTATAATTCCCGTATTTTCCCGGTCATTTTATTAGGATCCCCGTATACTTTCTTGTCTTCCGGTCTGACTTTTTCGGGTATTCATCAAAAAAAAAAAAAAAAAAAACGACCTGTCTTCGCGCGTCGGCGCAATTATTCCGGATAATCCGAAATTTTTACGGAAATTTCGCTTATTATTTCCGTAAAATGGCAAAAATTACTGCAAATTCCCTTTGATAAAAAAAATTCCCGGTTGCCTAAGAAATTCCCGCATATTTCCCGCATTTTCAAGGGCACTTTCAAATTCCCGTATAATTCCCGGTTTTCCAGGAATTCCCGGTCGCTAGACACCCTGAATTAGGTCAATTCAGCATGCTTCATTAAAGCGTAGTCATACAAATGTTAAAGCTTTCAATATAATAAAATGCTAATATAAAGATGTTTGGGCAAAAAGATAATTACAATTCTCTAATTACACAACAAATGTACTTGTTATGTCCTAACATATTCGTTAACTAGGACGACGGTATCACTCATTAAAATAGCGAAGCACTTGTCACCAAGTTTTGGTGCTTTAACTTGGGAACATTCAACTTTATCGAACGTTTTTCACTTTTAGTGATACAAGCCGTTTGCAATAATCAGCACCAACATTTAAACAATTCAAAATAAAACAATTATTTTCATGTAGTACTAGTTATAAAATTACCTGTACTGCTATGCTGAGAAACTGCCGACGGACCAGCAAGCTCCAGCGATGCAGAAGCAGAGTCCAAACTATGAGACGGGTCTTGTTGTGGAACTTGCTGTAACAAAACAAAAACTTCAAGCACAAAAAAGTGACAATCTTATTATTATATTAACGATCCAACTGTTTCGTCGTCTCATAAAAGATAAGTTTTAAATCAACCTAAATCTGCTACGAATAACTATTTAATTGCACAGCCTTTTTAACTTAAATAACTATTACCAAAGTTATTTGCAGTGGAGGATCTTCAACACTTTCGTGCGAACTACCTCGGTGCGGCTCTGAATCACTACTGTGCTGTTTACTTCTGGCAGACATGCTGCAATCAGACGTGAAGCCCCCCGGATCCGGTTTTATAACAGTTCCAAGCGTGCTGCCTCCTGGCGAGGTCAACATAACCTCACTAGTATGTTCTTCCGAGGTCCGTTCTGCAGATCCAGACCCCGAACCAGTCGAGGTTTTTCTTAATCTTTTTCTGCAAATACAGACGTTGTAAAGTAGCCTATTACATTAACCCAGCCTAAACAACCTTTTACTGGCAGGCGATAAAGGGCAAGGTGAAGGTGATAAAGAATGTCTTTGCACATCGTCCGAGCTCCAGTTGGAATCTCCCGGCGTTAATAACTCCGGCCTTTCTGTTGAATTGCTCTGCGACTTTGTTAATGTCTGTTGGTCTACTGGTCTTTCTGCCAAACCTAAACAATTAAGCACGTTTATAGTGCACGAGTAATAAAAGCAATCATGGACAACTCATCAACTGACCTTTAATTTTCAACATTTCTGCAGTTTTCAAAATGTGCGGTAACTGTTCTTGTGAAACATTAACTGCTCCGTTATACATAAATTCAACCATAACTTTTAAATCTAGAAATTTGACATCTTTCAAAATAACTATCGGATGCTGGCAAGGATTTACAGTGAACAACGACTGAAAATATGTACTACAAGCTGATAAGACCACCTTGTGGGCTTGTAAGTGTCTTCCTTCAGCAGCTAAGGTAACGTCGACTAATGCCTCCGTCTTTAAAAATTCTGAGAACACGTCAATAAAATTCGGTTGATGATTGTTCCAACGCAAACAGTACTGTTGCATTGCCATTCTGTACTACTAAGAACACCTAAAAACGCACAGTCGTATAACAGAATTCCGTGTTTATATTTTCCATTTGTGCACCTACAATCAATAAATTGACCCCTAAATGGCAACCTTGAAATTTCACCAATGCGAGATGACATCAACACGGTTATCGCAATACTGCAACATAAATTAACGTCAACATGCGGAATCGCTTTAGTGACATCATTCGGAATGCTCACATAATAAAATTATACGCATTATCTGTAAACTAAACTGATAAATTCGCGTTACAAATAAACACAACACTTTAGGAAACACGATCCACCATTTTTGACATTTCTGTATATTGACGTAACGGTCGCCGCTAATACAGGTCGCTGTAACCGAAATTTAGATCACGTCTAGGAATAAAGTTCAGTGCGTAATGACGAAGTGTTTACATTTCTACTACGACGTAGAAGATTTATTTGCGGATGCGTACGATAAACCTTCTAATTACGTAAACGGATATAATAACTCATGCACTCTCATGAAGATAGGGACGTACTACATGAACACCTGATCGGACTATAATACAAAAAGTTGTGGGCATGTTGTACAGAAAAATGTCCTAAATTAAAGGTACTCTTTAATCGGAATGGGAAAAATTCCGCCACCTTAAAAAATTGCTTTTATTCCTTTCAAACTTAGAATATAATTAGATTTTAAATCCGTTAAACTAGGTTCTCGCAACCAGTGTTGGGAACTGGGAGAGAAATTCCCTTTTTAGAGGGATTTTTTACTTTAAAAGAGGGATTTTTTAAAAGTTGGGAAAAATTATCAAAAATACTTTCCATTTAAAAATTAGACTGAGATATAAATACTAAAACTGTAAGCACCTTTGCCAATCGTACATATAATGATCGTCAAATAAATGTATTACATTTTCCCGAAGTATTATATTTGTCTTTACGACTGCAGCATTGTAGTCATAACAAAGATACTGCAGAATTAAAGCTTTGCCCGTCAGAGGTTTAACCATGGGCGCCGTTAGAAAACTTCTCAGGGAGGGGTAATATTTTTTCGATATTGAAATAAGACAAATTAAATTCACAAGGGTCTAAAAGAAAGAAACACTAAAAAATGCTATTAGATTTTAAAAAATATAAAAACCAAGTGCTACAAAGTTTGGAAAAAATACCTGTATCACCAACAAGCTTTGTGTATGTAAATCAAAAATAATGGGTATTTTATTTGTAAAATTTGCACGCGCAAGGTACATTCAGATATCAGAAATAATAAAATCAATACGTTCTTTACTATATCATTACTTTATGGTTTGAGCATCAAAGAACACAAAATATTGAAGCGTTAGTAATAGCAATACACAATAATGCTGACATAAAATTAATTAACAAATAAAATAATAGATGCAAAAAATATACATACATACACAATAATCTAACAGTAGTAACTCAACCTGGTAGTGAATAAGACTACCTTGAGATAAGTAATGCATTTATTTTAAATATTTGCAAACATTCTGTGCAGGTGCACTGGGATTTGGCGAGCCATTCAATTTATTACTTGAACGTGCCTAGACACAAGAAAACCCAACATCGGTCGGGCCGTAAGGGCGTCAAGAAACGGAAATTTAAATATTGTTTTGTATCGCGCTGAGTGACAAATTCATAGACCCCTCTCATCTAGATATTTCGGTCATCGGCTTATTTCGGATTATCCAAAGAATCGGCTCTGTAAAGTGACCGGGCCCTTAGGGCGTGGTTAGTACGCACCAATCAAGGTTAATGTGATGGTAGATTATTTTTGGAAAAAATCCAGGGAGGGGTAAGCGCCCCTCCTTGCCCCTATATAACGGCGCCCCATGGGTTTAACATTAATAGTCTAATAAACTGTACGAAATGCTTACTTCTGAGTATATTTTTCTTCTCCCTATATTCCCTATTTAGTTATTTTATTTCAGTTTAAAGACGGCATTTGTAGTGGGCGTTGTTTGAATTATTGTTACCTGCATAATTGTTTCAAAAAATTTATAAATTTTGTAAGTACCTAAATGTGTTCATTCTGTATTTAATAATGCTACATTTATATTGCGTAGGTACGTTAAATTATTCTATTCTTCAAGGTAATATTTATGAGTCTAGTTTATTACACGTATGTCGCTTTAAAATTTTCATCAGATTTTAGATTTAATCATCGTTTATTTTGAGCGAGTAGGAGGGATTTTTTGTCAGATTTAGAGATATTTTGCGTTCGCTAGGGGGAAGGCCTGTGTTGCCGAGTTCCCAACACTGCTCGCAACCTTCCTTGTAAAGAAAACCGTTTCGAAGTAATCCATCGTTCTATTATCACCAGTGGCGGCTCGTGATAATTCTATTTGGGGGGCTCTCAATTTTTAACGATAACTAAGCAAAACATAATAATTAATGAGCCACCTACAATCTGTCAACGCTTTAATCCAAATATAATAGTAATTTTGTATTTTAATAATCCAAAAAGAAACGTTATATGCACAGAACAAAAAGTATTCAAACACAGCACAAAATACACATAGTGTTAAAAACGAAACACGATAAGTAATAATTTCTTTAATAATGGAAAACAAAACAGAGCATATACTGCATTATATCCACAAATCCATTTGTTTTTCTATTAAATGTCCACATAAAAATATCATGTAAAATTGGGAATCAGGAATAAGCAAACTTTTTAGCCGCGCCCCAATGTTTGTTCGAAATACGAACTTGGGCCTCCTACCATTGCTGGCATAATTTTTATGAATATTTGGTATTTTGAGAGGGCTTTTATGTCGATGATAATAATTATTATGAGAAATAGTATGCTTCAAAATTGTTTATTTCATTAAAACTGGAAATAACAAAATAATTCAAACTAAAAACACAAAATTAATATTCTAATAGGAATAAAAGCTAACACTAATAAACAAAGGAAAGTATAGAGTAATATTTATGCAAAAATAAATATCACATTTTAAAATGACAATAAGAAAAGCACAAAAAAAGAGTTTACGTTTCTATGCATATGTAGCGGACAACCGGCCACGCAAAAGGGCACACAAAAATAACACAGGAAACCATAGAAGTGAAAAATTCAGATTCACAAGCCGTCTAACCTAAATAAGTGGGGACTGCAATGGTAATGTACAGTCGCGGAATTAAAAATCCGGGCGAGTCTTATAGAGGATTTTTGCAATTTTTGGGTAATGTAAATTGGGATTTGCGTTTCTAGGTTAGCAATTGACAGTTAAACAATGAGGCATGCTGTCATATGCGAGTAATTATTTTGACTTTGACCAATTTCACCAGGTAACGTGATAAGTAAAGTAAAGTAAGATATACCCTGAATCATTTTAAATGCCCGGATTTTTAATTCCGCGACTGTACAGCTCGTGAAGTAATAAAGGTCCTGAACGAAAAGCCACAATTCCCACTCAAATAAAACTACAAATTAAGTTTACTCGAGGATATGGTCGACGAAAAGGCCTACTCGAACGCAACGCTTTCATATAAATGATTAATAGTATTTATCCGCCATTTTTCACAAATAATCTACGCTATGATTGCCAAGTAACGCATGTGGCTGTATATAATTAGGTTCAATCAGGAAACGACTGCTGGTCGCATTCGGCCTATAAAAAAATAACACTTAAGATAAGCGTCGAGCTATTTCTCCAACGGGCGTAATTCGAAAAACAAGGAATTTTCCGTGGAAGCGTGAAGTAAGTGGCTGCGTGCTGGTGAAAACCTAGGGTGTCGAATTATTCGTCCAGCGGGCGGGTACTCTCGCCGGTACCTCGAAGCGGAAACGTGCGAACACACCAAACAGATGACGATACCAAACCTGGTGAAAAAGAAACAGGATGAAAGATAACGAAAACGAGAAGAGCGGAAAAGAGTAATAAAAAATCCTGAAAGCAAATTCTGTAGAGTGTATTATAGTCTACGTGAAAATAGATATAAACATTCATCCAACCTCAGATTGCGGGCTGTTTTGTAAGACACAAACGGGAGCAGTGAAACGCTAAACCAGCTACACCGAATCTGTTATATCATCTACGGTTTCGTAGAACACACAGAAAACCCCGCACGAACACGTCACCTCAGAATCAAAGTAAGGACTTTTGAGATTTCCGAAAAGGAAATAGTGGCTGAAGAGCTATTCCTCAGCTCGAAACTGGGCACGCGATGTGTTGGAAGCAAAAGCACGTGAATCCAAAGGCAATTGAAACTAATTATGTTACCCGAAACGCACGACAGCGATCGAAGTTGCCGAACCTACGACAAAATCGGCGAAAAATTCACAACGACATTTTTATGCATGTAACATGCCTATATTTATTCTAACGCGGTTCGTGATGCGTCGATTGAAAGATCGGTTGCTTTGAGGTAGATAGAATTTCATGTAGGACATTTTCAGATACTTTCCCAGTTGTCTTCTTCTGATAGCATACTTTTAAACTGCTTATAAATAGTTAAATTTTAAATAGAGAAAAGGAGTGATGCGATGCCAAAACGAATTAAGAATATGAAAATGTCAGTTAACACCGACCCATAGGAACTCCTAAACAATACCGACAAATAGTGTTTGTTCCTCCTATGATTTTGCGTTATATAAAACATGTTTTACCTTACCATGTACTGTATAATGTATTTTTTTTTTATTTACGTTATGTTCTCTGTGTACTACAATTGCTTTTTCAATGCACCTTCAAATAACAATATTAACCTACCGATTTATTGAATACTAGTAGGAGATACTGTTACAGGGAAAACACAGTTTGCGACCTACAGCAGAGCTGAAAAGGCGTTGGTTGCTTAGTGGCGTAGGGAGGGGGGGGTCTTAAACTGAAAGAATAGGGATTTGCTTGTGGTAGTCAAATTAGTGGGTAAGGGGACACATTCTGAGCTCCAAGATTTGAAACCTACCTTGTTTCGTGATCTCTGAAATATCATATTTGACTTCACAATAGGAGAAACTGCACTGCGCTTTACAAATGAAAATCATACAATAAATTTAAGAACTCTATTAAGATAACATTCACTTTAGTCACGAATTTTCTAGGCACAAGCGGAGAGGATGTTTAATACACGAGTGTCTACTCATAATGTGTTACATACTATGCTTTTTCTACGACCACAAATTTATTATTTCATTAAGATTTTGATTATTATGTTAGGTTAAATTACGCTTGACAAATGTCGAAGTTGACTGTTAAAAACTAACTTGATTTCAGTTTTGGTTGTGGCTAATAAAACAAATACTGTCTGAACCTAACTTCACCCCGTGACAAAAACGTCGTTACCAAAATCAGCCCGTGACTAAGAGGCACTTTAGTCACATGTTTTGATAGCGTGAGTAAAATGTCACTTAGAAACGTATATGTTAGTATGTTATATGCCATTTTAGTTACAGGAGTAGAAAAAATACATTTAAGCGGATGAGCCTGGCAGGTGCGATCGCGACAAAGCGGTTCAAAACAATTTCTAAAGATCCACTCGGAGCGTCACGTCGAGCTATAAGCAAAAACCTAGTAGATATTCGTCCCACCCTGGAAAGCGATATTGGTAAACTAGTGCAGGGCGTTGAAGACGTTACTGCACTTCTAACAGATACGCCTCAAACATTATTTTACAACATGCAACTAATTTACTTATAAACATATACAAAATTAGCGATGCATGCAATACGCGATATTAAAAAATATATAAGTTAGTTGGGTGCAGTAATTCAATTGTTGGCAAGATACGAAAATGAAGGGAAGTCTCAGACCCCGAACGATGAGTGAAATCTTAGCCGAAACTAATGGCTCGGTCGTCGCCAAGAGTTGAGCGATGAAGCTGGGCTCTCAAATAGAATTTGTGGGTCGAAAACGTAACCAAAATGAAATTCTCCAAGGATATCTACAGGCCAAACTGGCGTCAATTTTACACGCAATATAGGAGAGCTTTTCCCAAGGCTTCATCAGAAGAATGGACAAAGATAGCTCGAAGACTAACTACGAGCAATCGGCGTGAATCCACACACTGACATCGATTGTTATCTATAGCTTAATCGGAATGTAGTATGGTCATAAAACGATTGACAGTAAGAAGATACGATGGTTCCTTTTACTGTGTCCAACTAGAAGTCGATTTGAAATTTCGCGAGACTGAAACGAGACGGAAACTGGATTTTTTCTGCATTTTGGGAAGCTGGATACATTCGACAATCATCGTAATTTGGCTTTCCCAAACAGCTACAATCATGGAACAATAGTGGTCACTGACGTACAACCTTCTGCTTGAAATCAGTTGTCGGACTGCTGATCGACCCCCACGCTGAAATATTGGCGCGAAAAGAAGTTCGACGAGAAGAATCACTAACCCCTTCTCCCCCTTTATGCGCGCCAGTTGCAACGACGGCGGCAATTTTCAAACGGACCTAACAATATTTGTGACTCAGGAGAATACTGGTGAGTTATATGCGGTCGCCTTACTTTTCGTAAAGCAATTAGGAATATCTTTTAAAATATTTCTTCCATTTCGTTGGAATGAAAATGATTTAAATTTAACAAATCGGGTAGGATATAAAATTGAACTGTAATGGTAATAAAAGCATTACTACGAATGCGATCACACATAAAGAAGCATTCTCCAATAATCATTTTAAGTACTGGGCTTTGGACAACTTAGCGAGCCATAAATTATAGTATAATTATAATCGCCCGAGACGAAAATTTTCTACCATTCTCTCCTGTTTGAACACACTTCTAAAACATGTACCAGTTCCACTCACCATGAAATTGCCGTTATTTGCATTAGCTATCCGCAATAAGAATGCAGCCAATTAGATCAAATATAGAACGAACTACTGCGATACATACAGCAATTTCATTACGCTAAGTAATTTGCTAGCTGGCATATTCTGTTTATGTGCGCAATCCCTCCATAGTGTAGATTAGATCAGCACTGAGTGTAAATAGTATTCGCAAAGTGGCATTAATTGTAACTTGCTAATAATGTTTTAATAAAGAACGTTGTGTCAAGTGTCGGAAAGTTACTACTTTCCAGTTTCTGGCTGTTCACGGATAGTTCTGCGTTTTCAAAAATCAAAAATCATCCTAATCACAAAATCAGCATTTAAAATTTCCTTATCTCCATGAACACTGTTTTCATTAAGATTAAATTTTAATACATTTTGCTGAGAAAGCACAATAGATGCTAAGAGTTTATAGCAAAGTTCTAATCTTTGTCAGCTCGTATTCAGCATAATGCGAAGGACGGAAGAACAGTTTAGCCAAATGTCTTCCGTTTGTGTAACCTGTAACTTATCCATACAATAAATTTATTATTATTTTTTCCGATAGAGACAGATGATTTCTCTGGAAGGCCTTTCTTCAAATGCCGAATATCCAACTATTATACCTATTTTGCTCCTCGCCCTTCTCTGTGGTAGCACGTCATATAGGTGAGATGCTTATCAACGCAGCCACATCTCCAACCCTTATGATGTGCGATCTCTCAATATGGCCAGCAGGTCAGAGAGACGAAAACTGACTGCAGGTGAAATTGATCTCAAGTTCTCTAATAAAGCTGGCTTTCAATCCTACGAGGTCCTCAACAATAAGTACCACCAATTTTGCAACGTGTTCTGGATACATTCGCCGATGTTTGGATAAGAGGTTGTGAAATTTCCTGCATTTTTCGACTCTTTTAATTGTCTTTGCTAGATGCGAAAGTTCGATGGAATAACGGAGTTTGCTCTCAATGTTAAAAAAGGTAAAGGTTCAGAGTCATTACAATTCCCAATTGGGTGCGGGCTGCTATAGTGATCTTGCGTCACTCTTCAGCCAAGAACGGGAATTATATGATGGGCGAGAGAAAGGAGGACTGGCGAATGGAAGAGAGACCAGGAACGGTGGAGAAGTACTGCCCCGGCATTCGCCTTGGAGAAGGTACTCTGTTGACTCAGGAAAACCACCTAAAAACATTAATCAGAGCAGACGGCCATGGGAATCGAGCCGCTACCTTCCGAATGCTAAGGAGACGTGATAACCACAATGTTAAACTCATTTTCAACTGTATCCAGCTATGAAAAAATCATAACTCCTTTACATTAAACGCATTCCTGATCTATAGAGTCAAAATATGTTAAATTTAAACAACATTTTAATAATCAACGTTTGGTCACCTTTCGGTTTCCGTTTCCATGTTTGTCTCTCCAATTACCTTTTCTCAAATTTCCTTTAGAAATTACTTTGGGTATACTCCTCCATCTTCTTCCAATGTGTCGATTTTCCCTTTATTCAATTGATTGCCACTCTATCAGGATCTTTGAGAGTTCATTTTTCATATAGTTTATCTGAACCAAACATATCATAGTTTCCGCCCCTTCCCCCTTCCTCTATTGTTGTTATTTTTCTATTGACTATATTTCTTATTCTTTCGTTTCTAGATCTACATACTAACCTAAGGAAATAATTTCGATGGAGATTAAACTTTCTTTGTTTATTAATCTTCAGTCATATTTAGTACAGCTTTTAAAAGGGTGCGCATTTTGAAGAAAGTATGAAATTTTTACCATTTACTATATACCATTATGTTTACCTAGACATAGGGGAAGTCAGATTTAGCCTTTGATATCGGTGAGAGGTTGTTGTTGCAGCACCATGTTGTCATGTATGGACCATATGCTGTTTTCTGTATGTTTCAGAATCGTGGCTCTTGGCTTGTTAATAAGGTAGTGATTTACTCAGTAAGACATTGAAGCCATGAGCGTAACTTGGGACATCACTGGGGGGGCAAAATCAAGACTTCACAAAATTTTTAAACCTAAATTGCGAAAAAATGCTGCACTTGCACTTTCAAATCAAAATTTTGGGGGGGCCATTGCCCTCCCTTGTCCCTCCCAAGTTACGCCTATGATTGAAGCAATACATCCTGGTGAACCCTACCCAGCCGCATACATCCAAGCGATCCAAACCATCCGCAAGAACGAACTGGGACTTTTGTGTCTTCTGTCAAACAGTAACAGATGAATTATTACAGTGTCCTCTCATGTCCATTAAACTGTTCGTTGGTAGTGACTATGCATACTTGGCATATGCCAATTGACCTGAATCGGGAACGATTGAATGACGGGGATGGCACACAGCGGCACAGGAACTACAGTAATTACAGGGGGGCAAAACATTTTTTCGAATGTTTTAACATGACTAAGCTTTATGTTCGACTGTACCATAAACACATTATTATATAAAGTGCGACTTTAGTCCATAAAACATGTCAATATCCAATAGTTATTATCAAAATAAATGCCATTTTATTCAAACCAGGAAAAAAGATTATATTAACTGAAAATTTTACAAATAATAAAAAGAAATTCATCTTTAATATATTACGGTAATAGGTAGGTATTCTTGATATCGATAACGCAATTAACCTAGAAGAAGCACACTTCAAAACTATCAAATGTTTCAGTAGCAACTTGAATTTTCCAATGTGTCTAATATAAACGATATTGTATATAAAAGGAAATCTTCTGCAGTGCGGTCGAACGTAAAGCTTTACATGCAGCTCGTACATAATTAGACCTCTTTATCGCTACGCTATACTCGCTCTGCATAAAATAGGCTCGTTCAATAAAGTCTTACATTATGTACTTGATACATAAATAACTATTATAGTTACAATTAAGCTAAAATGCTTTTCAGTCACGTATTCAATGGTCATAAAGATACAAAACCTGAAAGGTATACTCAGGGCCGGCGTCACACTTTTAGCCCGAGTGGGTAGTAAGGTGGGGGGATGGGGGGGGGGGGGTAGTTTCAAGTGATTTTTCACAATACACACATCTGAAGGGATGAGCAATACAGGGTTACGATCAAAAATTGATAAAAATATACTTTGAGATGTCACAAAGTTCAATTTATTTGCTTTCGTTTAAAGATACAAATAAATCATTTTCGTAGGGCGAAACAAGACGTTCGATTTCTATTATGAACAATAAATTCATCCATTAAAGTTACTAAATCGAGCACATCAACTGAATCCGGGTAGGAATGCAAAATAGCAACGTGGTTTAGCTGTTTCTGTACCATAGTCGATCTTAAATAATTGTTTATTCGACGCAAAACTGAAAAACTTTTTTCATTAGAACAAGAAGGTCTCGGTACTGCTATTATTAATCTCAGAAAACTCACGAATTCAAGAACGATTTTCATATAATGTTCATTTTCCCTGAGAAAGGATCCACCCCCAATTTCAAATTTTAGGTTTTGTTCGAAAGTTTCGAGTGGGTAATTACCCACACGGATATTTTCGAGTGGGTAGTACTACCCATACTACCCACGTCAACCGCTGGCCCTGGGTATGCTTCAGTTTTACTTTCTTTTATTTCGTAAAATATAGTAATCATGACTTTTTGCGAACTCGAGATTTTTGCGGAAATATCCGTTTTCGTGTCTTCTCGTTCAGAACAAGTGGTTTTCGAAGTGATAGCTGTCTGTTAGTTTATGAGTGTGTCAATTTGTGAGTCTGTCAGTCGTATTTACAGCCCAGATGGTTTAATTCAAAATTTATATCTTTGTTTTTATAAATTTGGAGATCGTCGTCATTTTCGGTTAAAATATGGTAACCGGTAGAGTAGTGGTACTTTACTTTTATGTTTTTTCTGTTTTCCTGGAAAATGTTATAATTTTAATAATAATAATAATAATAATGGTTTATTGAGCATCGTTATTATACATACATACATGACATTAATTATATGAGTTGTAATAGTAGTGTAATGGTCCATAAGATTGATAAAACATTGATTTCAATAAACATGAAAAAAGCTGTTCCCTGAAGCAAATTGCTTGTGTGGGAAAGTATTGTACCTTAATCTAAATACATTCTGCCTGTTAACTAACTAAATGATATTTATAATATTTAAATTATTATTAGGTACTAGTCAGTCTGTAATTTATTTATGATTCTATAATTATATATATATTTAGAGGTATTTATTATCAACTACTTTGTAATGATTCAATTGCACATTATATTGCAAGATCAGATCTAGAACTTACATAAAGATGTGTGAACAAGATGTAACATTGTTTATAATTATTTGATAAAAATTAAATGGCATAGAGCAAGATGATATAGTGTGTCGTTATATACAACTTTGGTTCAAAAAGTTTATAAGAAATACAGTTTTTGAAAAAATCGTAGAACTTTTTCCAAAACTATTAGGAATAAAAATATTTAAATGTGTTATATATTACGTAATTATTTATGACTTGTCAAAAAAGTTTTTGAAAAATCGCAAATTGAAATTTTTACAAGCAGTAAAAGTAAGTCGTGGTGACCACACTTCATTTTTTACTTCCCTCGTCTAAAAGACGAGGAAGTATTGTAATCGCAAAAAAATCACTTTCCGATATTTATTAAGATCTTCACGTTTCCGGGTCCCTAGATGACGGAAAACAGGTTTTCTCAATTCTGTCTGTCTGTCTGTTGGCGGTATAGCTCAAAAACTATTTGTTGAAGGAGGACAATATTTTGCATGCAAATTATATATCTACCTGGCATGAAACCGAGAAAATTTTAAAGAAATATATAGAGGATGAGCATCTTAAAAAATTAAAAAAAAATTATTTTTGCTTTAACTAAAAAATAGATAAAATTAGTAATTTGTACATAGCTCAGGCTTTATCATTGTTGAAAACGAAACCTAACAGATACAGGGTAAACATCACAAGTGGGACAGAATAGTTTGGTGTCTATAACGCAGCACAAACTCTCACAATTCGAGCACGGCCGTGGCTCAGTTGTGCAAGCGAGGGCACAAGCGAAAGCGGCAGTGTAGAAACCCGGCTCAAAATATTCGCCTGGGAGCGGGGAGTTTGCATCCCAGCGAATTACATATTTTTTATATTGATGTAATTCAGTTTTTGCAAATTGATGCAATTCAGTTTTTGCAAATTGATGTAATTCGAGTGAGGGAAGTTCCATGTAAACCTTTCTATAGATTTTTTCAGATGGAAATGCAATCTAGGGAAGCCATTGACAACAAGTATTGTCACTACATTGCATTCTGTTGGTACATAAACTTCTGGTTATTATTTCTGCAATGGGGTTACGTTTTATGTGGACTGGTTGACACCGTAGTTATTTTAAATTGTAGTTCTGGCTATTATAAAATTGTCCCCAATACCTACCTAACTAGTTAAAACCAAATTATACAATCACATTTCAAGTTTATAATAGCCAAAGCTACAATTTAAAATACTGAAGTGTCAACCTGCCGACATGAAACCTAACCTCACCACAAAAATAATAAGAAGTTTATGTACCAACACAATACAGCCTAGTGACAATGCTTGTTGTCAATGATTTCCCTAGAATTTTGGCATTTGCATTAAAATCTGAAATAAAAATGGACTATATCGAATCCTCCGCTGTCGATCTAAAAATAAAGACGTGTTAAACAAATTCTTCGTGTTTTATTTCTGCACAACCTACAATAGAACAACGAATTTTAGCATCTCGTATAGATTAATTGAAAATTTTTTAAATACCTCATAGGATAGGTATTTCAGGGGGCAAATTATACTATTTGCCCCTCCGACATATTCTATGAGCGGGCAATCGCCCCCTTGCCCCCCTTGCCCCCCCTGTTCCTGCGCCCCTGATGGCACAGAACCCACTCAGAACTCAGTGGCACAAGAAATTCCGACTGAAGTTCAACCAAAAGGCGTTTGAGAAAAGTGAAGTTGAATGACATTAACTATAAGTCAACCACGTAAAGGGTGTTCATTTGAATTTGTGGTTTAGTTAACTTTGAAATTGTTAGTCATGTCGTCCATTACATCATATGGTCAGACACATAACCTCACATGTAATTCAATATTTTTTTTCAAATGATACACAAGTAATTGGCACTGGATTGTTATTAGGTAGTCTTATTATAACAACAGGTAACTTACCATCTAAAAGTTGCTCGTTGTTCTTGCTGGAAAAACAGGTTACAAAAATCAGTTGCGTGTTATGACGGTTAAGAATTTGCGTGTCGTATACGATACGGCGTACATGAACAACAAGTACAGCTAACTAGGCCACAAATTCAAATGAACACCCGTTACCCTTAATGTGCACATACGATCTGCTCACTGGCATTCACAGGCTACAGAGCTAGTTGCCTTTTCTGCAATGATCCTACTGGATGTGCAGATCTACATGACGTACAATATAAATGCAACTGTGCAGAGGTGTGTGCTTGACATGGAAAACACAGCTTTGTTGGACAAGCTTGCAGCAGAAGATACGATGACCACTGAGGCAGAGGTGGGTGGGTTGAACCTAAAGGCAATGGTGGATATATTTTTGACTTCATAGCGTAGTCTTTGATGAGCTAGTGCTATTATTGAAAGACATGAGTAGTGATGAGGACACCTGACATTTTTCCTTCAAAACTTAAAATAACGAATCATGTTCTAAGCGAGGCCGAAAAAGGCTTTGCTATCGCATGTTCCTGTTTTTTTTTAAATATATTTATATCATCCACCATGTCTATTACTGTAAGCTAGTAATACGACAATAACCCCAAAATATGAAAAATGGCAAGTAGTCAGATACACACTAAGCTACTGTGGATAGAACCAAGTAACTAGATTAAGCAACGTGCGAAATTTTTTATCCGCGATAGTACATTCACGAGGCAAAACACCTCCTTATTTAAAAATATGTAAGGGAATCAAACGTCAATCCGGCCTTCGCCGTAACCGAGATAGCAGTCGTAATAAGCGATAAGAATTCCCGCGGGTATACGACTATTCTTTTTGATACAATACATTCTTAAGCACCACACTTCCGCTTTTTTGTTGAGCTACGAAAGTTCAAACCCCCAAAACTGCAGTCGCGTCGTCCCCACTTAAGTGAGACGGTGCCGGCACAGGCAGCGGTAAACTCCGCCTCCAGTAATAAAAGAATAATCTGTGGCTGTTCCATAAATTTGAAATATCGTGACATGCTGTTATCTTTCCATTCAGCTATCTTTTTTAATGTATGCATACTTGCTTTATAAGTTTACGAACGATGATTGCGGGTCCAAATAATGTCCTATATTTAAGCATTAATTGTCGACGATAACATTACTGTATCTTCACTTTCTATTTTCCCCTTTTTTCTTGAAATATTTCATAATATTTTGGGCTTTGTTAAGTCAGTACTTTGATTGTAGAATTTCTTATCTTTCTTATACATTTCAGGTTTCTGTTGTTCTCTTGCCCCTCCTACAGTTGTCGATTTCTTTTCTCGGTGTTTTAGATTGTTTATATTGGAGCCACTGAAGTCTTTGTTACACCAAAAATGTTATACTTTCTTTATTATTTATGATTTTCTTAAAGCTTCCTTTGTAGCTTCAATTTGGTTTATATAAGGATCTAGTGCTTTATTTCATTGGCCTATCAATATTATCCTTAAATTTTATCATCCTCGTACATTGAATGGCAACTCGAAAATGGCCATTATGTAATCACAGTAAAATATTACTACCTATTGGTACATGCCAAAAAAATAAGTAAAGAAAGTAAATAGCATCCGTGTTCGAACAAAATATCAAATTATTTTTTTTAAATAAAACTCATAAACAGCTTCAGTTCCCCGCTTTCATTTTCGCGACAAATAAGCAACATTTTATTAACAAAGTCGCATAAAGAACCCTTCGCGTTCTTAATATTTTATGTGGCAAAGGAACGACTAAAAAATAATTTCTATGTATTTGTACTCTGCAGGCACCAACGCACTTTAGAAAATAAATTTCCCTTCGGTGCTGAAAGGGAGCGAGCGGGTTCTGTGAGCAGAAACCTGGAGCAATAAATCAAACGCATGGAAAATTAATAAATCGCAAAACAGATCACCGAACAAGCAGCGAGAATCGACCGGCAAAATAAGAAACGTGACGAGAAACAAGCAGCGGCCGTAATAAAAATAAATCAAGACGAGCTGTGGTCTGTATTAAGTCCCAGAAAATATACTATACAAGCTCTACAAATATGAATTATTTATTAATCTGATAGGCGGTTTTCGTATTTGTTTCTACCATTTGTAAACGAAAACGTTTCAAATAGATGGCAAACGGTAGCCAATTTAGATTGTCATTTAACCTTCAAGTTGAAAGTACAATCTTCTTTAATGAATATTTATTTTAATCAACATAAGTAAATATAATATAAAATAAGCTACACTGATGGAAACAGTAATTGCTATGTAGTTTTTTATTGATATAATCATTCTTAGTTGAAAATAGTTAGTTATGGTACAAGTGTGTTATGCTACAAATAATCCACGAAAGAAAAGTTTTTTTTAGTAAGGTCTAGATATGCGGTATGAAACCCATTTTCCAAATTTAGAAAATTATTTTTAAAATTAAGATTTGTTTATAAAAATCATGAAGTTGTTAAATGTATTGCCTACTTAGTTGTTACACGATAAAACGCGCAGCACATATAATATAACTATGGGCCTAGTAGACGACTTTCTGTCGCCATTCCTTCCCATTTATTACATTTTCTTTCCAGTTGTTACGTGCCGAAAGCGTAATTAACTTGAGTATTATTTAATCTAAAATGCACGGCCGTATAAAAGCTCTTTCGTTGGAACACGATCGGTGTGTAAACGCAGTATTAGCGTTTAGAAGGAAATCTGGTTTACCGGCGCCGGCGGTCGAAACAGCTGGGAGATAACAATTTTGTTTTGGATTTGCTTGGCCGCAAAAGGTAGCGTCCTTTCGCGATAGGATTTCTGTGTATTGACTGGTGCTCCAAGCTTATCTCGTGGCTTCAGATGTGAATTATTAGTTGAGGAAGCGTGCTGGTATGCAGATTAAAGAATTGGACACCTTTAAGTATTTTAGCGCACATAGTAGGATATGAAGTAACACAGAATTTCCTTGTAGTATTGGCTTCGCCTGTTACTGGACAAGCGTCATCTATTAGAGATTACTACTTCAAACATCACCCAAAGCTGATACTGATATTCTCCGATTGTTCCTTCCATCTTCTTACTTTCTTGTTCTTTATGTGTCAAAATTGTATAAATATGTCACGTTTAGCAAAGCAGTACCCATGTAGTTTTGGCAATCACATTAAGGTTCTTTCTTGTGTATTGGATGTAATATTGCTTTTTTCCATTCTTGCGAAATTTTTTCCAATATCCATATGTCTCTGGTTACCAGAAGTATCGTATCGCACAATTCCTGTCCACCGTATTCAATCATTTCCTGTTCATGCTATCATTTCCTGGACTGTAATTATTTCCTTTACATCTTTGAACTCTGGTGTTTCTTTTTCTGTATTTTCCTCTCTTGGTTCCCGTTACTGAGGCTTCTACCACAGAGTCTATAGATTCTTTTGGTTTCGTTTGTTTTGTTTAGTAGTTCATCAAAGTGTTCTATCCATAACTTTAGGATTTCTTCCTGTCCTCGCACTAATTTGCCTACCTCATTCTTCTAGAATACATACCTTGTTGGATATCAATCTGTTCTTTTTACTGGCTGGTAAAAGCTTCGTATTTCTTTGTTTCAGCATGTTTTCTCTTTTTGTCTCTCGGCATTTGATAACATCTCTTTATTTCTTCTCTAAATTGTTTGCTTTATCCTTCGTAGCTATTTCTACACTTTTACTTTTAACTTACACATTCGGTTGGTCACTATGGTCAGACGATCTAAGTCGATATTCTGTTTAAATACATATATCAGAGTAAAACCGCTACCGTGAGGATTCATGAAAATATCAGATATTTACTATAGAACCGTGGAATCCGATAAGGTGTCTTTTAGATTATTTATTGCTATGTAGAGTACATAGAGTACATATGTAAGCAAATATATGGGAATATTACATGGAAGGAAAAGTGTACTGACTTCGACAAAATTGTAGCTTATGGATCAATCAGTGTAGTACATTGCCTGCTCTAACCTAAGGAGTTAAAATTTTTACTCTCGTAAGATCAATGTTAGGATTAACTCTGCAAAATGCATTGTTACAGGTTAAAACCCATTCACTATCTGCAACAGGGTTAAATGGTTGCAGCTGTTAACTAGTGGTATGAGTGGGGTCTTAAACTGGAAAAACAGGAAAGTGAAATCAGTAGGTACGTGGAAAAATGTCTAGGGTGCCACTATGATAATCTGAATGCCTGTGGTGAAGCAGACGTCCCTTCATCGCCATAGAAAATTTCCTAGCGAAGGAACATATCTACGGTCCTCACCTCCGAGATTTCTGAACCTTGAAAATGCTGACTTACATGCAAAACACGTGTAACTGCACTGCGCTTCACAAATGATAATTATACAGAAAATTACAAATAAATGTATTAAGACAACCATCCTTGCAGCTGTGACCGTTAAAAAAGGGCTTATAAAACAAATCCTAAGAATTCTACCTGCGCGTTATCAGTAAAGACAGCAGGCGGACTCGACAAAAAAATTCTACAGAAGAAAATAATATTGATACACTGGTGCAGAGTGCTAAAGGCGGTACTGCACTGTTAAAGGGGATATGCCATAAAGCTTCTATTAGAATATGAAACTTATTTGCTCAAACATATCAAAATTTACGATAATTTACGTATAAAAAATCTTATTCGTTCAGCTTAATTTACACATACAACATGAAATAGTAAATATAAATCAAACTTAGCTGAAATGTAGTTCAGTCGTCAACCAAATACCAAAATCAAGGAAGGTCGCACAAAATCTTGACCGAGCTGGCCGCCAAAAGTGAGCGGAATTTGCGGGCTTGCGAATGATAGTGCTCCTGGTTGGAAGATCCACGGCTTGAACGACGTCCAGCAATGCTACGCGCTATAACTAGAGGAACTTTTCCAAAACTTTCTTTGAAGAATGGATGGTGGTACTTCAGCAATATCTACGGAAAGTAAGCGTAAATCCACACGCGTTGAACGGAAAGTTTTTCCAGTATATTTCGGGATCCTGGAGTTGCGAAAGGATATATTGTATTGATATAATATAAGGCACCGATGACGCTGCCACCATACAGAGCGTAGCTGGACACAATATAGGATGTTCCTTTGATTATATACGACCATAGGTAAATGTGAAATTACACTAAACTCAAAAGAGAGACGCTATTCGATATTTTAAACCGCAGGCCTACGCTTCGGGGAGCTAGAATATCCGACAAGGTCGTGATTGGATTAACCGGTGCGATAGGGCTTACCGAGCGGCTATCTTCACGGGACAAAATAACACTCGCACGTCGCGTCGGTACTGGATTACACATTTTCACGATCTGTCTCCTCGTGCTCTAACACGAGAAGTTCGACGATACGAGTCAATCGGCCTTCTCTGGTGCATGTATTTAAAAGCTAACGGCGCCATTTGCAGTTAAAATGGTCAAAAATAGCCGGAGAAGGTTCATTAGAAGGTGCACAACTTTAATGTTAATTTTTTGTTACGATGCTATAGGAAACATAGTTTTTTCTCGAACGTTTCGTATTTGTATTATGTATATGGCGCAATACATCATGAGTGAGTAGTCTTTTGTGAACGACATTAATGTTAAATCGAAAATACTGATATGAATACATTTTAAGCCTTTGTGATTATAATAGCAATTAATAACATCAAATATTATTTTATAAAATGTTCCAGAAATGTGCTAGTTTAATTTTTGTAAATAGTATAAAATAACATTAGCCTTGATAATAATTTGTAAAACGGTATTAAAAATAATGTTAGCCTTGATTTGAACAAAATGTAATCAAAGTACACTTGGAAATAATGTAGAACAATGTAATATCGAAGAAAAATAATTGGAGGAAGGAATTCAAACTGGGAGGTTGACACAACAAAGAAGCTGACCTGCGGTTAATTAATTAAATCATTAACGATGGTAGCCAAAACCGCAGATCAACCATCTTGCTGCGCGTACAACACGGAAGCTCTGAAAAATTTCGTACACTTACCGCGATGGCCGAGCTAACTCAATCAGCGATATGCACCCCTGTAAAGTCTTCAAAAAAATGTTGTTGGGCGCCAGAAAGCAGATGGTTTCGATTAAAAATAAATGAACTACAAGTAATCAGAGTTTATTAAATATTAAATAATCTTGCAGTCAATAACAGTGATTTAAGCAATATGGAGTTTATTCAAAATTTGCAATAACACAAGCAAAAAAATTCAGGATCCGGTCCATACTCACAATGAGGTGATTCAGTAATTTAATGTAAATTAAAACACAGTCTTCCTCATAACAATTAACATATATTTTTACACACGCTACATGTTTCGGTTTAGCTGTTAAACCATCTTCAGGCTAATGTCAAAATCGGACAGTCAAATAAAAAATAAAAAAAACTGTCCGATTTTGACATTAGCCGGAAGATGGTTTAACAGCTAAACCGAAACATGTAGCGTGTGTAAAAATATATGTTAATTGTTATGAGGAAGACTGTGTTTTAATTTACATTAAATAACACAAGCAAACAAACTAAAGGTTGCCACACGCGTTAATACAAATAACCCCTTTGTGGGTCGTTAAATTAATTGAAATAGCAAGGTAAATCGAGTGATATGCATATCGCTGTCATTTATAAAAAACCTTTCTGTCTAGGCTCTTGTAAGCAAAAAAAAACGCGGGTGCTCCTTTCACAAAAAAGGAGTAAAGTGCACATAAAAATTCAAATCTATCTTTAATTAAATAACAGTCAATGTTCTACTCAATTGGAAACAAATTGAAGTACTGGTATAACCAGCCCGGGTTTAACAACCAAAACCACTAACCTCTGGCGTCCTGTACTTCTTAAGTGGTAGTGCAGTCGAAGGGTTGCTACACAGGATTATTCTTAACGCGATGCGGCGGTTTGACCAAAAACAGACCAGAGACGGAAAGCTGGCCTCCAAGTGTAAAATTATCAGGCAAAAATTATTACTTCCAGGTAAAATTTCCAGGAGAAGATTTCCGAATAAAAATAATTCCTGGTAAAAGCTAAAGAAATGCAATTAATATGAGGATAACAGAAAGAAGAACTCATCATACCTGAATCAAATTAGCGGCTCTTGGAAACAAAATACTTGTAAAAATTGGTTGAGCGCACGTACTTTTGACTTATTTAAAAATCAAACCTCGACCACCCGAAACGCGTCGGCCGGGGCTAGAAAACAAGTGCCGGGCCCGAAACTTTCGCTTCAAAAAGAAAGTTCGCATTCCTATGGCCAGCGATAACAAATAGAGCGGGTCAAAAATGCACCGTCCTAACGATAGCAACTCAATACAGGTACAAAATTCGGTGAATTGGAAAATTTAAGAATTCGAAATGCAAGGAATTATAATTCAAATCAAAATATACAGGTTAGGCCTGAAATAATTTGGTAAATGGCGAAACAATTAAGCGGAGCCAAACAATTGTTTCAAGGTGCTAATTTGGCTTCCCCAGTAAATAATTGTTAAATTGTGAATAAATACCCTTTTCCCAATTCAGTGAGTTTTAAAATTGATTGTATATCCTGTGGGTATGCTGGAGTGGAGTGCATTGATTCGTAGCACCTCTGCAGAAGCTTGAGAAAGAATTTGATCTGTGCATCAAGTGGACTCCTTGGAAGTTGGATGTAGGAAGTGACCTTTATAGAAAGCAATGGAGCCCTAGGTGTGGGCAACCGTGTGAGCTGGAAGAAGTTTTTTGGTGTCGCAGCGGTCAAGCTACAGGTGACGAGGCTTGGATCGGCAGACCAATGGAAAAGACGGGGCCAAGCATCGTGGAACTTGCTAGGAACCCGAGTTAAGCCCTAATTTCGATTCCAAATGCAACAGAAAGATCAGAAAACTTCACCCTAAAAGAATTTAGTAAATTTCTTGGTGGCGTCGGTTTTATGAGCACTTCCGGCACAAGCGTCCTTTGAGTGTGTTTTGTTTGTGACTTGTATTTACTTACGGCAATTGTTATCACCTAGGCAGCGCTTTCATAGATAATTGTCTAGTATAACGAACTTGTTTTTTTTCGAATTATTGAAACACCATATTTAAATTAATTTTCACTTTAGTTAAATAATATCCTGTATGGTCGCTATTCCATTAGTTAAATCACCATTTCAGAAAGTGTTTACTCTTAATACCACGATAGTTGATTTGATAGCAAATGTATTTCTTGTAATTAATACAAATCAAAATAATACTTGCAAGGATGTAGAGACCCGGCGAATATGAGATTATAGTCATTTATTTAAATTAATAAACAGTTTACAACAATTATTAAACAATAGTAATACACACCGAAATATTGTTTTACAAGTTTTGTAAATGGTTATCATGCTATTATGTTTAAAGTGAACCAAATAATGCTACATCGATAACGATTTTCACTGCTTTCAATATTAGTGACAGACAGTTACTCGTAATTTATCGATTTCCTCCTGTACTATTATAAAACAACCCGAGGATTGTAGCTGTTGTGTTTTGATGGTCAGCGTGAAAAACGAGCAAGCACCAGACAAGACGTCAATAACAACGATAGCATCTGTTTGCCTGGTCCTGATGGTGCAGCAGGAAGGAAGATAGACCACTTTAATCATTAATCCCGTCGGATTAAGATTGGGAGAAGCAATTAAGAATTATCGATCGGAGTCTTACTTCGGTGAAGTAGGTATAGGTCTAAGTTCCGGATTCGATTTCCGGAAGGAATAGCCCAGCTGTCTGTCTTCTTACGCCCACTTCCAGCCATTTCCAGTCCCGTTTGAGAGCGTGTAGTGTTTGAGGTGGCCTTCTTGGAGTCCATTAGACTGACGACACAAAGCGTGTTTGTTCTAGATTAACTCTTGCCTAGAAGGATTTCGTCGATCACATAAACGGTCGGCGTTTTACTTTTTATTTTCTTGTAAGTTTTTGCGATACATCATTTAAAACTTAATCTCACTTAAAATTGACGTTAAAACAAACCTTCCAATTTGAATCTAAAATAAATGAAAACTGCAATGAAACCTGTAATGTGTCTAGCAGTAGGGTGGTCCTTTTTGTAATTTTTTGTAGCAGCTGCCGTCGTGTTTTAATAATGCAGCTCCAGAGTCGAAAATCCCGTTAAGCTTCTAAAAGAGCTAAGTAAGCACATCATTTATTAATTCCCTACATTAACATATCCTCTAAAGTCCTGCTTAAACCTAAAATTATCTTGATTAGCGTTGTACTGTTTTACGGACAATACACGAATCTACTAATTTAATCTGTTTTTGAAAATCAGATCTCTTCGATCGGTAGGTATATCACGTATTTGGCCAATCAGTTCTGTGTTTGGAGAGATTTACTTTATTGAAACAATTTCATTAATTCAAATCTGATAAATTTAATTTTGAGCTACTAAAAGTATGATGGAAATGGTGAGGCACACGTTGTTTATACGTGTACAGGAATTGTAGTTGAAAAAGTAGACCACATAGGGGTATGAGACACCGCTAGAGATATTACGGCCAGAAGTTATCAATACGTTTATAAAAGTTACTAGCTGACCCGGCAAACGTTGTTCAGCCCAAAAATAATTTGTTTCTAAAACCCCGTTATACCACTACAGGGTTTTAATTTTATGTCATGTCCACCGTCTTGGATTTAAAAATAAATGCCACTTTCGCAATCAACGTCCCAAAAAACCTCAATAACGGCACCTATATCGATTTTTAGGCTTATTTACCCCATTTCACCCCCTAAGGGGTTGATTTTCGGAAAATCACGATATACGTGTTTCATTATTTGTTTTTAGTACTCCTACGAAGTTTCAAGTCGAGATGTCTATTTAATATTATTTTTCCATACAAAATTAGAACCTCCATATCACCTCTTTAGGGGTATGAGTTTCGAAATATCCTTCCTTATTCCTTGTACACATCATAAAGGGAACCTCTGTGCAAAATTTTAGCTTTCTAGGTCCAAGGGTTTCGGCTGGGAGTTGACGAGTGAGTCAGGCCTTTTCTTTATATATTGCTATGTTATGCTAGCTGATAAATTTATTTAAATTATCGTATTACTATTTTGCCCTTTATTTTTAACTTTCAATTCAAATCCGTATTTTACAATATTATTAATGAAACTCTCTCAGGTAGTTCGCAATATCTAGTAACCCAATGATTGACTTGTCAAATTCTCTTTGTTTAATTGCCAGTTCATTGACTTTAAAAAAATTGACACCTAACGTCAAATTAATCAAAATTCAGAACGAATATCAAGGTTTTTACAATAAGATCTAATATGCAATTCTTTCACCAATCTCTTATGTAAGTATGAAATTCAATTATATTTTTATACCTTCTTACTGGTTATAGCTTTTTAAATGTTTCATTTAACCTTTTAAAACACAAACCTGATTTAACACTTTGCTTGTTAATACTGCCAAAATCCTTCCAAGCTGGATCTTCACTCCGACTGCACTCAAACACCTGCTGAGTCCTTATCCAAACTGCATCACCTGCGATGAATGTAAACTCTCAGCATCACCTTATTGCCATCCACTTCAAAACTTCCACATCCTATACTGGATTCCTGTCGTTGTTCCCTGCTGCTGTCAACTTCAAGTCTCCTAGCTCCTGTACTGGATTACTGCGGCTCCGATCCCTCTCTGGTAAGTGTCAGCATAAAGCTTGTTCCAAATATGAATTTGTCTCTTTTTTAGATGGTCCTACGTCTTCAATGATACCCACAGGTTTCCGAAAAACAATTCGCTGCACGTACTAACCTCTTGTTTGTGCCTTGTATTCCATTTCTAATGTAGTATAAATAATATCCTCACTGACCAAAGCTTGTCCCTTTATTTCTTGTTTTTAATATTTTATTTTATGTTTCCACCTCGAAGATTTTGCTTTTAACCCATATAATTTGCACCAACCATAACATTTACAAATTATACAACATTTATTAATGTTTCTTTATTCGAAAATCACACCCATATCAAATTATGTATACATTTTTGAGTTGTTTTTTTAGTAACTAATTAAACAAATTACAAATTATTACTACTAGACACGATTCTTGCTGCCTCCTATATACATTTTTTTATATAATCAAAACAGATATTTTATTTTAATTATCATAACAGATACATTTTATTAGTAACCTTGGTATTTATTCCTATTCAGAATTTTCTTATTACAGATTAAGTTTGAGTAATCAATCATTATGCTATTATTTGACTAACCAATAATAAGAAAGTTAATTTCATTATACTTTAACATGTATTTAGATCCATTAATTTGCTTATATCTGACTTCCAAATTTATTTGACTAAACTGTTTCTTTAGTATTCATTTTTAAATTATCAAAGAACATAGTGTATCATAACATAATTCCTCAATTAAGAAAAACATTTTTAATAAACTCGTTTTATTTCAAATGTATTTTCTTAATTCGTTATTTAATTAATAAATTTTGTAGAACCCAACCAAATATCCTATTATCTAAATTAATAACAATCAACACCTATTGACATCTATCTATTTTAAAATTACTATAGAAACGAAATAATAAACTTTACCAACCAACAACATTTAATGCAATATTTACAGATTTTCATGTTTTCTAAGTTTTCGTTATATATGGGTAAATCATTGTAATATGAAATCTTCCTCTAATTCGTCCATCTGTATCATTTATTAATTCATATGTATTGTTATTAAAAGTTTTCTGTATCCTATATGGTCCCTCATATGTGTATAATTAACTTTGCACATATTTTTTCCTTTCGGTTAGCTACTTTAAGTTTTTTAACAATTACTAAGTCCCCTATATTAAATTGTACTCGTTTCTTAATTTTCTTATTCTGTTTATTTTCGTACCTATCATGAATTATTTTCAATCTGCTTTTAGCTTTATCTAACAATTGCATTATCTCAACATCACATTGTTCTCTTCTCCATGGTCTAGCTGGAATTATTTGTTGACACAAAGTAATTGGACTAATCTCGGTCGTTGTATTTGGAACATTGTTTATGAAATTCTCCACATCTAGCAAATATTGAACCCATTTATTATGCTGTTTATATGTTAATATTCTTAAATATTTAATTACTTCTTTAATATACCTCTCTGCAATGTTACTTTGAGGATGTCTTATGCTACAGAAACAAATCTTAATCCCCCTTTTATCTAAATTGTTTATTAATCTTGCATTTCTAAAATATGTTGCGTTGTCTGCTAAAATTCTTTTTGGTTTACCTACTTGTTCTTCAAAATTTCTAATTGACTTAATAACATGTTTAGTATTACAATTTTTCGCTGGATATAACTTTATAAATTTTGAAAATGCATCTACCATAATCAGAATATGCTTAAACCCATATTGTCCTGTAACTAAGTTTGATAAGTAATCAATAGCTACTAGTTCCATCGGTTCATTTACCCTTATACTTTTTACAATATTCTGATTCTTGAAGTTCTTTTCCTTTGCGAATTGACAAATTTGGCACGTTTGAATGAGTTTTTTAATTAATTTAATATCATTCTTCGTATAAAAACATTCCCTAAACATTAACCAAACTTTTCTAGTTCCACAATGTCCAAATATTGTATGAATTTCCTCTACGATTTCTAACATGTCTTCTTTACTTAAAACCAATAATTCTTTATTTTCTATGACCTTTACCAACAAGTTTTCCTTAATTTGATACCCTTTATAATTGTTATCTTGACTTTGTAATACTAACGTTTTTAATTCTTGAATTTCTTCTACGTTCTGCTTATTTAAAACTTCTTGTTTCGACAATCTTCCTTCCTCATAAATTTTCTCAATTCCAATCAGGATCTGTTTCGGTTTTTCATAGTTAGGTATATCTTTTCTACTTAAGAAATCTGCAACTACATTTAACTTTCCTGGCCTGTGTTTGATATCAAATTCGTATTGTTGTAAATACAATGCCCATCTGTATAACCTGTCATTATGGAAAGTTTTGTTTTTCAAAACGAAATCGCAGAATTATCCGTTTCAATATCAAATTTGTTCCCTGTTAAATAAAATTTCAGCTTATTAATTGCGAATATAATTGCCAACATTTCTTTCTCTGCTACCGTGTATCTAATTTCATACCCTTTTAATATTCTTGAGATAAAACATATGGGTACTTCTATCCCATCTTGAACTTGTATTAGTTCTGCTGCAATTGCTTGATCAGATGCATCCGTACGTAGTATAAACTTCTCTTCAAAATTCGGATATTTCAGCAATAATCCTTCATAAAACCTCTGTTTGATAGTATTCACTGCCTTTTCTCTTTCTTCATTCCAAGACCATTTAACATCTTTTCTTAATAATTGCACTAATGGTAATGTCAACTCTGAGTAGTTACTTATGAACCTTTTGTAATAATTGAAAACACCTAATAACCCCCTTAATTTTTTTAGATTTGTTGGACGAGGTAAATTCTTGATTTCTTCAAGACGTTTTTCATTTATGGTTACTCCATTTCTACTTATTTCATATCCCAAATATTTTACATTATCTTGCATAAATTCACATTTTAAAATATTTAGTTTTAATCCATTTTTGTTTAATGTCTCTATTACAATTGCTAAATGTTGTAAATGTTGTTGTTCGTTTTTAGAAAACAATAAAATATCATCGACGTAATGCACACAAAAGTCTTCAAATTGGTTTAATATTTTCTGCATTGCTCTAACTAAAGCTGTACAAGAAGTCGATAGCCCAAATGGTACCACTTTAAAGTGAAAAATCTCCCCATCAATACTAAAACCAGTATATTTTCTCGATTCTTCATGTAGCGGAATCAGCCAAAACGAATTTTCAAATCTAATTTTTTAAAAACTTTCTTATCCCAAATTCTGCTTAACAATCCATCAATCGTTTGTGGAGATTCGTATTGTGGCTTTGTTATTTGATTAATTCTGCGTGCATCCAAACATAAACGTAAAGAACCGTCACGTTTTTTAACTACAACTAAAGGATTGATAAAATTACTCTTTGAAGATTCTATTACTCCATCTTTTACCATTTTTTTAATTTCATTTCTAACTTGTCCTCTTAATGCAAATGGAATAGGATAAGATTTGCTATTAAAACCTTTCGTTTCGTCAACCTGCAACTTATGAATGTATTTCTGTGCTTGTCCTACCTTTTCATTAATAATATCTTTATTTCTGTTGATTATTTCTAGTATTTGGCCTTCAAATTGTTTATTCTTTTCAGCTATTTTCAAATCATTCAGCAAAACCCCCTTATAATTATTATCACTCTGTATATCACATATTACATTATTATTAATTATTATACCTTCCTTATACTTCATTGTATCTCCAATTCTATCTAATTGAACACACTTATTTTCTCGGCTGACACTATTGGTTCAGTTCAAGATTTTTTTACCCCTTTTAAATGAATACACTTTTGTGTTCCATCAATATGAATCCCTAATTGCTGAATTACATCAATTCCTAACACCATATCGACAGTGAGACCTTTTATTATAAACAATCTAACAAAATCTTCCCATTGATTTATACTTATCTTTACATTTAACACTCGGTTTGTGGTTGATATCTTTCTTTTGGTTGCTGATAGCAAATCTATTTTATTTACTTTAATTATATTCTTGTACAGGACATCTAAATTATTTAAAATTACTTCCTCATTTATTAAAGATGTTATCATATTTCATATTAGAATACTGTCTTCTTTTTAGTAGTACAATGGCATCATCTATCTTTTAATATTTAATATTCATAACTATTTAAATGCTAAAATACGTGTGGTTCTTCATAAAATTTTTTTTAAAATTACTATTTACATATTTACAAGTTCCGAGTTTCCTTTTGTTATCTTAATACTCTTTTAAAAGTATTTTCAGTAGTCTTTTGAACATCCTTGTCTTCTTTAGCTGCTTGTTTTAATTTTCTTAATTCATCTTCTAACCTTGGTACTTCATTTTGTCTCAGCTTTTCTTTTAACTTCTTTGCTTCCTCCTTTAATCGTCGTTTAACTGTTTCCTTCTTTGTTTTCTTCTTATTTTTATTGACATTAACTATATAACCTCCTGTAATTCTTCTTATTTTATAAAATCTATTACATCTTCTTAAATATTTGTTATTTTTGTTCCTCATAATATTACTCAATATACCTCTTGTTATTACATTTAATTCTTCATTATCGACTACTTCATTCTGTTTTATCTTAGCATTATTTTCCATAGAATCGGCTTCCTCACCAAACATATTCTTTATCTGCATTGGCTTCTTTAAATCTCTCTTTTCAATAGAATCATTTTCATTATCTTCACAACTGTTTAACATTTGATTTATTTCATAAGTTCCAAATAATAATTCTTGTTTTTCATCCAAAATTCTGTTTTCATAAGAGTTGTATCGAAATCTAACTTCTAATTTTTCTTTATCCTGTACTAACTTAGTTTCCATAATCTTTGTTAAATTTTCTTCTATCTCTTTGCATTCCTCCTGTCTTTCTTTTCTCACCTCATTCTTGAGTTCCTCCTTATAACTTCCTAATGTTTCACTCATCTTATTAATTTGTGCTTGCAATTCTTGCTTATTCTCGATTTGCACCTTATTAAATTCTTCTCTTAATCCCAATATCGATTCTTCCATCCTTTTTGCCTGTTCTTTTTGCTCCTCAATTGCCTGTTGCAAATCCTTTTTCAACTCTTCTGCATTCTTCGCAAAATCCTTCCTCAGCTCTGCTGTATCCTTCTTGCTTATCTCAGCATTTTTCTCAATTTTCTCCGCAGTTTTCTGTATTGACTGTAGTAATTCTTTCTTCGACCTGTTTTCCCTTTTCTCAGCTTCCCTATTACTTTGCTGCATCATTCTTTCCATTGACTGTAATGATTGCATTTGCATTTGCATTTGCTGCATCATTCCCATTATTTGTTTCATCCTGTCATCTTTTGCTGTATGTTCTTCCTGTAACCTTACCTGGTCTCCTTGTACTTCCATTTCTATCTGTCCTTCTTCACCTTCTACTCCTGCGCTACTCGCCACTACTTCCATCTGTTCTGGTCCTTCTTCTTTCTCTTCTTCCACCTTCTTGCCTTTCCTTGTAACCCTTTTATCTGCCATCTTTCAGTTAAATTGTTTAAATGTACCTATTTTTTATTATAACCCTTTATAATAAATCGTATATCTTTATATTTGATTTACCAATTGAATCCGTTATCCAATACTTTAGTTACTCAAATTAAATGTCCTATTCTGTTACTCTATTTTTTCTCAAAAGAACTTAGTTATGATACCCTTTTACCTTTTTACAATTCTGTTCTTTTATTCGTGATTGTTAATTACAAATTAACCATAAACCTGGTTTATCAGCTATATTCAAATAAACGGGTTTGATTGTATTTTCTAATCTTACGTTTGACTTTTCAATTACCTGACATTGACAAGCTACATCAATTTGCTATGCCCTCTCGTTGCGGCGCCATAAAATTTGCTATGTTATGCTAGCTGATAAATTTATTTAAATTATCGTATTACTTTGCCCTTTATTTTTAACTTTCAATTCAAATCCGTATTTTACAATATTATTTATGAAACTCTCTCAGGTAGTTCGCAATATCTAGTAACCCAATGATTGACTTGTCAAATTCTCTTTGTTTAATTGCCAGTTCATTGACTTAAAAAAAATTGACACCTAACGTCAAATTAATCAAAATTCAGAACGAATATCAAGGTTTTTACAATAAGATCCAATATGCAATTCTTTCACCAATCTCTTATGTAAGTATGAAATTCAATTATATTTTTATACCTTCTTACTGGTTATAGCTTTTTAAATGTTTCATTTAACCTTTTAAAACACAAACCTGATTTAACACTTTGCTTGTTAATACTGCCAAAATCCTTCCAAGCTGGATCCTCACTCCGACTGCACTCAAACACCTGCTGAGTCCTTATCCAAACTGCATCACCTGCGATGAATGTAAACTCTCAGCATCACCTTATTGCCATCCACTTCAAAACTTCCACATCCTATACTGGATTCCTGTCGTTGTTCCCTGCTGCTGTCAACTTCAAGTCTCCTAGCTCCTGTACTGGATTACTGCGGCTCCGATCCCTCTCTGGTAAGTGTCAGCATAAAGCTTGTTCCAAATATGAATTTGTCTCTTTTTTAGATGGTCCTACGTCTTCAATGATACCCACAGGTTTCCGAAAAACAATTCGCTGCACGTACTAACCTCTTGTTTGTGCCTTGTATTCCATTTCCAATGTAGTATAAATAATATCCTCACTGACCAAAGCTTGTCCCTTTATTTCTTGTTTTTAATATTTTATTTTATGTTTCCACCTCGAAGATTTTGCTTTTAACCCATATAATTTGCACCAACCATAACATTTACAAATTATACAACATTTATTAATGTTTCTTTATTCGAAAATCACACCCATATCAAATTATGTATACATTTTTGAGTTGTTTTTTTAGTAACAAATTAAACAAATTACAAATTATTACTACTAGACACGATTCTTGCTGCCTCCTATATACATTTTTTTATATAATCAAAACAGATATTTTATTTTAATTATCATAACAGATACATTTTATTAGTAACCTTGGTATTTATTCCTATTCAGAATTTTCTTATTACAGATTAAGTTTGAGTAATCAATCATTATGCTATTATTTGACTAACCAATAATAAGAAAGTTAATTTCATTATACTTTAACATGTATTTAGATCCATTAATTTGCTTATATCTGACTTCCAAATTTATTTGACTAAACTGTTTCATTAGTATTCATTTTTAAATTATCAAAGAATATAGTGTATCATAACAATATATATGTGAGCCTCTTGTACATAACAGCTGATTCTGACAAAGTATCAGAAAGAGATTCTAGAGAGTTTTAATTTTATTAAACATAAAAACTAAATTCCATGTCTACCTACCGGGAAAATAACTACTGAACGGTGCATATGTTCTATAGATGCTAAATTATTGATCTGTATGAAAAATATTTTTGCATTGAGGTATTTAATGTACACCAGACCCGTAATTTACTGCTAATATATTCCTTTTAATGATGTTTCAATTTCAAACCAGCAAAATGAAAACAAAAATGTCTGTCTGTGTCAAAACCATATATTTATACTACTATATTGCTAGCGGCTATGAGTGGGAAGGTCACAGGTAAGTGAGACAGACAACCAACTCTTCGATGTATTTGGTGAGCTGTGCGCAAGCGCGTTGTCAGCGCGGTGGGGAAGTGAACCTCACGGTCAAGGCACAGCATAAGGAGACAAGACTGTAAGTCTATGTCAAATTCAAGGTTAGTAGGTTAGGTTTTCCGTCACTTTTGACACAGACTGCCGCAAAACCTAACCTACTTAACTCGAATTTGACATAGACTTACAGTTTTGCAAATTTCAAGTAAAATTTTAGATTGCATTATGGGAAATTTAAAGCATACTAGATGTATTTCATTTTAAGACACCCGGTATAATTAATCACCCGGTATGAGAATGTTTGACCATTTTCGGTTTTAAAAATTTTCTAATTTGGCAACATTAGGTATTGTACTGTGGTGGCAACCCTGATAGGAATTGTTCTGTGACCCTGAAAGTACAGGGTGAGCGAAACTCGATGTCTCAGCTCTATTATAAGAAACGGAAAAACGATAGAAAAAATCTGAAAAGATAATCTTAAATGGAATTAAGTAAGGTCCATTTTAAGCCAAATTTGCATATTTTTCCATATTTGTAAACTGAAGTTAGAGCCCTTTATAATACAAGCAGACGCCTGTCGTACAAGTTGCATAAAATCTTGCATCACAGTACTTTCGCGTTTACATGTTGGTGGCCATGATGTAACCAAAACATAACCCTACAACGTCAAACAGTTCACTCGTTGTGAGTTATATTATCTATGCTTGCTGTTCTAGCTTCTAACCTTGTGTTTGAGTTGCCAACTGTTTTCGTTTTCCTGTGTCTTTTAGCCTTTTATGCGTTGCCTCTCATATTCCTTAATAAAAAATCAGTCTATTTCAAGACTAAGGAATACTTTTTTTGGATAAAAGGTAAGCCTAAAACATTGATTCATTTTTGAATGAACTATTTACGGTCTTTCCTGTTTTTCAGATTTCAAAATCTTCGAGCATGACCGGTTGTTCAGCCTCAAATTAGTACTATTAAACGTATAGACATTAACATATTTTCATTTTCTGAAAAGTAACAAATTTTTTGAATTTGCCGCTTTTGTGATGTGATTCAATATGGCTGACAAGCATGCTCGTATTATAGAGGTACTTTAACTGAAGTAATGACGTCATCGATTTTTTTTCCCAGAAACATACCTATATTTTGACATATTTAGAAACTAATTTTTCTGAACACATTTTGTGAAGAAAAAAATTTGCTATCTTCCATTAAAAAATTATAAGCAAATTTTTGTTAATACTTTTTTTACAAATTTGCATATAATTTTTTAACGGAAGAAGATAGCAAATTTTTTTCTTCACAAAATGTGTTCAGAAAAATTAGTTTCTAAATATGTCAAAATATAGGTATATTTCCTGAAAAAAAAATTGATGACGTCATTACTTCAGTTGCCAAATATGGAAAAATATGCAAATTTGGCTTAAAATGGACTTACTCAATCCCATTTAAGAACCTCTTCAGATTTTTTCTATCGTTTTTCTTTCTCTTATAATAGAGCTGACACATCGAGTTTCGCTCACCCCGGTGTTGCCAGATCTAGTGAAATTTCATTAGATCTAGTGATTTTTAGTCAATCTAGTGATTTAGTGATAACTTTTGGCAAAAGAGAGTTATCTAGTGATTTTGTTAAGTCATTTTGCTATTTCAGATGCTTAATTGCATTTCACGCCGTTAGTTAGGTCATTTTGGTATTTTGAATAGCCGCCTAAGCTTTGAGCAGCGCGCCCGTATGCTAAGCCCTTTTAGCTCTTTATTTGGCTCCATCGCCTAATTCCAGAATCACGATTTCGCACATAGTTAGCCTAAAAAGCAGTATTTGTCGTCGGTTGGAGCTCTCCTCTGATGGCGTTTTTCTGAATTTTGAATAGCACGCTGTGGCGGCGTGATACCAGCGTGGCCCGCATTGGTTTGTTTCATTTAGCACGCTGTCGCGGCGTGATACCAGCGTGGCCCGCATTGGTTGGTTTCATTTCATCGCCTTGCGATTCGCTGTGGTTTAGTCACGTGGGGGGGACGCGGCGAAGGTGACCTTTTGCCGACGCTTCCCTCAGTGAGTCTTCGAGAGCCCGTTGCAGAGAACGCTTGTGTGTGGTGGTGGTGATTCGAAATTTGTCGAGTGATCTTCGGCGTAACGTGGGTGTTTTGGAGCCCAGTTCCTGCTACTATTAGTGAGGGGTCGTGCCCCCTTCATCTCGACCTACGAGGATTTGGTTCAGCAGAACGAGTGAGGCCCCCATTATTTTCGTCGTCCCGTTGTACGCGTCTTGACGCGTCTCCCGTCGCCATTGAGGCGGTTATGCATTCACCCCCTTTCGCCGTTGTAACACCGAAGGTACCTACCACCTACGATTGCAGCTCGTCGCAACTCAGCTGTACCAGGCTCCCTCGCCGCCCACGCATTAAGGTATGTGCCTTTAACCTGATTACCGCTGTGAACGCGAGTGTTACTCATTACTACTCATTATTACGCTAGTGTATTCATTCAGACTGCAGACAGTTCAGGCCGTGAAGGCTAATGTAAATCGTCGCTGCCCTTGCATAAGGCAATGTGTATCTTTGTACCTATTCACTACTACGCTAATGTATTCATTCAGACTGCAGACAGTTCAGGCCGTGAAGGCTAATGTAAATCGTCGCTGCCCTTGCATAAGGCAATGTGTATCTTTGTACCTATTATTGCTGTTCACTAATGTTCAACATCTGTCGTTACTTTGTACCTATTATTGCTGTTCACTAACGTTCAACATCTGTCGTTAAGCTTAGAGCGCGCGTGCCAGCTGGTGCCCTTAATTATAGAGTAAAGTTAGATACAGGGCGACGCATTCTGCTACCCCATTGTAACTCGAAGTGAAATATATGATTGGTTAGTTAAGGGAACTATTGTTTGTTTCGGTTTGTGCATGTTCTGTTACAGATAGACGCCCCTTTATTGTACGAATTATTGTACGACGGAACGAGGAAGCTGTGAGCGTGCAGGTGAGTGAGACAGCTGCGTAGTCGTGGTCGGATGGACACCTAATCACAATCCTTGCTTAAGGCAATCCCGAAGTTGTTGTTTGACCTTGCAACTCTTGAATAATCTTATTGGCGGAGTATTTTTGCATGCTTCGCTCCCGTCTAACCGTCCAGGCCCGGTTAGCCGGGTTACGACAGGCTTGGTGGCGCCCTCATAATTTCGACATACCCTATATATATTATGCCACAACGCGCTTGCCCAGAACGTATCGTGTGACTCACGCCCGACTCCCTGAGCGTTCCAGCCGTGGCCTATTAGCCTATTTCGAACCGATTTCAGGGCAAGTGTGTCATGTTTTCAGGACTGATTCCGTGGTGCGATGCTCACCTTGGGTGGGTGTCGTAAAGTCCTTTTTATACCGTAACAATTTTTTCCAGTCTATTTTATAAAAAACCAAATAATAAAGCAAAAATTTCTTCGCCCCTTTCGTCGTTGTAGCAGATTACTACCTACTATTATTATTCCAATCTTAGAAATTAGTTTTCGCTGTGACGGACAGATGGCAGCCTGAGATTTGAAATGCGAAGGTGAGTAAATCCCATGAATTACTTAACAGAAAATAAGTATTTCCCTGGTTCAAACTAAGTGCCCGAGGCTATAAACAGGACTCCCAAAACGAATTGTTCACATTTGCATTTTTACTTTCGGCAGAACGTAAAAAAATTAACAAAGTTTGAAGTGTGCTGTGAGTACTGGGACCACTGGGACTCAAGTGGATTTTCCGGTGATTTAATGATATGAATTTAGAATTGCAGGCTGAAGTTCCAAAGATTCACTTGCTTTATCCAAGACTGGCAACTGCTTTTAAATTATTGTTGAGTTATTATATCAAACCAGAGTATTTAAAATCACGGATTTAAGCAAATTACAGTATAGAAATCCGGAACATTATATTTCAATTGAGCACTTGTACTTAGGTCCAAATATCGCAGTGGCGCTAGCAAATAATAGTTTAACAGATACCTAGTACAAAACATTTTTTCCGTTTGAAGTGTTTAAATTTTTACACCGAAGCAGCGCATCAAATTTTCAAAAGATTTCTCTTTAATTCCCGTGAAGCTGTTATTCTTAAATCATTAAATTTTCTAAATCCTTCAATAGTTACAAATGTTGATAGTCTCAGCCCTTTAATGATAAATTTTCCTAATCAAATAACGCATGTCAATGCTTTAGATCTGGAAATTCGATCGCTAAAATATTCTGCAATTAATTTTGAAATGAAAGATTTAGAATTTTGGAAAGAACTTTGTAATTGTAAAAAAGCCGACGGTAATTTGTTATATCCCCAACTTTCTCAGTTTGTAAGTATTATTTTGTTCTTCCCCATAGTAGCGCCTGCGTTGAAAGGGTTTTCAGTTTCATGTTCAAATTAATCTAGTGAAATTTTTGTCAATCTAGTGATTTTTTCCACCGCAAGCTAGTGACTTTTAGAATTTTGACCTGGCAACGCTGGCTCACCCTGTACATAACTTTCAAAAGTAAGACTTGATGTTTTGTCAAATTGAAACAGGTGTGATTCTGGGATTAATTAATTAATCAATTGATCTTTCTCACCTCGAATATTATTAAATGACCGGCTTCAACTCCCTGACAACGTTGACTTGACGTTCAAAATCTCTGTTTAGTTAAACTTGAGTGTCTGTTGCAGCAAGACACATTTGAAACTGAGGTTAAGTGTTGTGTGGGTTAAGGCGAACAGTTATTAAGTATTATTCTTTACTTTACAGATGGTTTAAAGAACCACTATGTTATTATTGAAGTAGTTCCTGATCGTTCCAACTAATCTATAAAGACTTCACTCTGGTCGTTTAAGGTAAACTGCAAACGGTGAACACTAGAAGAAAAACGGTTGCTACCTTTACCAAATATTGCTTATCTTGTGCAGGTGGAATTGAAATCTCACAATATTTTTTGTCCAAAGGTAAGAATTTAGGTTAGCTGCAGTTTAAGATTTCTATGTAGGTATTTAGTACAAACATTCCTGTGTAATGTAAAAAATATGTGTAGACCGTAACAAGCGGCTTAATTTTTCTCTCCTTCCTATATTGCTGGCCCTAGGAACGGTAGTTCAAAGTTAGAGTGGCTCCAAGAAGCTGTAGTGCATGCAGCGGCCATACCCTAGTACACTGTCTTGGCCGGCAGGCAAAACCTAGTAGAAGGGGATTCCAAATTGTAGGGATCTAAACATGTTAGTCCCACCATTATGCACAAAGCCTAGTATGGGAGGAACATTGAACTCAATACTACGTAACTGGAAAGGACGCGCAATGGCAAAGGCATGAGGCAAATGGCTGAATTATGCAACCCGCAGTTGTTTAGTATCGCTGTCTCTCTCTCACTCATTCGGCTAAATACGTCAATTGGGCCGCGCTTAGTTTAAAATATTTTTTTTGGCAAAGTAATTAAAATAAAGGTTTTATTTTAATATATAATAAAAGGCTGGGATATATTAATCAATATTTCAGCCAATATAGGAATAAAAATGTTAAATGTTTGCATTACTGTAGAGTTAAATGAGAAAATAAAACGCACCTCAGGTTATTCATTCTTATTTATTTCCAAGAAGCATTATTTTACAAATTTAACACATAACATCATTAGTAATGAATGAATTAAGGAAACAATCAGAAATTAAAACAACAGACAATAGTTATTTACACAACATACAATATAATATTTGTATGTAACATGTGTGTAAAGTGAACCTTTTTTACGAATGTAAATTTTGATGTAAGAAACAATCACGAGTGAAAAAAGGTGCTTTACACACATGTTGCATACAAAGAATTTTCTACATCCGACAATATAAAACCATTAATTTAAAAAATAAATACCAAAACCTTATTTCCCTCCCATGTACAATTTTATATGAGTCAACAGTTTTTGAATAATACTATTTTAGTCATTTTGTGTCTAATTGAAGCCTCTTTACCGTGTAACTGTAAGTTCACTAACTTTGAGTGATGAGGCATTCTGCATTTTATAAAAAGTTGGATAATTTTTCTAATTAACTGAAATTCATGACATTCTTCGGACCGAAATTCTTGTACCACAGGATGTTTGGGTTCAAAAATGTGAATAATATTTGCAAAATGGTTAATTGCTGTGTTTATTAACACACTTTTTACATTTAAATTTTTATTTTTTAACAATCCTCCTTGGTCTATTAAGTATCTGAATTGTTTTTCCACGAAACTGATTATTTTAAATACAACCTAGACGAATAAATCAGACCACCACGAGTCACAGAATTAGTAAATTTCTTAAAACTGTCACCTGAGGAAACGTAAGAATGATCATCATTACAAGGTTTATTATTATAAAGTAAAATGTCATTGCAGTGAGTACATGTTGACAGATTTATTAAATTTCGAACTATATAACCTGAAATATAAAAAATTACATTCTCTTGGAAATCTGTCAAATTTCTATTTGCCAAACACTTTACCAAAGAATTAACTTCTTGTATGTCTTGACTGTCATTACTTACTTCAATTTTTCTCCTACCTGCAGAGCGAAATTCAAATGTCGGAGTGCAATATGTATTAAAATTGGCACAATTTGAATTTACGCTTGACGACACAGTTTTTTTTACCTTTTTTTATTCAAGTAAGTAATAACAAAACGCAAATATTAAACAAGTTATCTTAAAGTTTTCTTTTTTCTCAGCCTTTTCCTTAACCTCAAACAAGAGCAAATTAAAAAATATATATTAAAATAAAAGTAGGTATATATTGCGCTAGCGTGGCTACTTTTTGATTTTATAATTGAAGATTTTAATAAAACTTACGCGTGAAAAGAAATTTTGCTCCTTGCGTCGTGTACCACATTACACACATAGGCCACACAGTTTAGAACCATTATTATTGACCACAATTAAAGTAGAACAATACAATATATTTGTCTTAATAACTTTATCACCACAAAACACTTTAATTTACACTCTTAATAGGAATACACAAATGAAAATAAAATTTATCGGAGATAAAACGGCACACGTAAATAAATCCCATAAAAAACAACGTTTAAGCTTTCGGGGCGAACAAAGAAACCAATACTAAACGTGGTCCTTTCTCTCTCTGTTGCCCCTGGCACACAGCTGTTCGTTTCGTCAAAGCACGCGGGGCCTTTCCAGTTACGTAGTATTGAGTTCAATGGGGAGGAAAGGCAGTTTGTGTCGATAGGCATCTACACTGGCAGACGGCGCATATCTAGCAAGAGCACAGCCAAAGGCTCGGAGGGCACCAGCAGGAACCATAGTGCTGGGAGGCCAGAGACTACATCCGAAGACTTCTTCAATTGTGTCAGTTTGTTGTCTCACTGGATTTAGAAAGCTGAAGGCTAAAGAGTGGATTTACACCTGCGCAACTGTTTATCCACTGTAATATATCCATGCGTTGTTGATCATTGCTAGCCTACGAATTCAATTTGGATCAAAAAGACTTTCGGCGATGGACAAATGGCGACGGGGTAAGGTCTGATGTTCCTGCACCTACTCAGATGTTTACACAAAGGCGGTCATGAGGGAGTGGTCGCTCATGCATTTACTGTAGGTAAAAATGCAAGCTCAGCAGCACCTGTGGCGACAAAGCAGCCTTATTTAGGGAAGCGCTGTTTTCCCCAATTAGGGGTGGGGACTAGAAAAGGTGTTCTAAAAATCGCTCACCTTACAAAACTCAGTGGGTGATAACCACGGTCGAACACAGAAAAGAAAGATTGATTCATCACTGCTCAAAGTAGCCATTTGGAATGTCCGGACCTTACAAGACAATCAAAACAGTATTCGCCCAGAAAGGAAGACCGCTATTGTAGCATGTGAATTACAGAGATATTGAATTGACCTGGCCTTGTTAACCGAGAGTCGAATCGCAGGCGAAGGATAAGGGTCTAGGACACAACGCTCACTGGTCACACACAAACGCCAACTCAGAATTTGGTCATAATGCCCAAAAACAATATCGGTCAAATTTTGAAGCACATTTTCATAGAAATTTCGGACTAGATTCAAATTCATAGCTGAAGACGTGTAGGCACCCCAAGTAAGTGTGCAGAACTTATACTTCCATATACGTGTCAGGTAATTGAATACTGTTGTATTTTAATTATTTTTATTGCTACATGATTGACGTGGTCGGGTTACAAGTCAATAAAATGATTAGGCACACATACATTTTGAAAAATATATTGTAGCCGAAAGTGTTGAAAATATTTAAAGCATTTGTCCAGTAAGATTCTTGTAAGGTCGGCAGCGGAGTTGTGCATACATTTATTTATATGCACTTGCGTTTTTGTTATTGTTTCCATATATTTTCTCAGGAGAATTTGGCTATAGTAGTGAAGTAATTTTCTTTTTCCAACACCTATTTATAAAGCTGTAGTATTGTATCTATGCGTATCTCCATGGTAAAGCAATATTTTAATGATTAGGATGGACAAAGTGTTACCTTATTCACTAGTGAGTAAATTAGTCAATAATCCATAGCAACGTATAAAACACAAACATGTTACCGTGTGAACTAGTACACAACCAAGTATTATGATTACATATTTAAAATCATTTATTCAATTTTAATAGTATATTACATAACAAGAGTTGTAAATGGCATATTGCGCACGACTGGAAAAGTTGCGCACGAACCGCGTAGCGGTGAGTGCAGTAATTCCGGGAGTGCGTAATTGCTTTACAAGTCAAGTTGTGTAACATACTTTTTCTACGACCACACTCATTTTGTTAAATGAAAAAAATGTTTTATTAACTGTCAATCATTACTGTCATACCATCTTAAAAATTAGGCGGCTGCAGTCACAGTCCTGCACCGCTTCGTACAAACAACAGAAGCTAACTGTAACGTAATTAAAAAAATTACGTGTTAGTCATTACGTAACACTTTTTGTAACAACGAATTTACTAATCAAGTAAACAGTGCTTAATGAGCAATTTACTAATAAAGGAGTAGAAAAAACTTATTTATACAATTATTAATTGTAGGTATTAGAAAAAGTTTTATATGCTACACGTGAATAAAGAAATGTTATCTATTCGGGGAAATTATGTCACTGGGCTGTCTCGTGACCTTATTCACTTGTACCATACATAACTACTTACCAATACCTACCTATAAAGTTGTAAGTGCTTTATCCACTAAAGCCACGTTGCTAGAGTAACACTTTAACGAAAATAGTGGATGAAATTTACTTTTTGCACTCCCGGGACTAAACGACCTACGTTAGGCATCATATTGAGGGACCAAAGTGTTACTTTTAATCCCTGAGGGATTAAATTTTTATTTAATCCCTCAGGGATCAAAAGTGGAACTTTGGTCCTTCAAAATGACATTATTTACAACATTACCTTAGTTACTCATCTACATTTCCTAAGCCATACATTTTTCCAAATCAAACGTATAAATTTTAAAACCAGCAAAATCAGATTTATTTTATGATTTGTGCTCCGGGAGTGCAAAAGATAGCATATATACCTGGGTGCCAAAGTGCCTTTGATCCCTTGAGTGATTATTGCCCTCGACTTTCTCGGGCAATAAACTTCACTCGCAGGATCAAATGATGCACTTTTGTCCCTTGGTATATAATATACTATTTTCTATAGAAAATGTTAAAGTGTGCTTTAATCGACTCAGAACAAAAGGTCAAGTGTTACTTTAACAGCAAGGGTAGATAAAGTAGCACTTTAACATCAAGGGTAGATAAAGTAATTTAATCTTCTAACTTTTATTTAAATTAAATATTACAGCTTCATATAATCCTAGCAATCCAATCTAGCTACTGAGATTTTAAAACATGATTGACTTTCCTTATTTTCTTTTGAAATTGTTAAAGTTCTTGCTATAGAACAAATTTTTGTATTATAGGTACAGGATAAAGTTATTACTATCCACTCTTGAATCATTAACGTCTCGACTTTTTTAGGTTATGTTGACGTTTAGCTATCGCCTCGCCGCCTACAAAAGTCGTAAAACAATGGAATACTTCACTGCCGATTTCTTGTATTTTAATGACGATTTCGATGTTCTTCACTGTCGATTTTAAAAAGACTACAATTATATAGGTAGTTGTTGGAAAAACAAGCATGATTTATCTTATCAGAAACGTTAGTAAAGGGTTTTTAGGCTCGAACAAATAGGAAGTTTGCTTTGGATATAACAAGATGTTTTACGAATTAAAATAACCACCAGTATTTACAACTACTATTTACATCCAATCAATATACCAACAAGTATATCAGCAACAATTAAATTTAATTGTAGTAGAAATAACTCACACCAATACCAAGCTAAAAAATCTGTAAAGGGCTTTACTCAAAACTTCCCTCACAGTGGACGTTGCGACACAAAATTGAGCAAAGCTGTATTTTCGATAAACACAGTTTCCTTTAGCAAAATGACGGTTAAGCGCAATGTTTTAATATTGTTGACATAATATTCTAGCTTGAGTTACTCAGAATTAGGGGCGGATGGGACAACCGAGAAATCAGGAAATTTCCAGATGGGGACAGGCTCAGCGGTGGTCCTCTTTCTGGTAGCAAAAACAATTGCCAAGACGGCATTGTTCTGGGCTAGTTTATAGTTTTATGAGGCTACTTTCATAAAGACAACAAATGGGCGTTGTGACACTAAATAATTTTAAAAATCGAAGGAAATTGTGTGTAAAAATATTATCACGTTTCTAATACACTGGTCGGCAAACAAAATTTTTTTTTGAGCCCTGACACCATTCCTGCTGATTCTTATGTAAAATGACTTCCTGAATCCGAATATGACCCCCGTTTTCCCCCATCACCCGCCGTTTTCAAGGGAAGCCCCCCCCCCCCCAACTATTTTTATCACTTCGATAGTTTTGAGGGATGAAAAGGATTATTTTAACCTTTACCTTTCTTCTGAGGGGCTCGAGAGATGAAAAGTTCTACAACATGAACATTTGTAACAAGGAGGTAGATTTGGAGGGCATTTGCCCCCTTAAATTGTAAAAAAATAATTAAAAGTGTGTGAGATTTCGTCTTTAGCTGTTTTAATTTGTGCCTCGGATTTAGCTCTAGCCGGAGAAAATATTCGCCAGCTCGAGATATAAAGTAGATCAATAATAACACCAACAAATGGTTAAAATTAAATATAATTTGTTTAACTAAATACAATCAGAATTAATAAAATGAATTGTAAATTATACGCAATACTGGAATGTCTGCAAAGGGGTTGCACGGAGTGCCGGAGAGATCTGCAACCTGGAGCGCACCAAAGTGTTGCGGGACCTTCGGATCTGCTCCACTAGGATGCGCGTCGATTCCTTCGGCGAAGGTATAAAGTAGGCCTAATCGCCGCCTCGAAGTGGCCGTACGTCGCTTCTGCCGGAACTAAGAGTAGGCCTTATGCGACGGTGACGATAAAAGTTTGTTTGCAATAATGGCCGCTGCGAAATTCTCAGATTAAATGTATTATTTCGTCGTTTACCTGAGCGAGGCGAATGGTTTGTAAGTGGCCGGGTAATTCGTGATTTCGCCCGGGCCTCGGCGATAGTTTCATAAACACTAAAAAACAGTATCTTACGTTAAAAACAAAATGAAAGTAAAACAAACCTAAATGTGTAGTTAAAAAGAATTATCAGCTATTCTGAATTGCACATTGAGCAAACCAAATTTTGTTCTTTTTTCTATGGATTGCACAATAACTTTTTACAAATGTCACATCTTGTGTTGATTTTCTTATCACATTTACGTGGACACTGGTAACATATAGCACGTTTTCTGGCCCATACTTCTTGTTGAAGTTCATCTCTACTGAGATGCCGATTCGGGGTCGTCACGAGACCCCACTTACCTAATTGCCTTATAACTCGACACTTTCACCACGGCGGCTGAAACCAAACTAACACGTGTTTTTACAGGTGTTATCAAGCACATAGCTTGAGGCGCAGTTGCCAGCTTTTTTTATTCCGCAGATATTGCGGAAAATATAGCGCTCGGGTCCCGCAAAGACCCCTTACAGGCGTTTAAAGGTTAAATTTAACAGAGTTAATTTAGTTATTATGCGGGCTATTGGAATTCGGTTGACGGAAGCGCTCTGGATTCATAAGAACGCGGATGTGATAGTATCGATAGGCAGGTTCGGATAAATATTACAGGTTGCTAGATCGCCCTCAAAGACTGACAGTAAACGCTACCAGTACTTTTAAGGTCGATTATAAATGAATTCGCATTACTTAGACAGTCAGCTCTACCAGTGTAAAACGAATTCACTACAAGGCAAGGCAGGGAAGGGTTCGGGTGGGATCTCGGATGAGAATCTCAATTAACGGCTGTCTAGTTATGCAACTAAACATACATACAAGGCTAAGAAGAAAACTACCGCAAGATAAACTAATGGACCTCAATAATTAGAATAATTAATTAGCGATGGGCGTCAAATTTTGCCTCTAAATTAATTTTACTATTGTTATGTTAATTCTATATTTACAACTCAACCATGTATAACAATATGTATTGTTGATCTGGTTTATTCTTAATAAAAAAAAAGTAATGCAGGGTGCAGGTATAATTAATTTACAGAGGTTGCGGTCAACTTGCAATTAATGACGGTCGGACAGGTTCAGGGATGTGCACTAGGTTACTGAAATGCCCACAAGGATTGGCAGTTATGCACTGTCAATCCCTTAAGGGCCTTTATAAATGAATACGCATTACTTAGACAGTCAACTCTGCCAGTGTAAAACGAATTCACTACAAGGTAAGGCAGGACAAGATTTCGGAAGGGATCTCGGGTGATAATCTGCTCGGGAGCTACCAGAAGCTCCTTTTATAGCGCCGCACGGCCCCTCTTCGGCGTATCGGCTCTCTTCCCAGTAGGTGGGAGTAAACACTTACGTGTCTTTTGACGGGGTCGCGCATGGGCTGCCGCTTTCGATTATCGCTTCTTGATGCGGCGTCGAGATGCAACGGCTTGATAAGGCGACGATTTAAATTTTGAATACATTTTATGTATTCTTTGAATTTAAATACGTGAGCAAACGTGTGTAACGTTACATCGGTTTTTTCGGTTTTTTTGCAATTTTGTTCACTTATTTTGTACATATTGCCACAAATGCCATAATTCGGAAATATGAACACAAAACTCTTATTGCATAGGAGTAGATAAAGTATCGTATTACATTCACGATTATGGCCATTATTCCCTCAGATGACTTGCACCACTCGCCTTCAGCTTGTGGATCAAATGTCATCTTCATGAATAATGGCTGTCATAATTGCTCATATAATAATATACTATTAATAGATATATTATAACAAATACTTCCAATTAACATTTTTTAGATATTTTGAAAAATATATACAGGGTGTCCAGTAAAGGTGCTCCGTAAATTTAGATATAGATTCAGCGATGAAAACAAAGCATAAAAGTTCATATAAACATGGGACCTACACGGCTTCGTTTTCAAGATACAGGATGTTGAAGTTTACACAAAGATAACTTTTTTTTCAAAAATCTGGAAAACACCTAGAGGTATTCTAATGAAATGTGGTGTAGGTTAGTATTTCATAAAGTGGCATTGTTCCATCAATATAAATTTAATTTATTTCCACCAGTGGCGTGCATCGGGGTCACCTTAGTTATCTTATTTTAGAAAAATCTGGTACGCCACTGTTTTTTAGCCAAAAGTTTTGTAGTTATTGTAAGATTGTTTGTTATTAAATAATATTTTTTAATGGCTTCTTTAAACTATATTGTGAAAAGAAAGCCATTTAGGCCCCATTGACGTCCAATGAACGAAATTACTGTTACAGATTTTTCCGTTTTTCTCGAAAAAGCTTCATTCTATCAAAAAAATAAAAGATACATCTTTTGTATAACTGAGGTCGCCCCGTTCACGCCACTGGTGGAAATAAATTAAATTTATTTTGACCAAAAGATGCCACTTTATGAAATACTAACTTGAACCAAGTTTTATTAGAATACCTCTAGACGTTTTCGAGATTTTTGAAAAAAAAATTCTTTGTTTAAACTTCAACATCCTGTATCTTGAAAACAAAGCCGTGTAGGTCCCATGTTTATATGAACTTTTATGTTTGGTTTTCATCGCTGACTATATATCTAAATTTACAGAACACTTTTACTGGACACCCTGTATATATCAGTTTAAAACAGACCATCTAGGTCTTGAGATGTGTAATATCTTTCCACTTTGCTGTGCCTTGCTAGTTCTCTCCAATTTCTAATCTGCTTATCTACCAGGTCTTACTCCACTGCTTGTATCCATCTTTTCCTAGGTCTTCCTTTCTTCCTATTCCCTTCTGCCACCCTCCAGGCCACATCTTTAACATTTCTTCCGTCAGTCTCCTACTTTTAACGAACTCCCCCACTGACTTTTGTCCATACAGTTCATATAACTCTTTATTCATTCTTCTTTCTCATCCTAGTACTGTATTTTTTCCACCTAGTATTCTTAAAATTTTTCTTTCCCATATTTCTATCTTCGATTGCTTTTTCTGATTCATAACCCAGGTTTCACATCCATAGGTTAGTGTTGGCCTTAGCACTGACTTGTAAATTCTAAATTTTGTATTTCTGGATACCTCTTTAGCTCTTAATATCTTGTTTAATCCTCCTGCACAGTTGTTACTTTTTGCTACCCTTAGATCGAGTTCACTATCTTCTTCGCACTTATTGGTAACCAAGACACCTAGGTACATGTAGCTCTCCACTTCTTCAAATTCCAGCACATCTTCATTACCATTTTGCTTCTTAACCTTGAGATTTTGTTTTATTATGCTGCTGTTCTCGTTCTTGAGTTCCATGTATTTTGTCTTGTCTATATTGGATTGGAGACCTTTTTTTTCTGCAGATTCTATTAACTGTTTTGCCACATCCTGGAGTTCTTTCCTGTTTCTTGCCAGTAACACCACATCATGTGCGTACGCTAGGCACTGGTGACTCCTAGAGAATAAAGTTCCTTTTCTATTTATCTCGCTATTTCTAATTATCATTTCTAGGGCTAGATTGAATAAAACACACGATAGCGAGTCGCCCTGTCTTAGCCCTTTTCTTATTTTAAATTTTTCACTATGTTTCGTATTAAACTGAACTGTTGTGACTGTGCCTTGGATTGTCATTTTTTCTAATCTAATTAGTTTGGGTGGAATTTTCAGTTCTTTTATTGCGTGCATTAACTGTTTTCTACATACATTATCATATGCGCCCTTAAAGTCAATGAACAGCGTATGAGTTGGAACACTATAATCGTAACAGCCATATAAGATCTGCTTTAGCATGAAGACTTGATCTGTTGTTGATCTATTTTTCCTAAAGCCTCCTTGGTAATCTCCCAGTGCTGTTTCTGCATACTTTTCAAATCTTTGTTTTATCACGGTGGCTAGTATTTTGTATGTGACATCAAGCAGTGCAATTCCTCTATAGTTTTTGCATTCCGTCCTGTCGCCTTTTTTGTAAATTGGTAAGATTGTGACATTTCACCCCCTTACTAACGGTGTCAAAAATTACTTCCACAGGTTAAGCTTGGAGATATTTTGTCCTCTCAGATATATATTTGACCAGTAAACAAACACCAGGAAATTACCTTAGATAGTTTTATTCTGTTCAGCCATAATTATTAACATAAGAATTATTCGAAATTAAAAATAAACTGTATATTATACAATAATGTAATTGATTCTGGATTGCTGTACTTCGTTATCCTGACGTGGCGGCAACCATTCTCACGTCGGTGTATTGCAGGCAAAACTGGCTCGTGGAACGCGTCCTCTCGTTTCTCGCTTGATTTTGTAACGCGCTTCGCGGAAGTAGCTCGAATGCGCCGGGAAGATGGTTAACCTCGAATTTCTGCGGCGCTTTATTAGAGTCGGTTCTGTAATTACAGAAGTAATTAAGCTATTACATGTATTGCTTACACTTGGTGCGTGATTATAAATGCGGCAGAGTGTCGCCGAAGACCGTGGTGCTACAGCGCTTTTGTGCCTTTTGTGCTTTCGTCTGCCCAGGTCCCAGCTGGTGTACGGGCGAATGACCTCGCCGTGTTATCTGACGGCTTCCGTGCTACGGAGAGGCTCGTCGGCGAATAGCTGGTTCCGGCTCTATGGATGATAGTCCTCCACACCTCGGAGATGCTCTGGCAGGTATAAATCTGTAGCTAAAGTAATTAGTACATATGGGAAGTCGGAGCGTGCAAGGGTTTGAACATTCGATATTTATTATCTTTATTGCGAGCTTGATTACAGCGTGAATTCTTCCGGCGTACTTATTAATAGAAACAAGGAGTCGGTCTGTCTGTGAGCCGTTGACTCGGACTGGTTTCTACGTGGATTTATAAAATTAACAAGACAGAGTGCTGGCTGTTGGTTCAGGTTTATTTCGGGCAGGGAAAATTCTGTTAATAAGATTTAGAAATCGGTTGTCCTCTTTTAGGGCTTCGATTCAACTAAATCTCGAGTTAGCTCTTACGGGTGGTTAAACCAGAAATCGGTCTCTCAATGAGGCTTCGATTCAACTGGTTGCAGGTGAAACAGGAAGGTTCAAAATTACAGGAATAAGTGAACGGAAAAATGAGTTCCTCGGACGGGACAGGAACAGGATTCAAGTCGGGATAAGGGCGGTATTATCTGGGAATCTTCTATGGGAATTGTGTGGGTATTATTCGCGGAGCTCCTTTTATATCTTCTCCTCGTGCTATCGGAGCAACCACTTCGGACATCTTAGGTGGGGGAGCGGCGCGGAGGTGAACCTGCGACTCTTCGCGATGGCGTCGTTTATCGCCGAGCGCGCGGACTAAAGATTCTACGCCCCGATTCCTAACGTGAAATACGCCATGGGGGACGCGCGAATTAATTTATAATTCAAAAATCGCGTTCGCGCTGGGCGAAATGTTGCAAGATCACTGCCTTATTCCATGACATTGGCATTGTTTTCCTTTGCCATGCTTTAGTTATCAGGTCTAGGATTTGTTTCTGCATAAAATCTCCACCATACTTCAAATTCTCAGCTATTATTTCATTTTCTCCTGGTGATCTATTGTTTTTCATTTTATTTATTATATCTTTTATTTCGTCCATACTGGGATTTTCCTCTGTTTCTTCAATCATTAATAGTATTTTCTTGGCCTCCATTTTCTTCCAATCCCAATCCTTCATTTAATATTTCCTCAAAGTATTGTCTCCACCTTACTAATATTTCTTCATCCCCTCCCAATAAGTTGCCTTCCTTATCTTTAATCAATGACGTGTTATTTCGGTATCCAGTTCATATGTCCTTTGGATCTTTGTAAAAGTTTCTAATTTCTTTGGCTTGGTATTTATTCTCCATCTCCTTTATTTGATTTTCAAAGTGCTTTCTTTTCTTTTTCCTGAAGATTTCTTTCACCTTTTTAATCTGCCTCGCATATATTTGGTAATTTTCCTTTGACGGTGTTTGTAGCATTTTTTGCCTAAGCCTTTTCTTTAGCTTTAGCTCCTCTTCGCACTCCACATCTAACCATTTTTTTTTCTTTTGTCGTTTTTGTTTTGGGATGTTTCTTTGTGATGCGTGCTTTAGTGATGATTCCAGCCTTCTCCAGCTCTCCTCAACACCATCTATCGCATTGTCTTCATTATTGAGTTTGTCTTCATTATTGAGTTTGTCTTCTATATCCATCTTATATTTTCGTGCTACTTCCTCATTTAGGAGCGCACTTGCATTGTATCTTTGTCTTTTCTTTATTGACCTTCTTTTCCCTTCTAATACTTCTGTCTCTTTGAGCTTTACTTGTACTCCCACAAGGAAATGGTCCGAATCTGCCTAAGCTCCTCGGTATGATCTGACTTTAGTTATTATTTTTTCATGTTTAGCTTGAATTAGGACGTGATCTATCTGGTTTGATTGGTTTCTGCCCGGAATTATCCATGTTCCTTTATGAATCTTTTTTCTTGGGAAATGTGTACTCATTATTTTTAGATTTTTTCTATTGCTAGCGAGATCAATCTTACACCATTATTATTGCTGTCTGTGTGCTTGCTTTCTCCTGACGTTATCTTCTGGTAAATATCTTCTTTCTCGACCTTTGCATTTGCATCGCCAATTATTATTATGATGTTTTCTATTTTTTCCTTTAATACCTCGTAGAACATATCTTTTATTTCCTCTTCTTTTTTTTTCAGTGGGTGCATGGATATTTTTTATTATGGATATATTCATTCTTCTATACCTTATGGTTAGAATGCACATGCGATCTGATACTTCTTTGAAATTCTTTACTTCTTGCTTTATCCTTGGGCTTATCAAAAACCCTGTGCCAAACCACCCTCTTTGACTACCACTTCTGAACAGTGTTGTAGAGAACTTTAGCAGTGGACTGTATTATATTTTCGTTGATTCAAGTTCGTTGTATTATTTGCAACGTCGCGCACAGATGAAATAAAAATCACTGGTTAATATTATACGTTTAATTAACCACTAATAAACAATCACAGTTTACAAGATAAAAGAAACCTGGTACGCGACCGACTACTGCGTCGTGTCAAGGGCACGTTCAAACAGCAAGTGAAGTACTAAAGGGCTGTTTCCTACTGACTAGTTACATATTACAATGGTGGCGGCGCTGCTACCGGAAAACGGTTTGAGCGGCAAATTTAAATTTTGTACGCCCACATATTGAATATACTTAACAATTGTGTAATTATCTATGATTTGTATGCCGTTTCCTTTTGTGTGTTTCTTGTAGTGCTACTATTTTCATCTCATATGATTTTATTTCCTGTACAATATTTCTTAATGCTCCCTCTTCGTTAATACCTTAGAGGTTCCAAGTACTTATTTTTATCCTTTTCGGTTCCTTCTCTAAGCTTAGTATTTGTTTTTTTCCATTTTCATTGCTTCGGTCGTTTTCCAATTTTCCAGTCCTGTACATTTTTTCATTATTCGTTTCTTGGTGGTGTTTGTGTTAATTTACTTCATTCCTTATTGTGCTTCTCCAATTTTTGGGTTTCCGTGTTCCAGTTCCAAGGTCCTTCTTCACTTATTATCTTCTGGTAGCCCACTTTGACTTTTTTCCCTTATCTGATTCTTCTTTGGCACATTTTCGGATTGTTGCTTTCTTCTGTTGTCAGGTCATTGTTTATGTATACTTTTCCTTTGTGGCTTCGTAATTTGCTCTTGTTACTCCTAGTTTTCTTGCTGTTTCTGCTTTCAATGTTATGCCCAAGTTCCTCTCTATGAACCCGTCCATTTCTTCTTTTAGTATTTTTGGGTTGCTTGATTCCATTTTAATCCCCTGGATCACTATGTTTTTTCTCTTTTTTTCTCCTTCCAATTTCTCAATTTTCTCCTTTGTTATTAGCGCCTCTTGCTTTAAACTGTCAATTTCTTTCATGGCTCTTTCATTGATCCCTTCAGTCTTTGATCTCCTTCTTAAAATCTCTTTGCTCATCTTTCAACTTTCTTATCTCTTCTTGCAGTATCTTTGTTTCTTGGTTGTTAGTTTGCTGATCTTTTTTAATTACTTTTATGTCCCCCGCCAGACTTCTCATTAAGTCTTATCATTTCCTTCATCTGCTCTTTCATGCTATCTTTAGGGTCATCCGCTTTTGTCGGGGTTCTATGTGTCTTTCTAGACTTCTTGAATAAATCATCGATATTATCCTTCTTTCTCTTTTCTTCATCCGTCAGATACTCGTCTGAGTCCATTTTCTTCTACTGTAGGTTTTTATTTATTTTGTTTTGTTTTGAGATTAGCTTAGTACTGCGAAAAGCTGGCCTATTATCAGCTTCTCTACGTTTTAACCAATGCCTGGTTTACTAATATAATTTCCTGGTTTGTATTTATGCCACTCTTTATACTTTTCTTTGTATTTTGGGCTGCCTATTCAGTTGCCGTCGAAATGGGGATTTTGAGCCTAAACAATTTATTTATCTGCTCTTATCGCTAATGTTGCATGCAAGAGTGCACCTTATTGTTGATTTCCCATAACCTTTAATGTTATTAATTGTGAAGGATTTTTACTCACAGTTTCGTTTATTGTGCACTTTCTTCTCCTTTTTCCGCTTCTCTCAGTGGTTCTCTAATCAATGTGCCCTTTCCTTGTAATCTTTAATCACTCGATATGGTCCAATTTTGAACTTAAATATCGGAGTGTTGATATTGATGCTTACACAAGTTTGGCACAAACCAATATGATATTTAGAAAAATAAGGTTACTTTATTCTTCAATCATTTTCATATTTTCGAACCTCCCTCGTATATGAAGTAGGATATTTACATTTTTGCAAGTGCATTTTTAATTTGAGCAGCTGCAGAGGTTTTAATGGAGAACAAAATGTTCTGATGAATGGATATTGAAACAATTTTCCATATGTGTTCAAATGTATGAAGATAAAGGACACTGTATAATATTATAAGCAACAATCAAACATGATTAATTCTGTCAATAAGACGGTGGTATTGTGGCAACGCAAAAACGTTGTTTAATCATGTATATTCTAAATGGCACAAGCCTTCAACTAGAAAACGACGAAATATTAAATATTGTGAAATGTTCCTAAAAACTAGTGAAAATGAATCACATACGATGTGTCACTGAAATGGGAAAAAATCCTCTTTCTCATAATGCCACAGCTAACTATGAGTTCCATATAAAAAATACAACTTTATGGTATAATTCGAGAAACTTCTTTTGGAAAACTCACTACGCCACTGAATTATTATCAAAAATAAATAATATTAACCTTTAGAGTACCAACAGGGGTCCTTTGTGGGCCCACAGCTGATTTTGTATTAGTAACTTTTTGATTTGAATAGTTGCATGCCTGCAGCTCCAGCTATGTGTTAAGTAGGTGTTGTTTGAGGTTATGCTGGATGCTAATACACATTGCATAATTAATTTCAGTTGTATAAGGTAATAATTGCTTTGGGACCTCAAAGTACCCCTGTCGGTGCTTTATGTTATAAATAATAATTACAGAAGTATTGGGTTGTTTCTAGATATTTATAAAAATGAGTAACGATTACCGTAAACGACCTTTGAGCGAAAAGGAGCTTGCAGAACTTGCCGACCAATTTGATGAAATTAGTGATCAAAGTGATTATAGTGATATAGACAGTAACGTTGATATTGCAGAGACAGTATCCGAACCTGACGATTTTCTGGAGTATATGTCAGAAGAAACGGATTTAGAACCTGAAATTAGTGACGGGCGCGCAAATAATAGTGAGAAACTACAGGAGCATATCAAACAAGCCCTTCGCGACTGTGGGATAAATATTCCAGGGCGAACAGTAAAATACAACGATGATACAAACATGGAGAAGAAACGTGGCAGATGATCAATGTACTCGAGCAGAAGATAAGAAGTCAAGAATTAAATGCGATGTTTGTAAAAACTTTGTATGTGAAGATCATCGAAATGAAATCACGGCAGTAATATGTATTGCAAACTGCGAACAGTAAATAATTAATTCATAAGGAAGGGCCTGTTTACCATAATAAAATGTTCTTTTATTTGTCAGTTAGTATTTAAGTTTTGTTAAAATTAAAAGATCCAATAAATCTAGTTTGTAGCTTGTTTTTATTTTTATTTCAAGTTAGAACTGCAAATTAGCTTCACATACATTAAAATAATAATAAATGATAACGCAATAATGCAATATATTAGTTCCACAAGTGCGCAGAGAATACGGACCACAGTGGACCCCTGTTGGTACTTTACGTTGCCAAAATAGTGTTGGTACTCTAAGGGTTAATACTACTCACGGGAACTTGAAAATTTGTCTACCTATTACCTCCCCTTAAAAGTTTAATTTATTATTATTCATTTTAGATACACATTTTTCTTACTTTCTGTGTCGCCTGGGCGATATGACCAAAATCAAAGTTGGTCGTTGTGACCAGAATCGAAGTTGGGCATTATGACCAAAACGGTAGTTTCAGTGACGTACATAGCTCTCTCCTATAATAGGCGTCGGTGGGCGTTGTGTCCAGTCCCCAAGGACAACTTACAGAACAGAAAAAGACCTGGATGCATCCCAGGTCCAAGCAATGGCAGATAATAGATTATATTGTTGTTCGCAAAGTTACGGTTTTGCCTTAGGAGCCACACAAGAAACTCTCAAATCACACCCAAGAAGATAGACGTAAAGAAACTGGAATTGATAGATGTAGAGACCAAATTTAGACAAGACATAGAAAACCTTTGTGTTTTATCACAGAATGATTATGAATTTTCACCACGTGAATGGACAGGATTTGTCAAAGAACTATACGACGTGTCAAAAAACAGACTTGGCCTTCTCAAGAAAAAACACCAAGACTGGTTCGACGGCAGTAATGTAGAACTAAATGAACTGCTCGGTAAATATCGAACTGCACTGCAGAGAAGGGAGGTACATATAGTCTTTTTTTTTTTAAATCAGCTGTCAAAGTGTTGTCAAGTTGGTATGAGGAGTTGGAACTAGTAAATAGTGTATTTCACAATGTAGGTTGGCAGCGTCGAGCCGTTCAAGGTCATCGGCGCTATCATTGCGCATAACTGTCATTGCGTTTGTGTTGAAAAATTAACGCACAAAAGTGCCCCTCACAGAACGTGAAAAAATGGCCCTGATTCGGTATTGCGAAGAGGTGAAAGTTGACAAATCTGAATTGACTAAGAAGGCCTCGAACATATTCAATGTATCGTATTAAATACCTATTTTCTAAATTCTCATTTATTTCCGTAAATACTTTACTAGATACATTGGACGTCTGCACTCAATATATGTAATAACTTTAAAACGACAAAATGTGTTCAACCCCGATATTCTGCAGCTCCTCCTTAGACAATCCATCTCGGTAGCTAGCAATTTATTTCTATTCTTCCTGCTCAGGTCCCATACTTCTGCGCCATAGATGGTTACGCTTTGCACAATGCTTTTGTAAAGTCTTTTCTTGGTTTCTTTTCTAATATTTTTCTCCCACCATATCGAATTTAGAGACCTTATCACACTCCTGCCATTCGTTGAGTAATTCCCTCGTCACTGTTTCCAGTTTTATCAAAAATTACTCTTAAGTATTTACATTTCCTCACCATATAGCTTAAGTCATCCAGGTCTTCTGCAATCACCACTTGATCGTCGGCGAAATATATTCTGCCCAATGTATTTATGACTGCTATTCCTCGATAGTTTGTTGTGTCAACTTTAGGTCTTTTCTTATGTATGGGAGTTATATAGGATGTTTTCCATTCCTGTGGGATATTCTCCCCATTAATACATCGTTGATATAGGGTTTTCAGCGTGATAATGAATTTTTCTGGTACGTACCTTATTAGTTCCGGGTAGATACCTCCTGGTCCGAGAGCTTTCTTCAATTTTGTTTACATAACAGCTTCTTTCACCTAATATACGTCTATACGTACTTGTCTACCATTATGTACGAAAGAACATGCTCTACAAAATACTCTGTATATGGAAGTATCTACATCCTACATAAACCTATAATATTAAAAACTTACGTTTTATTGAAACGTTTAACCATGCACGTTTGACATTTCAATTACGTTAGACAGACATAACCTCAATTTTGACATGGGAGAAACTGTTATGCAGTTGGTCGGTAAGTGCAGAATTTAAGGTAACACAGTCTGGTTTTTTATAGTTTTGACACTGACAGCTTATTTAAAAAAAAATGGACTGTATGTCCTCTGTATTACTCAAACAACAAGCGGACCAACTAGATACACAACTTAAAACCGTGACAAGATCATTGAAAGAACAGTGGTTGAAAGACAGAGCCCTTGAGCTACAGCAGCTTACTGACACAAATCAAATTGGGTTATTCTACGACAAACTGAAAGAAGTCTGTGGACCTATAATACGCAGAACAGCAGCACTAAAATCACTGGATGCACGGCGGCTTACAGGAAAAGACGAAATATTGGAGCGTTTGCTTGACAATTTTAGTAACTTGCTAAATACTGAAAATGCATCTGATATGGAATTTATTACCAGCCTACCTGACAGAAAACCTGCTTGATAATCTGCCCACATTAGAAGAAGTGTAGAAGGCAATTTTTGTTATAAGAAAAGGTAAAACGCCAGGGAACAGTGGAATTTCTGCGGATATCTACAAAGCAGGTGGAATAAACTTGCATCAGAAAATACACCACTATGCCAAATGTGGAATAGAGGATCAGTACCCCAAGAATTCAAAGCTTCCATCATAACCACAGTCCACAAGGGTAAAGCAGATTCTAGCAACTGCAATTCCTACCGGAACATATCTCTTCTCGATATCGCTGGAAAATTTTTAGCAAGAATCCTTTTAACACTTTTGCAAGCTTTAGCTGAAGAAGTATTACCTGAGTTGCAGTGTGGCATGCGACGCTAGGGATGTCGGCGGGTACCCAGGTATTAGTCAACCTGGGTATATTTTCAGGACCTGGGTACCCGACTAGTAAATGATGTAATTTTCAGAAAGCCTCTTTTGGAGAAGATGATAATAGTATTTAACATTACTAGCAAGGTAAGAGGGTTTTTACTGGCGAATAGAAGCATATGACTAGCGAGCCGCAGGCGAGCCAGTAAAACCTGTTACCTTGCGTGTATTGTTGAATATTTTATTTGTTCCTTACTTGTAAATAACTAGAAATTTACCATTTATTCAAAATGTCAAACTGACAAGCAACTAAATTCATCAATATGACACATACTAAGGAAGACAAATCTGGCTTTGCACGCTATCATTTATCTATGAGGACGCTTGTAAAACTGACAGTTAACTTCTAAAGATTTTACAAGTTAGTAACTTGTGGCTGTGTGCTTGTAGTCTAAGAGCCAGCGACAAAAATAGTTACATCATTTCGTGTGTGATCATGACTACTTGATAACTGCATGTCTTAATGACAACTAAAAGCTTTTGATAGGCATATTAAGGTAAACAGTCAATTTTAGGCGTAAGAACTAAGAGTATATTATTTTTGTGCTTTTCAATTCTCTTTCAGATTATAACCTAAAATTTTAAAAAATATTACAGATAACAAAGTTAGACCTAAAGAAAGTTTTCGAAGATAGGTAAAGTGCCGCTTACAGTCAAGTCTAATTTATGATTTTTTTTTATTAGCGCAGTACATTATAGTAAGTATGTCTACCAAAATTCAAATCAATATCTCTACATTCGTGAAAATTAACAAAAACATAAAACATTTAAAAATTTAACTTGAAGGCCCTGTAACTTCTTACTGAACGGGCTTTGTACTAAGGAATATTAGGTTTAATCGATTTATTATAACGTAAGAAATCTATGACTAATCTGTGTCCCATTCTTTTTGGGACACCCTGTATATAAAATTGCTCTTAAAACACATTCATTATGTAATTTTGATCGCAGAAAGTCAAAAAAATATTATTTTGCGCCCCTAAAGGCTTGTGTGCGTGTTGTACACCACCTGCACCAACCCTATTTCCTTCTCTGGTAGTGAATTACTGTATTTAATGCTATAATTTTGTAATAAATATTAGTTTTAAAGTAACTGCGGCTTTACTTATAGCACAGTATATAAATGTGATTATAATTTTCTAATATGTTAATTAGTTGCAATAATACATACTTGTTCTAGGTATGGCATCTCAAATTTTCCTGTAATCGTATATTGAACGAAAAAGTATTACTTCCAAGCCAAGCTTAAACTAGCCATGATGACCACCAATCAAGAAACCATAGTTAATAATTTATAATAGTTCAACAACAACTTTACTGCATCAATTAAGAGGCTTAGATCACACATATTAACAAATTATCTATCAAACAAGAAACCATTAGAAGCAGTAATCACATCAGTGCCTCATTTGGAAATTGATATTCAATGAGAGTTTGAAATTCAAGACCAAAGTTATATGGCTCAAAATTCAACAACACAAAAACGGTTTGGTTATGAAGCCTACTACAGGTGAAAAACCATTCTCTTGTTTTGTTTGTGATTATAAAACTGCCTACAAACATATTTTAGTTCGACATGTGAGAATTCATACAGGCGAAAAACCTTATTCTTGTTCTGTGTGTGATTACAAAACTGCCCGGAAACATAATTTAGTTACTCATGTGAGAACTCATACAGGCGAGAAACCCTATTCTTGTTCAGTTTGTGATTATAAAACTGTCCAAAAATGTAGTTTAGTTCAGCATGTGAGAACTCATACAGGCGAAAAACCGTATTCTTGTTCAGTTTGTGATTACAAAACTGTCCAAAAATGTAGTTTAGTTCAGCATGTGAGAACTCATATAGGGGAAAAACCCTATTCTTGTTCAGTTTGTGATTATAAAACTGCCCGAAAACGTGGTTTAGATCAGCATGTGAGAACTCATACAGACGATAAACCTTATTCTTGTTCTGTGTGTGATTATAAAACATCCTACAAACATAGTTTAGTTACTCATGTGAGAACTCATACAGGCGAGAAACCATATTCTTGTTCAGTTTGTGATTATAAAACTGTCCAAAAGCCTAATTTAGTTAAGCATGTGAGAACTCATACAGGCGAAAAACCGTATTCTTGTTCAGTTTGTGATTATAAAACTGCTCGGAAACCTGATTTACTTCAGCATGTGAGAACTCATACAGGCGAAAAATCTTATTCTTGTTCAGTTTGTGATTATAAAACTGCCTACAAACATATTTTAGTTCAACATATGAGAATTCATACAGGCAAAAAACCTTATTCTTGTTCAGCTTGTTATTACAAAACTGCCCGGAAACATCATTTAGTTATTCATGTAAGAACTCATACAGACGATAAACCTTATTCTTGTTCAGTTTGTGATTATAAAACTGTCCAAAAACCTCATTTAGTTAGGCATGTGAGAACTCATACAGGTGAAAAACCCTATTCTTGCTCAGTTTGTGATTACAAAACTGCCCGGAAACATAGTTTAGTTACTCATGTGAGAACTCATGCAGACGATAAACCTTATTCTTGTTCTGTGTGTGATTATAAAACTGCCTACAAACATAGTTTGGTTACTCATGTGAGAACTCATACAGGCGAAAAACCCTATTCTTGTTCAGTTTGTGATTATAAAACTGCCCGGAAACCTGATTTAGTTCAACATGTGAGAACTCATACAGGCGAAAAACCCTATTCTTGTTCAGTTTGTGATTATAAAACTGCCCGGAAACGTGGTTTAGTTCAGCATGTGAGAACTCATACAGACGATAAACTTTATTCGTGTTCTGTGTGTGATTATAAAACTGCCTACAAACATAGTTTAGTTACTCATGTGAGAACTCATACCGGTGAAAAACCCTATTCTTGTTCAGTTTGTGATTATAAAACTGCCCGGAAACCGGATTTAGTTCAACATGTGAGAACTCATACAGGCAAAAAACCCTATTCTTGTTCAGTTTGTGTTTATAAAACTGCCCGGAAACATAGTTTAGTTCAGCATGTGAGAATTCATACCGACGATAAACCTTATTCTTGTTCTGTGTGTGATTATAAAACTGCCTACAAACATAGTTTAGTTACTCATGTGAGAACTCATACAGGCGAAAAACCCTATTCTTGTTTAGTTTGTGATTATAAAACTGCCCGGAAACGTGATTTAGTTCAACATGTGAAAATTCATACAGGCGAAAAACCTTATTCTTGTTCAGCTTGTGATTACAAAACTGCTCGGAAACATCATTTTGTTATTCATGTGAGAACTCATACAGACGATAAACCTTATTCTTGTTCAGTTTGTGATTACAAAACTGTCCAAAAACCTAATTTAGTTCAGCATGTGAGAACTCATACAGGCGAAAAACCCTATTCTTGTTCAGTTTGTGAATATAAAACTGCCTACAAACATATTTTAGTTCAACATGTGAAAATTCATACAGGCGAAAAACCTTATTCTTGTTCAGCTTGTGATTACAAAACTGTCCGGAAACATGATTTAGTTTTTCATGTGAGAACTCATACAGACGATAAACCTTATTCTTGTTCAGTTTGTGATTATAAAACTGCCCGGAAACGTGATTTAGTTCACCATGTGAGAACTCATACCGGCGAAAAACCTTACTCTTGTTCAGTTTGTGATTACAAAACTGCCCAAAAACATTGTTTAGTTATTCATGTGAGAACTCATACAGACGATAAACCTTATTCTTGTTCTGTGTGTGATTATAAAGCTGCCTACAAACATAGTTTAGTTACTCATGTGAGAACTCATACAGGCGAAAAACCCTATTCTTGTTCAGTTTGTGATTATAAAACTGCCCGGAAACCTGAATTGGTTCAACATGTGAGAACTCATACAGGCGAAAAACTTTATTCTTGTTCTGTGTGTGATTACAAAGCTGCCCGGAAATATCATTTAGTTAGGCATGTGAGAAGTCATACAGGCGAGAAACCCTATTCTTGTTCAGTTTGTGATTATAAAACTGCCTACGAACATAATTTAGTTAAACATGGGAGAACACATACAGGCGAAAAATCTTATTCTTGTTCAGTTTGTGATTATAAAACTGCCCGGAAACCTGATTTAGTTGAACATGTGAAAATTCATACAGGCGAAAAACCTTATTCTTGTTCAGTTTGTGATTACAAAACTGCCCGGAAACGTAGTTTAGTTACTCATGTGAGAACTCATACAGGCGAAAAACCTTATTCTTGTTCAGTTTGTGATTATAAAACTGCCTTCCAACATAATTTAGTTCAACATGTGAAAATTCATACAGGCGAAAAACCTTATTCTTGTTCAGCTTGTGATTACAAAACTGCTCGGAAACATGATTTTGTTATTCATGTGAGAACTCATACAGGCGAAAAACCCTATTGTTGTTCAAATTGCGATTATAAAACTGCCCAAAAATGTAATTTAGTTAGGCATGTTAAAGCTCATACAGGCGAAAAATCTTAATGTTATTATTATTATTATTATTGGAGGTAGAAAGGCAGCTTTAAGCTGATATATCCACATATAGTACATGATATAGCATTATGTTGTATCATGTTTGTTAATAGTTAGTTGTTTTATTGTATTGTAGTTGTGTTTGTAGTGTTATTTGCAAAGTGTTTGTCCAATCTATTTTTAAATTGATTTATGGATGTGGCATTAGTTACGTCTTCAGGTAATTTGTTCCAGTCACTCACTACGCGATTACACAGAAAATTATGTCAAGGATTAAGTTCTGCGCTGGTTCTTAACAGGTGCATCTTGTGTCCTCGTAAATTGGTTCTTGATTGGAGTTTGAACATGGATTTTAGCTCTTTGTAAACATACAACAGCATACAAACGCTGTTTAGTTACACATTTTGAATCTCACACAGATGAATAACCTGTATGTTATGGGGTATTACTTCTGCACTTCAAATGTACAGGGTGACAATAACGTTCCCGGACTTCTAATTCATTTTTTCACACCCCAAAGGTGTCAAACCAACTTGTACTTTGTATCTGAAATCAAGATGACCTAGTGAAGTGTTACTGCTTTGTAATTATTCGATGTTTGCATTGCTGTAATTAGTAAATAATAATAATAATAATAAATAATAATAATAATAATGTGTTTTATTTCCCCAAAATTAAAGTACACAAGGAAAGAAAAATATTATGCCAACAGAAAACTGATAATAATTGTAATAATAGGGAAACCACAAGGTATAAGTTCAAGCGCATTGCCTGGTCTTCCACCTAACCTTGAAAAATTAATATAACAATACCAATCCCAAAATGCCTAAAACTATCTTAAAATTAAAATTTAAATTAAAAAATTAAAAATTAAAAATTCTGTAATTAGCATGGCATAGCTCACAGCACTAAACCTCATAAAAAACAAATAAAATGAACTAAGTAAATAGATATGCAAGTAGAAAGGTAAATAGATGACCCGTCTAGTGATGCAGCATCTAATATTTAAGTTGGAGAGTTTTGCTGATTTACAAGAACACGATAAAGACGTTTTTTAAACGAATTAATTGAAAGATTTTTCATGTAGACCGGTAGAGAATTATAAACTTTTGATATTTGATACCGAAAACTTCGTTCGAAAAAAGCTGTTTTGTGACAAGGTGGCGTGATGGTGTACTTGAATCTAATATTGATATTGTGAACGTCTTCTCTAAAAGAGATTTTTTTGTATAAATAAATCGGAATCTTGTCAATAATAATTTTATGAAATAATGTTGCCCATAATAACTTTCTTCTGTTTGCCATAGAGAGCCAACCGAGTTCATGTCGCTTATGTGAGATGTGATCATATTTTCTAATGCCGAAGATAAGCCTCACGCAAGAATTCTGAACCCGTTGGATTCGATTAGCTAAATCCTGAGTAATACATGAACCATAAATCTCTGAACAATATGAAAAATGTGAAAGAACAGTACTTTCACAAAGTGTAGTTTTAATTTTGTTGGATAAATACTGCCTGTGAGGATAGATTAATTTAAGGTTCATGTAGGCTTTTTTAATGTAATTAGTTATTTGAGAATGAAATCGAAAGTTGTTGTCAATAATTAAACCCAAATTACGAGCCTCATTCACTATTGGGATAGTGACACCACTCACTGATAAACTAACATTATCTTTTAAGAGATCTACATATTTTTTATTTCCAAATAGCAAAATAACCGACTTCTTAGGATTCAGTTTCAATGAATGCTTTTCAGAAATTTCAGCAATATTTATTAAGTCTTGATTAATATTTAATAATGCGCGTTGACTATCATTGATACTGAAGGAATAATACATTTGAGTATCATCGGCATACATTTGCATACTACAAGTTTTAACATATTTATAGAAGGTGGATGTATAAATAATAAATAAAAGTGGCCCCTAGTAGTCTCTCTGGAATGAGAATAACGATTACGCAACTTCACCCTTTGTATTCGATTACTTAAATAGTTAGAAAACAACATGATAGAATCATCCGAGACCCCAATGTATCGAAGAATGGAAATTAGTACAGTGTGATCGATAGTATCGAAAGCCTTACTAAAGTCAAGTAAAATCAAAATAGATACGTCGTCGCGGTCTCTAGCTGCAATTAAATCATCAATAACATTCAAAAGTGCAGTTGTGCAACTATGACCTGGACGAAGACCAGATTGAGATGAAGGAATGATATTAAAGTTAATTAAATGTTCTCTAAGTTGAATATCTATTATCTTTTCCATAACCTTCGACATTGCCGGAAGAATACTAATAGGGCGTAAGTCTTTAAAGTCAGTAGGATTCGGTACCTTTGGAATAGGTATGATAATAGCATTGTTCCAAATCGAAGGAAATGTGTTAGTAAGAAAACAATGATTAATAATGTGAGTAATGTAAGGCAATATGAGTGGGCAGCTGTATTTGATTATTTGTAGGTTAATGTTATCTGATCCTGTAGAATTACTCTTTAAGCGGTCGATAATCAACGCAACCGTAGACACATCTGCTGGCTTAAAGTTAAAATCTTTTATTCTTTCATTCAACCTCTGACCACCGTAATGAGCAGTGAGTTCCTTACTGTTATTATTTATGCTAGGAATGTCATCCAAGAAAAAATTATTAATTTTATCAGGATCCATCAGTGAATTATTTTTAGACTTTGATACATTTAGCGACCTCAACTGATTCCATTGTGCCTTCGAACTGCTATTACAGAATTTAAATTGAAAGTACGCTTTTTTTTCATTTTTAATTGCTTGAGTAGTGAAATTACGCAACAGTTTATAATAATCCCAGTGTGACGGTCTTTTGGTTTTCTTAAACTTAGCATAAGCTTTATCACGCAAAGATATCAGTAATTTAATATTATAGGTAATCCAGGGTGTATTCTTTTTAGTAAATTTTGCTGTTTTTATAGGAGCATGTTTATTTATTGCAGCTAGGAGATTTAAATTTAAAAAAATTATTTTATCATCCACCTTCTCCATATGAAATAATCTCTGAAACGGTATGAACGTCAGCTCTCTATTATAGCGTTCTTGGTCAAAATTTTTAAAACAGCGATATGTTCTAAAGATTGGCTGAGAAACTGGTTTTTCTATGGACAAAGTGCAGAAAACCATTTCATGATCAGATAAGTGCAATCGACGGACCCCTGAATCAACAATACAGTCAACCTTAGAAGTTAGAACTACATCTAAAAGTGTAGCTGAATTTCGGGTCACACGGGTGGGTTCAGAAATAATTTGCTGAACATTTACTGAATCAATCATATTCCTAAAATAAATGCAGTCATAGTTAGCCGGAGTTAATAAATCGATATTTACATCTCCAAGACAAAGTAAATTGTCAGAGACAGACGTACATAGCACAAGAGATTGCTCCAATTGATCACAAAATAATTTATAATTAACATTAGGCAGCCTGTAAACTACACCTACAGCTATAATGGTATTGGAAAACTTTAAACTGATCCAAAGTTGTTCAATAAAATCATTAGTTTCAATAATTTTAAATTTAAAGCATGAGCGTAAATAAATGCAAACACCAACACCACGCGCACCTCGGTCACTACGAACAAGGTCGAAGCCATCAATTTTTAAATAATCGCTACTCACCTCCTGTGGTAACCAGCTCTCTGATAAGGTTAATATATCATAATTTGAATCCGATAACAAGCATTTGACATCAAAAAGTTTTGGAATGAGTAGTGTTGTGCCTTGGTCAATTGACCGGTCAATTTGACCACGGTCAAAAACTGTGTGGTCAAATTCGCTGTCAAATGCTCTTTTAGCCTTAAAATTGCTTATATTAAATTACACTATCAATCAACGTTTTTTTTTGTAGAAGGTCTTTATTATTGGCTGTAAGCCTGTAACTCATCAAACATTTACTGAAATTGCAAAAATGCAGGGGATTTACATATTTAGCGAGGGGATTCACACAGCGACCAATGTTTTTTGGGGGGTTTCTTAATACATTTTAGTTTGTTATTATTCTCTTCTTTGCTGTACTTATGCAGTAATGATTTGTTTTTATTGAAGCATAAATATATGGCCAATAAATGGTGTATTATTTTACTTACCGAGAGTATAAAATGAAATAATTGTTAAAACTGTTAATTATATGCACTTATAAATACTAATCAAAAGGGTTGGTGGTAATATGATACTAGTTAACTTTGTGATTTGCTTAAACTTACAGAACTATCAATACAATTGATTAAAAAAAGGTTAATTAAAAAAATTTAAATGGTCAAATGAGCGGTCAATTGGCTGGTCAATTGACCAAAAAGTTGTTGACCGGTCAAAGGCACAACCCTAGGAATGAGTGACTGAATATTCAGATGTGCTACTTTCAGTAAACGGGACACCATCCTAAAAAAATAAATTACATCTAAAACCTAAAAAAAAAAAAAAACTATTCGACCTAACAAGAAATCATTAACATTATATTAAATACAATTAACGAAAAGTTCGAATAAACTTAAAGAAAATAGCGGTACCTACGGCGCGAACGATAAAAAGAACTATCACTTATCACGTACAAGTGCTGTGAATATTATCACAAGGCGTAACCTTGCTTATTCCAAGAAGTAGAGTTTATTGGAGGTCGATTCACTGGTTCGCTGTAATCCATTAATATTTCAACAGATCTTCAAAATTTGAAATTCTAATCACGCCGTTCCCATTCTTTGCAAGTATCCTGCCCTCTGATGACCAAACTTTAGTGTTACCGAACTTTTTGGCTGCTTCTTTTAGAATTTGTGCTCTACGTTTTGTTAGATCTTCTTTTATAACGATTTTGGTGCCTTTCAATAGCTTTCTATGATTTAATATAAGCTTTTTAGTAGTCCTTCTAATGAATTTTACTATTATCGGTCTATTTTCAGACTCTTTGCTGGGAAGTCGATGGCTACAGTCAATCATAGAGGGAGATATTTGTAGGCCTAATTTGTCATTGCATAGTTTGGCCACTACGTCATCAGTATTTTCGCCCTTATTTTCCGGAACTCCAAAAAATCTTAGGTTATTACGGCGAGAGTATTGCTCTAATTCGTCGCGAGAATTTGCAGCTTCAGCCTTAACTTTGGCTAGCTCAAGTTCAAGTTGGCCCACCTTGTCCGCATACACCTGGATTTCGTGTTGCATTTGAGTTTTCAAATCTTCCCGAATTTTCTCAACCAGATTACTTAGAAACATTGGCGAAACAAGCACTCTTTCAACAACCCTTTGGATTAACGATTCTTCTTCTGCCGTAGAACGTGTAATTCTGGCTGAATCCGGCATTATGAACGATGTAAATGAGCAGTTGATACAATAGATTGAATACAATAAATACAGCACAAACCAAATACGTCTACTCTTTACCAATGCACATTGCTTAATCATGTCGGAAAGTCGTGTTGCATTTATAAGCTTCTTTTCGGGTAGTCTCAAATAGCATAAAATTGTTAGAAGACTGAATAAACCAAGAAATTTGCAAAGGAGAGATTTTGGGGAGTCTCATATTATCCTGGGCTGAACAGCACTTTGGAGATGAAAACTGGATATACCAACAAGATTCTGCACCCTCTCACCAGGCTAGAAGTGTTCAAAATATCAAAGCTAAACGCAGATATTCTGATAATAAGTAGTTATACTATTTTGTGAACCGTTGAGTTATAATTTGTTGATTATTTTTAAAATTAAAAGCTTTGCAATTCAGTATACCTATAACTTTATTTTATTAAGTCCGAGAGCTTTATTGTCAATCTGTATATACAAAATTAAATGCAGATAAAAATGATTGGCACAATATAAGAAGTCCTTTATCTGTAACAAGGTATAACAAAGTTATTGTTTTGAAAATTAAAATGTTAGAAGATTGTTTTAAAAGTTACGTCTAAAATAATCATCTAGAGAATGTAATACTTATTTTAATAAAAAAATTTAAGAATTTTTAATTTTCGTGTTTTTTTAAACCTGTAAACGTTTTTGGTTGATTCAGGTAATTTTTTAGACAATGAAATGGGGATTCATAACGCAGCTGCTGACGGTGTGACCGTTTGTCACTAACACAGTTTCCCGTAGACGGAGCATGTACGTGCAATATTTAAGTGCTGGATTTAATATGTTGAAGGAATAATCATTTGGTAAAATTTATAAGAAGGTGTAGCGACATAATAGCATAAGTCAATAAATTACTCTACAAAATTGTATTCCTCTGTATTTTTAACTTCTACCAAAGAGCATATAACGTGAAGAGGTTCAACCTTATGGGAATATTTGTAAGTGTGTGATATGGGTTGCATGAGCAAATATTTCGTGAGAACGTGCCAAGAATTCTACCTATCCTTGTTTATTTAATCTTTCCTAATGGTGTCTTAACTGCTTTCAGGGAAAATATTTAACAGTGTTGCAACATATTAGCTTGCTCCTATGCGGCAATGACTTTTGAATCACAAGCTTCATTTTCAGGATTACTTAAATAATGATATCAAATATGACAACGGACATATACTGGTCAATTACAACATAGTTTAGATGTTATTTTATGAATATTTCGGCAAAGAAAATAAAAAAATCCAGAAATAATTTTTTGGATAAAATTACTTATATTGGATATTAGTTAAACAATAAATTTAAAACAATATAACCGATTTTTTTGAAATTTTTTGTTTTCATATAACGTTCTTTTACATCTTTGCCATAACACAAAAAACAGTATCTACCCCAAGGAAAAAACAAGTATAACAATAAACATTATCCTTGCGCTAAGTTGTATGCTTTCCAGCTAGTAACAAATTTGAATATCAAATTAAATTATTCAGTTCAAATACAAAGTTTTCCTTGAAATGTAGCAGCTGAGGTTACATTTTTTATATTTGAGGAAGAAAAATATTTGAGATTTTGTGTTTTTAGTTTTTCCAAATAAATTTTTAAGCTGGCGATTGTTGGCATCACGAATCCATAATATACAGGGTGATTTTTAAGTTGATTCTTTTCTTTTACCAGCGTATAAAGCTTAAGGAAATAAAGCATTTTTTCATTTATCACTTTTCCGAAATATCAAAACTAACGGAGGTACAGGGTGTTAAAGTTTCAAATTAAAAACTAAACTTTGGCTCAAAGCCGGCTGGACAATTTTATTTTTGTTTATCTCTGTTCTCAAGCAATGACCTGTCAACTAGTTTTCCATTGTAATTTTCTTAGTGTTATTGCTACAATAATGGCTCATGTTTATGAGAATAATGAATTAGTGAGTATGCTTATTATTTACTCGGATTGTCGTTAAAATGCTGCTGCCGCATCGCTCTTATATGTGGAACGTATGTGTAGAAGCGAATGGTGATAATTTTGAACATATTGTTTAAGTTAGATTAAGTTTAGTTTATTTTTTGTTAAGTAATTTTAGTTCTTCTCTTTGGAAGTAGCGGCGGCACGAGTACGTGAACAGTAGAGACCTTAGAAATGAGAGACTGGCCATTGGCCGTCGCTGGCCTGATTGGTTGACGCGAACCTTGTCCCCAAAATGGCGGCGCCAATGGTGTGCTCTCAAATATGGCGCGAATTTCAAACTTAAAATGTATAAAGGAAGTGACTCGTAAAAACACACTTTATTAGTAATTCTTATAGTTTTTTATATTTATTACTTTTATATCGCAATTATGCAACGGAAAAGGGAATTTTAGTTACATATTATTAAATGGTCGAAATTTGGCAGACATCCTTTGGTAGATTTACATGAATTTTTTCATAAATTGAGACATCACGCTTGAAAAGTTACATAGACAAAATTTGTATTGACTAAACAAAATTTTATATTCAATAAAAATACTTTATTTACTATAAAACATGGTGTCTGGCTGTCAGGTGTGTAGGCTGTAGAAACTTGAAATTTCCGACAACCGAATTTAGAGGTTAAATACACGTGCAAAATTAGGTTAAAATTGTACGTAGTTTATATAATCCAAGATGGAAGGTTTGGAACAATTCTTAGCTCTACAGATGCAAAAAATGCAGTTGTTAACCAGTCATATACAACAAATGCAGAAGAAAGCAGCAGAAAGTACCGCATGTAGTTCTTCGAATGTGCCATGGCCAAAACCGTTGCAGGTGGATACAGATGAGATTCGCCAAAGTTTTGAGCTGTTTAAGTCCAACTGGGAAGCCTACGTTGTTGCTACTGGAATGGACAAATGGGATGATGCAAAGGAGTCTCAGAAAGTCAACATTCTACTAACGATTATTGGGGATGGTGCAAAAATTAAGTATAACAATTTTAGCCTAACAGATGAAGATGAAAAATCTGTTGCAGGAGTGTTAACCAAAATCAGCCAACAGCTAGCTATCAGGAAACACTATGTATGAAAGATGGTTATTTCACACAAGCAATTAACTTCCAAACGAAAGTTTTGATGCATACTATGGTAAGTCTATGTCACACCATCAGTTTAGCTTGACAAACTAAACTGTCAGTCTGTTTTAATGACGTCACGAACAAAAAATTTGAAACAAGTTTCAAGCTGAGTTGTCACACTATACGCCGAGTTTGATTAAACTTTGAGATTAAGTGGGTCCTTTTGTAGGTGCGTTCAGTTGAGGTTATGTCAAGTTGTTTACATTTATTTATCTGTAGTTTCTGTTCAAAAAAATATTTTTAATTCAAAAATGAATAAGAAAAAAGCAGTAGCATTGTTATCACTAGCAGGGTTAGCTGTATTAACGAAAAAAAATGCAAAAAAACGAAGTAGAAGGAAGCTATGGTCCAAACATTGGTTATTAAAACAAAATGAAGGCCTTGGCCGTGGGGTACTAGCCATGTTAAGAAACGAGGTAAAAGATGTTGACCCCTGTAGTTATAAGAACTATTTACGAATGAATGCAACAGCATTTAATAATTTATTGCAATTAATTGGACCCACAATCACAAAACAGAATACAATCCTGCGACAATGTATAAGCGCTGAAGACAGGTATGTATTTTAAAATGACGTTACATGTTAAAAAAAAAATTATTTGCAGGTTGATGCTTACTCTTCGATACTTGGCAACTGGAGAAACATTAACCAGCTTAAGTTGCACACAATACTTTAAGCGTCATTATTAACGAAGTATTACAAGCTGTTGTTACACATTTAGAAAGTGAATATTTGAAGGTCAGTTTACTATATATAGAAAGAGTGCAATAATCGTGTTTATTATAATTAAAACATTAATATATTATATGTACTCTGGTTTTTCATTTCACTTTTACCGTTTAATTTTGCCGCATGTAATCAAATACAAAATACTCATATCTGCATTAAATGGCAAGATTTATTTATCTGTACAAAAACAATTCAACTTTCAGCATTATTTAATTTTTCCAGTTTTTAATATTTACATAGATAAAAATAAACAAAACTTGAATGTTTAAAAACGTTTATTTTTGCAATTCAGATTCGGCCTCCGCCTGAAACTTGAAAATGGTTTTTATCAGTTCTCTTTTACATGTTTGCTGTAACTGTACATTGTCAATTAATTTTATTTCATGTGTAACAAATTTTCCAAAAACATCCCATGGCTCTTCTGCATCATTAGTGATTTTTGCTAATGCAGTGCCGATGCCTGCTAAGATCGACGTACTCGCATCGTCTTCTAATTTTTTTTTTTTTGTTGCGCTCGTGGTGTGCCGTGGCCTGTTGGCGTACCGCGAGCACGCTTTGAAGATGCGTGGGGTTCTTTCTCCACCGCAGAAACCTGGTTGCTACTACTGCTAGTGGAGCTAGCAACTTCTTCAATTACATCATCAATCTGAAAATAGTAATATTATTAATATTTTACAGGCACCACAAACGGAAGAAGAATGGAAGGCAATTTCAGCAAATTTTCTTGAATTATGGAACTTCCCGAATTGTTTAGGTGCAATGGATGGCAAGCACATCACCTTTAGACCACTTAGAAAAGATGGAGCTTTTTATCATAATTATAAAGGCACAGACAGTATTGTTCTTTTGGCTGTAGTTGATGCAAATTATAAATTTCTAATTGTGGATATTGGCCGAAATGGTAGAATTAGTGATGGTGGCATTTTTCAACGCAGCCCTTTATCTTATGCTATAATTCAATATACATTAAACTTTCCCCGTCCTAAATCTTTGCCAGGACGTGATAAAGAAGTTCCATATTTATTTGTTGCTGATGATGCATTTCCCTTAAAAGACAATATAATGAAACCATATAAATTTCATGGGCTTTCAAATGAGCAACGCATATATAATTATAGAACATGTCGTGCTCGAAGGGTTGTCGAAAACGCATTTGGCGTTTTATGTAATAGTTTTCGGATCACATTAAATACCATGAATGTAAAAGTGGAAAAAGTTGAGTTAATAACTAAGGCATGCTGCATATTACATAATTATTTAATTACTTCTTCACCGACATACAACAATGATATTGAAGAAGACGAATTATCTTGCCAGTTAGAAGCTTTAACACAGCAAGGAGGTAATCGAACTGCTAGAATATCACAAGACATTCGTCTAGAATTTCAAGAATATTTTAATACTACAGGAGCTGTACCATGGCAACAGCAATCAGTGGAAAACAATGTTATGTAATTAAGAAAAATATATGTATAATCTCTAGCAAATAATTTTATTTTGAAGTATTTTTTTTATCTAAATGTATTAAATTTCTATTAAAAATTCTCATTACTATTTTATTACACTACTTACATCTTGCCCCTCCAAAACCTCTTCTTCTGATTGTGGTTCGCGGTTCGCCACCTAAATGCGTTCGGCCCACGAACTACAGCCTGCCTGATTTGGTAGATTAGTTACACTGCTTCGGGCCACGCTTCCATCCTGCAAGAACAGCAACTCTTGGAAGCACCACAGATTGATCTTAACCAATTCCCCCGCTGAACCTGTGGGCTTGCCGCACAATCTAGCCACCTCCTTATTAAACTGCGTTCGCAGGGTGTTCATTTTGGTTTTCACATCATTTACTAGAAAAAGAACAATGAATTAGCTTCTTTATTCCCACAAAACAATAATTTATACTAGGTACCTGTTGTATTTGGGCGAATTTCTTGTAGGTCTGCAGTTATAGCTTCTAAAGCTCTCACCCTAGCACCTTTGTTATAATACATCGGATGCTTTACGACATAGAGGTGCTCAAAATTACGGTACGATTCTATCAGTACTAAAACTTGTTCGTGTGTCCAAGACATGTTAATTAGGATACTAGGCCTACACTAAATATACAAATAAAACTAGAAGTTATTAATACAGGATATATACAAAACTACGAACTACACTAAATAAATAACTCTAGAAATTATAAATAAAGGATATTTACAGGATTACGAGATACACTAATAAAAATGTTAAACTATATATTTACACACTAAAAATTTATACAATTACAAACCTAAGTGTAAACTAATTTTAAGAATACACTAAAGACTATTAAACTAATAAAAACGATTAAGCATGCACTACGATAATTACTAATGTTAAATAAATATCCGACCACGAGATTACTACGTTGAACACAGTGAAAAGTGAATTAGCGAGTATTGAATATTCGAGGTTATATTTTACCAACAAACTTCCAAGGTTTCCGTATATTTCGCGCCTTTTTGTTGAATTCAAATTTTAGCCAATCAAAAGGAATTCGCATCAAACCGACTGATGGAAAATAGAGACGCCCCTAAAATTAGAAAAGTTTGAGCAAACTACAACTGTGACGTCATTAAAACAGAGTGACAGTTTAGTTTGTTAAACTAAACTGATGGTGTGACATAGGCTTTAGACTAACAAAAATCATAAAAAATTATCAATTTGAAACAATTGATCCTAAACTTCTTAAAGATATAATGTTAAAAGATAGGATTGCCTTTTCATAGATGGAGATTTAAAAAAGAAGTTTTTAAAGGAAAATCCAGAAAAATTAACTAGAGCATGTAATCTACCAGTATAAGATACAGGAAATTACTGAGGATAGATTCTGTCTAATTAATAAAAAAGACAAATTTGTTCACACGGTTTCTAACAAATCCAGTCAACTTCGAACTTGCAGATTTTGTAAAAAGAAACACGTCTTTGAACGAGATGTTTGCCCTGCTACAAATCGTTTATGTAAAGTTTGCAATCAAAACGGTTACTTTGAACATTTTTGCTACAAGAAGTTGCGACAACAGCGAAAAGGACATAAGATGAAGTCAGTTAAGGAAATTATGAATGAAACCGATAACTCGGAGAGTGAAGAAGATTCACAGGTTATTCTGAAGGTCACAAACAACTCAAAAAAAGGTGGAACCATTTGTGTAAAGCTGAAGTTCAAGATCAACAAAACTTGGAAAGATATAAAGTGGGCCCTGGATACCGGAGCTAGTGTCTGTATTATAGGTTACGATTACTTGTGCAAGATGTTCGAGGACAAACCCCCTGCACTGAGTGAGTCAAAGTAAAAGTTAAAGAATTTTGGTGGTTCTATAATTAACACAAAAGGACAAGTTATGCTTAGTTGTAAGTACAAAAAATGTAAATATAAAATTTTATTCCAAGTTGTAGATGTAAAGTACATTTTTTTTCTATAATGCTGTCAAAGTGTTACAATGTTGGTAGATATGTGATTAAAACGCTGGGAAATTTTAATACCTCGTGTTGGTAGAACTTTTTCAAAATTATGGTTATGTGTCAGTTTTGAATGTCAAAGTTTCTTAATTTGAACTCTTGACTAATTTCTTTTTTTAACATGGAATCATCATCATCATCAATAAAATCGGATAAAAAAAGAAAACCAAGAAATATTTTAAATGCAAAAATGAAGCAAGCGATATTAAATTATGACATATCTGTCAAATAATTTTTTTAGTGGAAGAAAAGAACTAAAAGTCTATGTACCAACATTATTAAAACTAGGGACCCTGCAGGAATGCAACTTATCCCCTAGAGAGTTGACCTTTAAAATTATTATAGAAAAAAAATGTACTTTAAGTCACGGTTCACTGTTATCAGCCAATACCTGCATATCACTAGGGTTAATCATTTGCTGTAACACAGTCAGCATTGACAACGCAGAAGATAAAAATTCGGTAGAACAGCACCACGATGAAGCTAAGAAGATTATAGAAGACTTTGAAGATATTTTCAAAGGTCAAGGTGTGCTGGAGGGTGAAGTGGAGCTTGAAGTCGAGCAACAAGTCAGCCCTACAATACAACCGGCCAGAAGAATTCCAATTAATTTGAGGAGTAAGTTAAAACAAGAGCTAGACAGATTGGAAAGAGAATAAATAATAGTGAAGGTGGAACAACATACAGAGTGGTTCAAAAGAAAGATTCATTTCGTATTTGTTTAGACCCTGTACCACTTAACAAAGCTTTAAAAAGACCTCATTACCAATTCAATATAATTGATGAAATACTACCAGAGTTAGGTAATGCTAAAATTTTTACTACAGTAGACACTAAAAAGGGATTCTGGCATTTAAAATTAACAGAAAACAGCAGCAAATTAACCTGCTTTTGGACACCTTTTGGTAGATACCGTTGCGTTGGCTACGTTTACCTTTTGGGGTATCGCCAGCACCAGAATTATTTACAATGAAAATGAGACAGTTACTTGAAAACTTACCCGGAGTAGAAGTAATGGCATATCACATACTAATTTATGGGTCAGGTAATGATACGTCGGAAGCTATGATTGATCATAACCGTAACTTAAGAAATTTGTTGTGTTCCACTCTGTCACTAGTGCCGTCTTTAGCTCGTCTAGGGTTTGTACCGATGGATTTCTGGCCCGGACTCGTCTCCCCAATATGTCCCATATGTGTTCGATGGGATTCATATCAGGAGAACGTGCTGCCCAATTCATGGCATGAATACCAACTTCGAGTAGGTAATCCGAAACACAGCGAGCAGCATGGGGGCGAGCATTATCCTGCATTAAGACGAAATCCTCCCCTATAAATGGGGCAAATGTCACAACATGATCTTGCGGAATGTCTGTAATATACCGTGCACCTGTCAGGGAATCTCCTGCAATAACCACTAATTCCGTACATGCTCCCAAACATATCCCACCCCAAACCATAAGTGAGCCTCCTCCATATGAGACTGTGGGGACAATGGTACATTGTAAATATTGCTCCCCCCGGCATCTCCATACTTTCTCTCTACCATCAATCGCATTTATACAAAAGCGGCTTTCGTCGGTGAACAGAACTTTACCCCACTGCTCCAAAGTACAAATTCGGTGTTCACGTGCAAACTCCAGTCTTGCTGTACGATGCCGTACGTCAAGTTTTGGCCTTTTTGCAGGAATTTTGAAAGTCAATCCAACCTCGTTCAGTCTTCTCCTGATTGTTCTGTCACTTACACTTACATGACGCACATCTTCTAAGGCATTTCTGGTCTGAACTGCCGTTAAACGTCGATTTCTGAGAGTCTGCAGTATAATAAAGCGATCATCCCTTGCTCGTTTCCTACCTTGGCCACGTCTACGTGTGAAAGAACCGGTCTGTCTAAACCGTTTTACATTGCGATGTACAACAGATACCGATACTCCCAGGATTCTGCCAACCGATCTGGAAGTGTAGTCATTTTCGACCATTGTTAGAGCTCTAGCGACATCAGTTGCCGTTAAATCGGGCATTTTTCACAACAGACAACAAAACCAAGAAATAAGCACTTGTTTTAAAAGAACAAAATAGTAAACCCTCGTAAACTAACCAAGAAATAAGCACTTGTTTTCAAGAACACAAAAACCCAAAAAATATGTCAACAATAAAACAAATGATAATTAGGCTCAAATGGGTGGCTAGATTTAATGTTAGATTGCTATTTTTTATTCATTATACGTGCAGAAGTAACATTTATAACCAAATTCAGTCACATATACCTATCCTAAAACATAGGGAAAATATGACTTTTTTTTGTGTTCCTCTAATTTTGCCGGTGTGTGTAGTTAGGTTGGTATTGATACAGAGCATGGTCTGGTGATGTATGTTTTTATAAAGTGAACCTATTATAAGTTATTAAATATTATTCTTAGAGATCTGAAGCTACTTTATTTACTATATTGGATCACTATGAAGTGCTAATAAAACAAGTAAGTGAAATGAAAATTAACATTTTATACAGTTAACAAAGAGCGCAACCTTTTTAATAAAATGTGTTTTTCTACTCACTGTATAGAAAGTCGGCTTTTGCACCCTAGTTTTAGGAAACAAAACTGTCAATTTCCAACCAGTGGGAGCCAATTTTTATTTGCTCC
>OW679199.1:100901286-101109308 GCA_940337035.1 Agriotes lineatus
ATCTCTACCTACTATTATAAAGAAATCCAAATTTTTTTCGTTTTTGATGGAGTTAGATCTTAAAGATAACCTCACTTTATAATGTTGTTCTCACTCGCCCCTTGATTTTTCCATGTAAGAAAGAAACATTATCTCAATACTCAAAGATTATTTGGCACATGGCATAATGGAGATCAAAAGCACTAATATTGTAATGATCGCCCCCAATTTTATGTAAAAATAATAAGATAAACAAATAGAGACGTATCACATAATTTATAAATCAAAAATGTTTAATCAATCTCAGAGCTGATTAAAAATGATGTAATAATTATTAGTTAAATAATTGGTTTATTGCTCTTACATATTTTATTTATTTGCAATTAATTGAATTAAAGCTCCGGTCTAGCATGAATAAACTCTTATCACAGGGGTAGATTCAACAACTAGTATTACAAACACTTTTGTGTATGACAAATTTACTAGTATGGCAGACGCTTGAATTCGTATTTGACAGCTTTAACCTCAAATTGACTGCAGCCACAAATATTATCTGCATGTATAAAAATTTGCATAATTTGAATCCAAACACCCCAACGGCCAAATTAACATCAGGTAAATACAATGTAATTGATGTGATGTAATTTCCGGCTAACCTGGTATTGTTTCAGTGACGTAAAACGACGCTCTGATCTGCTTTTGTTCTATTTCCGGAAAATCTTGCAAAATCAGCTTCAAACCACAAATTCCAGGGACGCCATCTCGATTACCCGAATCTGGACGAACCTCTGCAGCTGGGACCACGTTCACTTCTTGCACCCGACATAAGTTACAAGCGTGTTTTCGATATTAAACAATTAACTGTCTCGTATCCTAGTGAATACTTTTGTGTATGACAAATTTACTAGTATGGCAGACGCCTCAATTCGTATTTGACAGCTTTAACCTCAAAATTGACTGCAGCCACAAATATGATCTGCATGTATAAAAATTGGCGTAATTTGCATTCCAAACACACCAATGGCAAAATTAACATCAGGTAAATACAATGTAATTGATGTGATGTAATTTCCGGCTAACCTGGTATTGTTTCAGTGACGTAAAACGACGCTCTGATCTGCTTTTGTTCTATTTCCGGCAAATCTTGCAAAATCAGCTTCAAACCACAAATTCCAGGGACGCCATCTCGATTACCCGAATCTGGACGAACCTCTGCAGCTAGGACGACGTTCACGACCTCGTACGATGTCCAATCTTGATCAAAACTGGGAGAACTTCTTGCACCCAACATAAAAGTTACAAGCTTGTTTTCGATATTAAACAATTAACTGTCTCGTATCCTAGTGAATACTTTTGTGTATGACAAATTTACTAGTATGGCAGACGCTTGAATTCGTATTTGACAGCTTTAACCTCAAATTGACTGCAGCCACAAATATGATCTGCATGTATAAAAATTTGCATAATTTGAATTCCAAACACCCTAATGGCAAAATTAACATCAGGTAAATACACTGCAATTGATGTGATGTAATTTCCGGCTAACCTGGTATTGTTTCAGTGACGTAAAACGACGCTCTGATCTGCTTTTGTTCTATTTCCGGCAAATCTTGCAAAATCAGCTTCAAACCACAAATTCCAGGGACGCCATCTCGATTACCCGAATCTGGACGAACCTCTGCAGCTAGGACGACGTTCACGACCTCGTACGATGTCCAATCTTGATCAAAACTGAGAGCACTTCTTGCACCCAACATAAAAGTTACAAGCTTGTTTTCGATATTAAACAATTAACTGTCTCGTATCCTAGTGAATACTTTTGTATATGACAAATTTAGTATGGCAGACGCTTGAATTCGTATTTGACAGCTTTAACCTCAAATTGACTGCAGCCACAAATATGATCTGCATGTATAAAAATTTGCATAATTTGAATTCCAAACACCCCAATGGCAAAATTAACATCAGGTAAATACAATGTAATTGATATGATGTAATTTCCGGCTAACCTGGTATTGTTTCAGTGACGTAAAACGACGCTCCGATCTGCTTTTGTTCTATTTCCGGCAAATCTTGCAAAATCAGCTTCAAACCACAAATTCCAGGGACGCCATCTCAATTACCCGAATCTGGACGAACCTCTGCAGCTGGGACCACGTTCACGACCTCGTACGATGTCCAATCTTGATCAAAACTGCGAGCACTTCTTGCGCCCAACATAGAAGTTACAAGCTTGTTTTCGATATTAAACAATTAACTGTCTCGTATCCTAGTGAATACTTTTGTGTATGACAAATTTACTAGTATGGCAGACGCTTGAATTCGTATTTGACCGCTTTAACCTCAAATTGACTGCAGCCACAAATATGATCTGCATGTATAAAAATTTGCGTAATTTGAATTCCAAACACCCCAATGGCAAAATTAACATCAGGTAAATACACTGCAATTGATGTGATGTAATTTCCGGCTAACCTGGTATTGTTTCAGTGACGTAAAACGACTTTCTGATCTGCTTTTGTTCTATTTCCGGCAAATCTTGCAAAATCAGCTTCAAACCACAAATTCCAGGGACGCCATCTCGATTTTACCCGAATCTGGACCAACCTCTGCAGCTGGGACCACGTTCACGACCTCGTACGATGTCCAATCTTGGTCAAAACTGCGAGCACTTCTTGCACCCGACATAAGTTACAAGCTTGTTTTCGATATTAAACAATTAACTGTCTCGTATCCTAGCGATTACGATTACAGTCAGACCTTGCCGTTCGCGGGGGTTACATTCCAGAAGAATGCCGCGAAGCGCAAAACCGCGATGCGCGAGTAAAACACATAAATGATAAAAACGGGGTTAGGTTCTAAAAACTAGATTTATTTATACTACGCAACTTAAAAAAATTCAAAAATACATAAACGTGCGTATACAAACATGCAAATACGTACAATTTCAAAACATATTCAAATATCTACATTTTCAAAACAAAATATAGAGCAAAAAACACCTAAACAAAAAACATTAAATTTTACAATTTATTTCAGGTCCGTTTTGGTAATAAAAGATTCAAATAAATAGGCTCAATAAGTGTGTTTACAAGTTCGTGATAAATAATGTTATTTAGGTGTTCATGACATAAACCACATACGTCTGCTTTATTTACTTACAGCCGGTCTTATGAAGGTCACTAACCTGACATTAACTTGAAATCGCTGTTAAAATAAACAAAAGCTCATCAAAACGTTGGCGCTTATGACATATTATTCATTAGTGAACTAATTTTTATTTGCTTTTGTTTATTTTAACAGCGAATTAAAGTTAACGGCAGGTTAGTGACCTTCATAAGACCGGCCGTTAGCGTGTGAAAGTTGAAACAGTTAACTTTGGCAATTCCATCCGCGAATGGCAAAGAAAAGGGAGCAAAAAGGTGGCCCGCGTAAAATCAAATCAGCGAACCGCAAAGGGCGAGGTCTGACTGTACATTTATTCTTATGAAAATGGGTTTTGATATCATCTATTAACTTATGAACTATTACTTTTTAATCACTTCAGTTTTAAATGCACTGTTTCACATGTTTATTTTAGCACTGCACGATGTCTGTTTCCTTTGATAGGTAGCCTAATTATTGCTCTTTGGAATCATTACTTCTTCTTACTGCTTTGCACCGTTTCTTTACCCTTTAGTTGTCTTGTCATTTGAAGGTGATACAATTTTTAATCATAATGCTCATATAATTTTCATACTTTACAAACCATCTTTATACGTATTATGTATATTAAAATTCATATCATTGTATTGATTTCACCAAACTCAAATCTGTCAGCTACATAAATAAATTAAGCTGCGTTTGCCATTCCTAGCATCAATTATTAATAAAACGCTGAACGTAACCCTCTTGATTCTGCCTTATCTAATGCTAACCTTTCTCAATTAACTTTTAATTATTGCTACTCATCTCAAGTGCATTTATTAGTATAAAATACTGACTTTATCTTGCCATAAATAAAATATTAATTCTGTCCTCACTTTGAAATCTTTCACTTTCGTGTTAGTTAAGCAACCAGAATTGCTGTAGGCAATAAACCCTACAGCTATCTTTATAGAAAAGGAGATCTACACAAGGGCGGGCTATCGCTATTCCCATGGAGAACAAAAGGAAATTGGTGGAAGGACTCATGTGTATGGAAAATGGGGCTTCAGTTTGACCAAAAAAGAGATGCTTGGTGTGGTTAGTATAGATAACTTTCATAATAATTATCGTCTAACGGTAGTTGTTACTCCTAGAACGTTTTGTAATATTCTTTATTCATTTTTGTATTTTCTTTAATAGTGTGTAGCTGAATTAATATTTTCAAAACCTAAAAACATGTACAAATTCCTGAAATTCTGGGGAATTTACACATACTCAACATCGTATTCTAGGTCCGTTATAGCAACATAAAGATAGAGTTAAATTTGATGTCATGATAATTTTATTGAATGTGTTAAATCATCTAGTTTAAAAAGAAGACATATTAAATACCATGTCATAATGCAGTATCGTTCAACCATGAGCGCATTTTAAAGTCTCTTAAAAAAAAAGCGTTCACACTTCCCCAAGTCTACCTTTACATATTATATAGGATCTCTGAATAAGCAGCAATCAAAGAGCCAGTTATTTATCTGTGGTGTAGATTTTATAGCCAGTAATTTTTCCGCCAATTATGAAGTAATCTGTTTTAACAATTAGGTCAATTCAGCATGCTTCATTAAAGCGTAGTCATACAAATGTTAAAGCTTTCAATATAATAAAATGCTAATATAAAGATGTTTGGGCAAAAAGATAATTACAATTCTCTAATTACACAACAAATGTACTTGTTATGTCCTAACATATTCGTTAACTAGGACGACGGTATCACTCATTAAAATAGCGAAGCACTTGTCACCAAGTTTTGGTGCTTTAACTTGGGAACATTCAACTTTATCGAACGTTTTTCACTTTTAGTGATACAAGCCGTTTGCAATAATCAGCACCAACATTTAAACAATTCAAAATAAAACAATTATTTTCATGTAGTACTAGTTATAAAATTACCTGTACTGCTATGCTGAGAAACTGCCGACGGACCAGCAAGCTCCAGCGATGCAGAAGCAGAGTCCAAACTATGAGACGGGTCTTGTTGTGGAACTTGCTGTAACAAAACAAAAACTTCAAGCACAAAAAAGTGACAATCTTATTATTATATTAACGATCCAACTGTTTCGTCGTCTCATAAAAGATAAGTTTTAAATCAACCTAAATCTGCTACGAATAACTATTTAATTGCACAGCCTTTTTAACTTAAATAACTATTACCAAAGTTATTTGCAGTGGAGGATCTTCAACACTTTCGTGCGAACTACCTCGGTGCGGCTCTGAATCACTACTGTGCTGTTTACTTCTGGCAGACATGCTGCAATCAGACGTGAAGCCCCCCGGATCCGGTTTTATAACAGTTCCAAGCGTGCTGCCTCCTGGCGAGGTCAACATAACCTCACTAGTATGTTCTTCCGAGGTCCGTTCTGCAGATCCAGACCCCGAACCAGTCGAGGTTTTTCTTAATCTTTTTCTGCAAATACAGACGTTGTAAAGTAGCCTATTACATTAACCCAGCCTAAACAACCTTTTACTGGCAGGCGATAAAGGGCAAGGTGAAGGTGATAAAGAATGTCTTTGCACATCGTCCGAGCTCCAGTTGGAATCTCCCGGCGTTAATAACTCCGGCCTTTCTGTTGAATTGCTCTGCGACTTTGTTAATGTCTGTTGGTCTACTGGTCTTTCTGCCAAACCTAAACAATTAAGCACGTTTATAGTGCACGAGTAATAAAAGCAATCATGGACAACTCATCAACTGACCTTTAATTTTCAACATTTCTGCAGTTTTCAAAATGTGCGGTAACTGTTCTTGTGAAACATTAACTGCTCCGTTATACATAAATTCAACCATAACTTTTAAATCTAGAAATTTGACATCTTTCAAAATAACTATCGGATGCTGGCAAGGATTTACAGTGAACAACGACTGAAAATATGTACTACAAGCTGATAAGACCACCTTGTGGGCTTGTAAGTGTCTTCCTTCAGCAGCTAAGGTAACGTCGACTAATGCCTCCGTCTTTAAAAATTCTGAGAACACGTCAATAAAATTCGGTTGATGATTGTTCCAACGCAAACAGTACTGTTGCATTGCCATTCTGTACTACTAAGAACACCTAAAAACGCACAGTCGTATAACAGAATTCCGTGTTTATATTTTCCATTTGTGCACCTACAATCAATAAATTGACCCCTAAATGGCAACCTTGAAATTTCACCAATGCGAGATGACATCAACACGGTTATCGCAATACTGCAACATAAATTAACGTCAACATGCGGAATCGCTTCAGTGACATCATTCGGAATGCTCACATAATAAAATTATACGCATTATCTGTAAACTAAACTGATAAATTCGCGTTACAAATAAACACAACACTTTAGGAAACACGATCCACCATTTTTGACATTTCTGTATATTGACGTAACGGTCGCCGCTAATACAGGTCGCTGTAACCGAAATTTAGATCACGTCTAGGAATAAAGTTCAGTGCGTAATGACGAAGTTGTTTACATTTCTACTACGACGTAGAAGATTTATTTACGGATGCGTACAATAAACCTTCTAATTACGTAAACGGATATAATAACTCATGCACTCTCATGAAGATAGCGACGTACTACATGACCACCTGATCGGACTATAATACAGAAAGTTGTGAGCATGTTGTACAGAAAAATGGCCTAAATTAAACGTACTCTTTAATCGGAATGGGAAAAATTCCGCCACCTTAAAAAATTGCTTTTAATTTTAATTCCTTTCAAACTTAGAATAGAATTAGAGTTTAAAGTCGTTAAAGTAGGTTCTCGCAACCAGTGTTGGGAACTGGGAGGGAAATTCCCTTTTTAGAGGGATTTTTTACTTTAAAAGAGATAAAGGGATATTTCTTCAAAAATGGCTATAAAAGAGGGATTTTTTAAAAGTTGGGAAAAATTATCAAAAATACTTTGCATTTAAAAATTAGACTGAGATATAAATACTAAAACTGTAAGCACCTTTGCCAATCGTACATATAATGATCGTCAAATAAATGTATTACATTTTCCCGAAGTATTATATTTGTCTTTACGACTGTAGCATTGTAGTCATAACAAAGATACTGCAGAATTAAAGCTTTGCCCGTCAGAGGTTTAACCATGGGCGCCGTTAAAAAACTTCTCAGGGAGGGGTAATATTTTTTCGATATTGAAATAAGACAAATTAAATTCACAAGGGTCTAAAAGAAAGAAACACTTATGCGCATCTAAAAAATGCTATTAGATTTAATAAAATATAAAAACCAAGTGCTTTACAAAGTTTGGAAAAAATACCTGTATCACCAACAAGTTTTGTGTATGTAAATCAAAAATAATGGGCATTTTATTTGTAAAATTTGCAAGCGCAAGGTACATTCAGATATCAGAAATAATAAAATCAATACGTGCTTTACTATATCATTACTTTATGGGTTGGGCATCAAAGCACACAAAATATTGAAGCAATACACAATAATGCTGACATAAAATTAATTAACAAATAAAATAATAGGTGCAAAAAATATACATACATACACAATAATCTAACAGTAGTAAACCTGGGAGTGAATAAGACTACCTTGAGATAAGTAATGCATGTATTTTAAATATTTGCAAACATTCTGTGCAGGTGCACTGGGATTTGGCAAGCCATTGAATTTATTACTTGAACGTGCCTAGACACAAGAAAACCCAACATCGGTCGGCCCTTATATAAAGGCGTCAAGAAACGGAAATTTAAATATTGTTTTGTATCGCGCGAGTGACAAATTCACAGACTCCTCTCATCTAGATATTTCGGTCATCGGCTTATTTCGGATTACCCAAAGAATCGGCTCTGTAAAGTGACTGGGCCCTTAGGGCGTGGTTAGTACGCACCAATCAAGGTTAATGTGATGGTAGATTATTTTTGGAAAAAATCCAGGGAGGGGTAAGCGCCCCTCCTTGCCCCTATATAACGGCGCCCCATGGGTTTAACATTAATAGTCTAATAAACTGTACGAAATGCTTACTTCTGAGTATATTTTTCTTCTCCCTATATTCCCTATTTAGTTATTTTATTCCAGTTTAAAGACGGCATTTGTAGTGGGCGTTGTTTGAATTATTGTTACCTGCATAATTGTTTCAAAAAATTTATAAATTTTGTAAGTACCTAAATGTGTTTATTCTGTATTTAATAATGCTACATTTATATTGCGTAGGTACGTTAAATTATTCTATTCTTCAAGGTAAAATTTATGAGTCTAGTTTATTACACGTATGTCGCTTTAAAATTTTCATCAGATTTTAGATTTAATCATCGTTTATTTTGAGCGAGTAGGAGGGACTTTTTGGTCAGATTTAGGGATATTTTGCGTTCGCTAGGGGGAAGGCCTGTTTTGTCGAGTTCCCAACACTGCTCGCAACCCTCCTTGTAAAGAAAACCGTTTCGAAGTAATCCATCGTTCTATTATCACCAGTGGCGGCTCGTGATAATTCTATTTGGGAGGCTCTCAATTTTTAACGATAACTAAGCATAATAATTAATGAGCCACCTACAATCTGTCAACGCTTTAATCCAAATATAATAGTAATTTTGTATTTTAATAATCCAAAAAGAAACGTTACATGCACAGAACAAAAAGTATTCAAACACAGCACAAAATACACATAGTGTTAAAAACGAAACACGATAAGTAATAATTTCTTTAATAATGGAAAACAAAACAGAGCATATACTGCATTATATCCACAAATCCATTTGTTTTTCTATTAAATGTCCACATAAAAATATCATGTAAAATTGGGAATCAGGAATGAGCAAACTTTTTAGCCGCGCCCCAATGTTTGTTCGAAATACGAACTTGGGCCTCCTACCATTGCTGGCATAATTTTTATGAATATTTGGTATTTTGAGAGGGCTTTTATGTCGATGATAATAATTATTATGAGAAATAGTATGCTTCAAAATTGTTTATTTTATTAAAACTGGAAATACCAAAATAATTCAAACTTAAAACACAAAATGAATATTCTAATAGGAATAAAAGCTAACACTAATAAACAAAGGAAAGTATAGAGTAATATTTATGCAAAAATAAATATCACATTTTAAAATGACAATACGAAAAGCACAAAAAAGAGTTTACGTTTCTATGCATATGTAGCGGACAACCGGCCACGCAAAAGGGCACACAAAAATAACACAGGAAACCATAGAAGTGAAAAATTCAGATTCACAAGCCGTCTAACCTAAATAAGTGGGGACTGCAATGGTAATGTACAGTCGCGGAATTAAAAATCCGGGCGAGTCTTATAGAGGATTTTTGCAATTTTTGGGTAATGTAAATTGGGATTTGCGTTTCTAGGTTAGCAATTGACAGTTAAACAATGAGGTATGCTGTCATATGCGAGTAATTATTTTGACTTTGACCAATTTCACCAGGTAACGTGATAAGTAAAGTAAAGTAAGGTATACCCTGAATCATTTTAAATGCCCGGATTTTTAATTCCGCGACTGTACAGCTCGTGAAGTAATAAAGGTCCTGAACGAAAAGCCACAATTCCCACTCAAATAAAACTACAAATTAAGTTTACTCGTGGATATGGTCGACGAAAAGGCCTACTCGAACGCAACGCTTTCATATAAATGATTAATAGTATTTATCCGCCATTTTTCACAAATAATCTACGCTATGATTGCCAAGTAACGCATGTGGCTGTATATAATTAGGTTCAATCAGGAAACGACTGCTGGTCGCATTCGGCCTATAAAAAAATAACACTTAAGATAAGCGTCGAGCTATTTCTCCAACGGGCGTAATTCGAAAAACAAGGAATTTTCCGTGGAAGCGTGAAGTAAGTGGCTGCGTGCTGGTGAAAACCTAGGGTGTCGAATTATTTGTCCAGCGGGCGGGTACTCTCGCCGGTACCTCGAAGCGGAAACGTGCGAACACGCCAAACAGATGACGATACCAAACCTGGTGAAAAAGAAACAGGATGAAAGATAACGGAAACGAGAAGAGCGGAAAAGAGTAATAAAAAATCCTGAAAGCAAATTCTGTAGAGTGTATTATAGTCTACGTGAAAATAGATATAAACATTCATCCAACCTCAGATTGCGGGCTGTTTTGTAAGACACAAACGGGAGCAGTGAAACGCTAAACCAGCTACACCGAATCTGTTATATCATCTACGGTTTCGTAGAACACACAGAAAACCCCGCACGAACACGTCACCTCAGAATCAAAGTAAGGACTTTTGAGATTTCCGAAAAGGAAATAGTGGCTGAAGAGCTATTCCTCAGCTCGAAACTGGGCACGCGATGTGTTGGAAGCAAAAGCACGTGAATCCAAAGGCAATTGAAACTAATTATGTTACCCGAAACGCACGACAGCGATCGAAGTTGCCGAACCTACGACAAAATCGGCGAAAAATTCACAACGACATTTTTATGCATGTAACATGCCTATATTTATTCTAACGCGGTTCGTGATGCGTCGATTGAAAGATCGGTTGCTTTGAGGTAGATAGAATTTCATGTAGGACATTTTCAGATACTTTCCCAGTTGTCTTCTTCTGATAGCATACTTTTAAACTGCTTATAAATAGTTAAATTTTAAATAGAGAAAAGGAGTGATGCGATGCCAAAACGAATTAAGAATATGAAAATGTCAGTTAACACCGACCCATAGGAACTCCTAAACAATACCGACAAATAGTGTTTGTTCCTCCTATGATTTTGCGTTATATAAAACATGTTTTTCCTTACCATGTACTGTATAATGTATTTTTTTTTATTTACGTTATGTTCTCTGTGTACTACAATTGCTTTTTCAATGCACCTTCAAATAACAATATTAACCTACCGATTTATTGAATACTAGTAGGAGATACTGTTACAGGGAAAACACAGTTTGCGACCTACAGCAGAGCTGAAAAGGCGTTGGTTGCTTAGTGGCGTAGGGAGGGGGGGGGTCTTAAACTGAAAGAATAGGGATTTGCTTGTGGTAGTCAAATTAGTGGGTAAGGGGACACATTCTGAGCTCCAAGATTTGAAACCTACCTTGTTTCGTGATCTCTAAAATATCATATTTGACTTCACAATAGGAGAAACTGCACTGCGCTTTACAAATGAAAATCATACAATAAATTTAAGAACTCTATTAAGATAACATTCACTTTAGTCACGAATTTTCTAGGCACAAGCGGGGAGGATGTTTAATACACGAGTGTCTACTCATAATGTGTTACATACTATGCTTTTTCTACGACCACAAATTTATTATTTCATTAAGATTTTGATTATTATGTTAGGTTAAATTACGCTTGACAAATGTCGAAGTTGACTGTTAAAAACTAACTTGATTTCAGTTTTGGTTGTGGCTAATAAAACAAATACTGTCTGAACCTAACTTCACCCGTCGTTACCAAAATCAGCCCGTGACTAAGAGGCACTTTAGTCACATGTTTTGATAGCGTGAGTAAAATGTCACTTAGAAACGTATATGTCAGTATGTTATATGCCATTTTAGTTACAGGAGTAGAAAAATACATTTAAGCAGATGAGTCTGGCAGGTGCGATCGCGACAAAGCGGTTCAAAACAATTCCTAAAGATCCACTCGGAGCGTCACGTCGTGCTATAAGCAAAAACCTAGTAGATATTCGTCCCACCCTGGAAAGCGATATTGGTAAACTAGCGCAGGGCGTTGAAGACGTTACTGCACTTCTAACCTCAGATACGCCTCAAACATTATTTTACAACATGCAACTAATTTTCTTATAAACATATACAAAATTAGCGATAATTTACGCATGCAATACGCGATATTAAAAAATATATAAGTTAGTTGGGTGCAGTAATTCAATTGTTGGCAAGATACGAAAATGAAGGGAAGTCTCAGACCCCGAACGATGAGTGAAATCTTTGTCGAAACTAATGGCTCGGTCGTCGCCAAGAGTTGAGCGATGAAGCTGGGCTCTCAAATAGAATTTGTGGGTCGAAAACGTAACCAAAATGAAATTCTCCAAGGATATCTACAGGCCAAACTGGCGTCAATTTACACGCGTTATAGTGGCGCTTTTCTCAAAGCTTCGTCAGAAGAATGGACAAAGATAGCTCGAAGAATAACTACGAGCAATCGGCGTGAATCCACACACTAACAACGACTGTTATCTATAGCTTCATCGAAATTTAGTATGGTCATAAAACGATAGATAGTAAGAAGATACGATGGTTCCTTTAAATGTGTCCGACTAGAAGTCGATTTGAAATTTCGCGAGACTGAAACGAGACGGAAACTGAATTTTTTCTGCATTTTGGGAAGCTGGATATATTCGACAATCATCGTAATTTGGCTTTCCCAAACAGCTACAATCATGGAGCAATAGTGGTCACTGACGTACAACCTTCTGCCTGAAGTCAGTTGTCGAACTGCTGATCGACCCCCCACGCTGAAATATTGGCGCGAAAAGAAGTTCGACGAGACAAATCACCAACCCCTTCTCCCCCTTTATGCGCGCCAATTGCAACGGCGGCGGCAATTTTCAAACGGACCTAACAATATTTATAACGCAGGAGAATACTGGTGGGTTATATGCGGTCGCCTTACTTTTCGTAATGCAATTAGGAATATCTTTTAAAGTATTTCTTCCATTTCGTTGGAATGAAAATGATTAAAATTCAACAAATCGGGTAGGATATAAAATTGAAACTGTAATGGTAATAAAAGCATTACTACGAATGCGATCACACATAAAGAAGCATTCTCCAATAATCATTTTAAGTACTGGGCTTTGGACAACTTAGCGAGCCAATAATTATAGTATAATTATAATCGCCCGAGACGAAAATTTTCTACCATTCTCTCCTGTTTGAACACACTTCTAAAACATGTACCAGTTCCACTCACCATGAAATTGCCGTTATTTGCATTAGCTATTCGCAATAAGAATGCAGCCAATTAGATCAAATATAGAACGAACTACTGCGATACATACAGGAATTTCATTACGCTAAGTAATTTGCTAGCTGGCATATTCTGTTTATGTGCGCAATCCCTCCATAGTGTAGATTAGATCAGCACTGAGTGTAAATAGTATTCGCAAAGTGGCATTAATTGTAACTTGCTAATAATGTTTTAATAAAGAACGTTGTTTCAAGTGTCGGAAAGTTACTACCTTCCAGCTTCTGGCTGATCACGGATAGTTCTGCGTTTTCAAAAATCATCCTAATAACAAAATCAGCATTTAAAATTTCCTTATCTCCATGAACACTGTTTTCATTAAGATTCAATTTTAATACATTTTGCTGGAGAAAGCACAATAGATGCTAAGAGTTTATAGCAAAGTTCTAATAATTGTCAGCTCCTATTCAGCACAACGTGAAGGACGGAAGAACAGTTTTGCCAGATGTCTTCCGTTTGTGTAACTTATAACTTACTCGTACAATAAATTTATTATTATTATTTCAGATAGAGACAGGTGATTTCTCTGGAAGGCCTTTCTTCGAATACCGAATATCCAACTATTATACCTGTTTTTGCTCCTCGCCCTTCTCTGTGGTAGCACGTCATATAGGTGAGATGCTTGTCAACGCAGCCACATCTCCAACCCTTATGATGTGCGATCTCTCAATATGGCCAGCAGGTCAGAGAGACAAAAACTGACTGCAGGTGAAATTGATCTCAAGTTCTCTAATAAAGCTAGCTTTCAATCTAACGAGGTCCTCAACAATAAGTAGCACCAATTTTGCAACGTGTTCTGGATACATTCGCCGATGTTTGGATAAGAGGTTGTGAAATTTCCTGCATTTTCGACTCTTTTAATTGTCTTTGCTAGATGCGAAAGATCGATGGAATAACGGAGTTTGCTCTCAATGTTAAAAAAGGTAAAGTTTCAGAGTCATTGCAATTCCCCAATTGGGTGCGGGCTGCTATAGTGATCTTGCGTCACTTTTCAGCCAAGAACGGGAATTATATGATGGGCGAGAGAAAGGAGGACTGGCGAATGGAAGAGAGACCAGGAACGGTGGACAAGTATTGCCCCGGCATTCGCCTCGTAGAAGGTACTCTGTTGACTCAGGAAAACCACCTAAAAACCTTAATCAGAGCAGACGGCCATGGGAATCGAACCCGCTTCCTTCCGAATGCTAAGAAGACGTGATAACCACAATGTTAAACTCATTTTCAACTGTATCCAGCTATGAAAAAAACATAACTCCTTTACATTAAACGCATTCCTGATCTATAGAGTCAAAATATGTTAAATTTAAACAACATTTTAATAATCAACGTTTGGTCACCTTTCGGTTTCCGTTTCCATGTTTGTCTCTCCAATTACCTTTTCTCAAATTTCCTTTAGAAATTACTTTGGGTATACTCCTCCATCTTCTTCCAATGTGTCGATTTTCCCTTTATTCAATTGATTGCCACTCTATCAGGATCTTTGAGAGTTCATTTTTCATATAGTTTATCTGAACCAAACATATCATAGTTTCCGCCCCCTTCCCCCTTCCTCTATTGTTGTTATTTTTCTATTGACTATATTTCTTATGCTTTCGTTCTAGATCTACATACTAACCCAAGGAAATAATTTCGATGGAGATTAAACTTTCTTTGTTTATTAATCTTCAGTCATATTTAGTACAGCTTTTAAAAGGGTGCGCATTTTGAAGAAAGTATGAAATTTTTACCATTTACTATATACCATTATGTTTACCTAGACATAGGGGAAGTCAGATTTAGCCTTTGATATCGTGAGAGGTTGTTGTTGCAGCACCATGTTGTCATGTATGGACCATATGCTGTTTTCTGTATGTTTCAGAATCGTGGCTCTTGGCTTGTTAATAAGGTAGTGATTTACTCAGTAAGACATTGAAGCCATGAGCGTAACTTGGGATATCACTTTGGGGGGCAAAATCAAGACTTCACAAAATTTTTAAACCTAAATTGCGAAAAAATGCTGCACTTGCACTTTCAAATCAAAATTTTGGGGGGGCCATTGCCCCCCCTTGCCCCTCCCAAGTTACGCCTATGATTGAAGCAATACATCCTGGTGAACCCTACCCAGCCGCATACATCCAAGCGATCCAAACCATCCGCAAGAACGAACTGGGACTTTTGTGTCTTCTGTCAAACAGTAACAGATGAATTATTACAGTGTCCTCTCATGTCCATTAAACTGTTCGTTGGTAGTGACTATGCATACTTGGCATATGCCAATTGACCTGAATCGGGAACGATTGAATGACGGGGATGGCACACAGCGGCACAGGAACTATAGTAATTACAGGGGGCAAAACATTTTTTCGAATGTTTTAACATGACTAAGCTTTATGTTCGACTGTACCATAAACACATTATTATATAAAGTGCGACTTTAGTCCATAAAACATGTCAATATCCAATAGTTATTATCAAAATAAATGCCATTTTATTCAAACCAGGAAAAAAGATTATATTAACTGAAAATTTTACAAATAATAAAAAGAAATTCATCTTTAATATATTACGGTAATAGGTAGGTATTCTTGATATCGATAACGCAATTAACCTAGAAGAAGCACACTTCAAAACTATCAAATGTTTCAGTAGCAACTTGAATTTCTAATGTGTCTAATATAAACGATATCTTATATATAAAAATGAATCGCCGTCTGTTAGTAACGCAAAAACTCGAGAACGACTTGACCGATTTGGATGATTTTTCTTTTGTTGTGTTCGTCTTACTCCCGAGGTGGTTTAGCAAAAAAGAAAATTCGGAAAATCCAAAGGGAAAGCCGGAAAATAAAATCATGTCATAATCCGCATCAGAGCTATTGTGCTGTTTGTGCCGACAATTCTCGGAAGGACAGTTTTGACCTGGGAGGCCCAGCCGCTACCTGCACCCACAGGGGGCGAAGCGAATGCAGGGTCGTCGCAGTCAGTCAGTCAGTCAGACATTCAAATTTGGTTTGTGTACAAGTGATTGTGAAAACAATTCGGTGTCGTTTTATAGTGTCCGTTACAATGCCAAAGGCACGACGAGCTAACATGGGTCGTCGAAGACAGTCAGCTGCGCGGGTATCTACTTTACGTGCCAACCGCAATGATGTAGTTGTTGCTATTAGCATGTTTTTAAAATGAAAGAAATCGAAAATTCGAATATCGGAAAAACGTTTGCTGAACACGCTAATAGCAGGCAAATCAATGTTCGGGCAGGACAACGTCTGTCGGGTTCGCTACCCCTTAAGAGGTGAAATGGGGTAAATAAGCCTAAAAATCGATATGGGTGTCGTTATTGAGGTTTTTTAGGACGTTGATTGCGAAAACGGCATTTATTTTTAAGTCCAAGACGATGGACATGACATAAAATTAAAACTTTATAGTGGTTAAACGGGGTTTCAGAGACAAATTATTTTTGAACAGAACAACGTTTGCCGGGAGGGGACGGAACGGGACGGGACGGGAAGGGACGAAACGGGACGGGACTGGACGAGACGGGAAGAGACTGGACGAGACGGGAAGGGACGGGAAGGGACAGGAAGGGGACGGGGCGGACGGGACGGGACTGAACTGGACGGGACGGGATGGGACGGGAAGGAATGGGACTAGACGGGACGGACGGGACGGGAAGGGATGGGATGAGATGGTAGAGGAGGAGACGGGGCGGGACGGGACGGGAAGGGACAGGAAGGGACGGGGCGGGACGGGACGGGACTGAACTGGGACGGGACGGGATGGGACGGGAAGGAATGGGACGAGACGGGACGGACGGGACGGGAAGGGATGGGATGGTAGAGGAGGAGACGGGACGGACGGGACGGGGACGGGGATGGGATGGGATAAGACGGGCTGGGATGACAGAAACTAATTAGTCATTATTTAATACAGAAATAACGAACCTCGCGCTTACGAAGTCGCGGGTACAGCTAGAAAGTAGCATATATTTTTAAGTCCAAGACGATGAACATGAAATAAAATTAAAACTCTATAGTGGTTAAACGGGGTGTCAGAGACAAATTATTTTTGGGCAAAACAACGTTTGCCGGGCCAGCTAGTTGTATATAAAAGGAAATCTTCTGCAGTGCGGTCGAACGTAAAGCTTTACATGCAGCTCGTACATAATTAGACCTCTTTATCGCTACGCTATACTCGCTCTGCATAAAATAGGCTCGTTCAATAAAGTCTTACATTATGTACTTGATACATAAATAACTATTATAGTTACAATTAAGCTAAAATGCTTTTCAGTCACGTATTCAATGGTCATAAAGATACAAAACCTGAAAGGTATACTCAGGGCCGGCGTCACACTTTTAGCCCGAGTGGGTAGTAAGGTGGGGGGATGGGGGGGGGGGGGGTAGTTTCAAGTGATTTTTCACAATACACACATCTGAAGGGATGAGAGATACAGGGTTACGATCAAAAATTGATAAAAATATACTTTGAGATGTCACAAAGTTCAATTTATTTGCTTTCGTTTAAAGATACAAATAAATCATTTTCGTAGGGCGAAACAAGACGTTCGACTTCTATTATGAACAATAAATTCATCCATTAAAGTTACTAAATCGAGCACATCAACTGAATCCGGGTAGGAATGCAAAATAGCAACGTGGTTTAGCTGTTTCTGTGCCATAGTCGATCTTAAATAATTGTTTATTCGACGCAAAACTGAAAAACTTTTTTCATTAGAACAAGAAGGTCTCGGTACTGTTATTATTAATCTCAGAAAACTCACGAATTCAAGAACGATTTTCATATAATGTTCATTTTCCCTGAGAAAGGATCCACCCCCAATTTCAAATTTTAGGTTTTGTTCGAAGTTTCGAGTGGGTAATTACCCACACGGATATTTTCGAGTGGGTAGTACTACCCATACTACCCACGTCAACCGCTGGCCCTGGGTATGCTTCAGTTTTTACTTTCTTTTACTTCGTAAAATATAGTAATCATGACTTTTGCGAACTCGAGATTTTTGCGGAAATATCCGTTTTCGTGTCTTCTCGTTCAGAACAAGTGGTTTTCGAAGTGATAGCTGTCTGTTAGTTTATGAGTGTGTCAATTTGTGAGTCTGTCAGTCGTATTTACAGCCCAGATGGTTTAATTCAAAATTTATATCTTGTTTTTATAAATTGGAGATCGTAGTCATTTTCGGTTAAAATATGGTAACCGGTAGAGTAGTGGTACTTTACTTTATGTTTTTTTCTGTTTTCCTGGAAAATGTTATAATTTTAATAATAATAATAATAATAATAATGGTTTATTGAGCATCGTTATTATACATACATACATGACATTAATTATATGAGTTGTAATAGTAGTGTAATGGTCCATAAGATTGATAAAACATTGATTTCAATAAACATGAAAAAAGCTGTTCCCTGAAGCAAATTGCTTGTGTGGGAAAGTATTGTACCTTAATCTAAATACATTCTGCCTGTTAACTAACTAAATGATATTTATAATATTAAATTATTATTAGGCACTAGTCAGTCTGTAATTTATTTATGATTCTATAATTATATATATATATATTTAGAGGTATTTATTATCAACTACTTTGTAATGATTCAATTGCACATTATATTGCAAGATCAGATCTAGAACTTACATAAAGATGTGTGAACAAGATGTAACATTGTTTATAATTATTTGATAAAAATTAAATGGCATAGAGCAAGATGATATATTGTGTCGTTATATACAACTTTGGTTCAAAAAGTTTATAAGAAATACAGTTTTTGAAAAAATCGTAGAACTTTCTCCAAAACTATTAGGAATAAAAATATTTAAATCTGTTATATATTACTTAATTATTTATGACTTGTCCAAAAAAGTTTTTGAAAAATCGCAAATTGAAATTTTTACAAGCAGTAAAAGTAAGTCGTGGTGACCACACTTCATTTTTTGTATTGTAATCGCAAAAAAATCACTTTCCGATATTTATTAAGATCTTCACGTTTCCGGGTCCCTAGATGACGGAAAACAGGTTTTCTCAATTCTGTCTGTCTGTCTGTTGGCGGTATAGCTCAAAAACTATTTGTTGAAGGACAATATTTTGCATGCAAATTATATATCTACCTGGCATGAAACCGAGAAAATTTTAAAGAAATATATAGAGGATGAGCATCTTAAAAAATAAAAAAAAATTATTTTTGCTTTAACTAAAAAATAGATAAAATTAGTAATTTGTACATAGCTCAGGCTTTATCATTGTTGAAAACGAGACCTAACAGATACAGGGTAAACATCACAAGTGGGACAGAATAGTTTGGTGTCTATAACGCAGCACAAACTCTCACAATTCGAGCACGGCCGTGGCTCAGTTGTGCAAGCGGGGGCACAAGCGAAAGCGGCAGAGTAGAAACCCGGCTCAAAATATTCGCCTGGGAGCGGGGAGTTTGCATCCCAGCGAATTACATATTTTTTATATTGATGTAATTCAGTTTTTGCAAATTGATGTAATTCGAGTGAGGGAAGTTCCATGTAAACCTTTCTATAGATTTTTTCAGATGGAAATGCAATCTAGGGAAGCCATTGACAACAAGTATTGTCACTACATTGCATTCTGTTGGTACATAAACTTCTGGTTATTATTTTTGCAATGGGGTTACGTTTTATGTGGACTGGTTGACACCGTAGTTATTTTAAATTGTAGTTCTGGCTATTATAAAATTGTCCCCAATACCTACCTAACTAGTTAAAACCAAATTATAAAATCACATTTCAAGTTTATAATAGCCAAAGCTACAATTTAAAATACTGAAGTGTCAACCTGCCGACATGAAACCTAACCTCACCACAAAAATAATAAGAAGTTTATGTACCAACACAATACAGCCTAGTGACAATGCTTGTTGTCAATGATTTCCCTAGAATTTTGGCATTTGCATTAAAATCTGAAATAAAAATGGACTATATCGAATCCTCCGCTGTCGATCTAAAAATAAAGACGTGTTAAACAAATTCTTCGTGTTTTATTTCTGCACAACCTACAATAGAACAACGAATTTTAGCATCTCGTATAGATTAATTGAAAATTTTTTAAAAACCTCATAGGATAGGTATTTCAGGGGGCAAATTATACTATTTGCCCCTCCGACATATTCTATGAGCGGGCAATCGCCCCCCTTGCCCCCCTTGCCCCCCATGTTCCTGCGCCCCTGATGGCACAGAACCCACTCAGAACTCAGTGGCACAAGAAATTCCGACTGAAGTTCAACCAAAAGGCGTTTGAGAAAAGTGAAGTTGAATGGCATTAACTATAAGTCAACCACGTAAAGGGTGTTCATTTGAATTTGTGGTTTAGTTAACTTTGAAATTGTTAGTCATGTCGTCCATTACATCATATGGTCAGACACATAACCTCACATGTAATTCAATATTTTTTTTCAAATGATACACAAGTAATTGGCACTGAATTGTTATTAGGTAGTCTTATTATAACAACAGGTAACTTACCATCTAAAAGTTGCTCGTTGTTCTTGCTGGAAAAACAGGTTACAAAAATCAGTTGCGTGTTATGACGGTTAAGAATTTGCGTGTAGTATATGATACGGCGTACATGAACAACAAGCACAGCTAACTAGACCACAAATTCAAATGAACACCCGTTACCCTTAATGTGCACATACGATCTGCTCACTGGCATTCACAGGCTACAGAGCTAGTTGCCTTTTCTGCAATGATCCTACTGGATGTGCAGATCTACATGACGTACAATATAAATGCAACTGTGCAGAGGTGTGTGCTTCACATGGAAAACACAGCTTTGTTGGACAAGCTTGCAGCAGAAGATGCGATGACCACTGAGGCAGAGGTGGTTGGGTTGAACCTAAAGGCAATGGTGGATATATTTTTGACTTCATAGCGTAGTCTTTGATGAGCTAGTGCTATTATTGAAAGACATGAGTAGTGATGAGGACACCTGACATTTTTCCTTCAAAACTTAAAATAACGAATCATGTTCTAAGCGAGGCCGAAAAAGGCTTTGCTATCGCATGTTTCTGGTTTTTTTTTAAATATATTTATATCATCCACCATGTCTATTACTGTAAGCTAGTAATACGACAATAACCCCAAAATATGAAAAATGGCAAGTAGTCAGATACACACTAAGCTACTGTGGATAGAACCAAGTAACTAGATTAAGCAACGTGCGAAATTTTTTATCCGCGATAGTACATTCACGAGGCAAAACACCTCGTTATTTCAAAATATGTAAGGGAATCAAACGTCAATCCGGCCTTCGCCGTAACCGAGATAGCAGTCGTAATAAGCGATAAGAATTCCCGCGGATATACGACTATTCTTTTTGATACAATAAATTCTTAAGCACCACACTTCCGCTTTTTTGTTGAGCTACGAAAGCTCAAACCCCCAAAACTGCAGTCGCGTCGTCCCCACTTAAGTGAGACGGTGCCGGCACAGGCAGCGGTAAACTCCACCTCCAGTAAAAAAAGAATAATCTGTGGCTGTTCCACAAATTTGAAATATCGTGACATGCTGTTATCTTTCCATTCAGCTATCTTTTTTAATGTATGCATACTTGCTTTATAAGTTTACGAACGATGATTGCGGGTCCAAATAATGTTCTATATTTAAGCATTAATTGTCGACCATAACATTACTGTATCTTCGCTTTCTATTTTCCCCTTTTTTCTTGAAATATTTCATAATATTTTGGGCTTTGTTAAGTCAGTACTTTGTAGAATTTCTTATCTTTCTTATACATTTCAGGTTTCTGTTGTTCTCTTGCCCCTCCTACAGTTGTCTATTTCTTTTCTCGGTGTTTTAGATTGTTTATATTGAAGCCACTGAAGTCTTTGTTACACCAACAATGTTATACTTTCTTTATTATTTATGATTTTCTTAAAGCTTCCTTTGTAGCTTCAATTTGGTATTATATAAGGATCTAGTGCTTTCTTTCATTGGCCTATCAATATTATCCTTAAATTTTATCATCCTCGTATATCTCTTGAAATTGTGAGCAAACGAATTATTGTTTCAAACAAGAGACACTAGAACGAAAGATATGCTAGATAAGCAGAATGTATAAAATTAATACAGTAAGGAATCATGGCGAAGACACATTGAATGGCAACTCGAAAATGGCCATTATGTAATCAAAGTAAAATATTACTACCTATTGGTACATGCCAAAAAAATAAGTAAAGAAAGTAAATAGCATCCGTGTTCGAACAAAATATCCAATTATTTTTTTTAAATAAAACTCATAAATAGCTTCAGTTCCCCGCTTTCATTTTCGCGACAAATAAGCAACATTTTATTAACAAAGTCGCATAAAGGACCCTTCGCGTTCTTAATATTTTATGTGGCAAAGGAACGACTAAAAAATAATTTCTATGTATTTGTACTCTGCAGGCACCATCGCACTTTAGAAAATAAATTTCCCTTCGGTGCTGAAAGGGAGCGAGCGGGTTCTGTGAGCAGAAACCTGGAGCAATAAATCAAACGCATGGAAAATTAATAAATCGCAAAACAGATCACCGAACAAGCAGCGAGAATCGACCGGCAAAATAAGAAACGTGACGAGAAACAAGCAGCGGCCGTAATAAAAATAAATCAAGACGAGCTGTGGTCTGTATTAAGTCCCAGAAAATATACTATACAAGCTCTACAAATATGAATTATTTATTAATCTGATAGGCGGTTTTCGTATTTGTTTCTACCATTTGTAAACGAAAACGTTTCAAATAGATGGCAAACGGTAGCCAATTTAGATTGTCATTTAACCTTCAAGTTGAAAGTACAATCTTCTTTAATTAATATTTATTTTAATCAACATAAGTAAATATAATATAAAATAAGCTACACTGATGGAAACAGTAATTGCTATGTAGTTTCTTGTTGATATAATCATTCTTAGTTGAAAATAGTTATGGTACAAGTGTGTTATGCTACAAATAATCCACGAAAGAAAAGTTTTTTCGAGCAAGGTCTAGATATGCGGTATGAAACCCATTTTCCAAATTTAGAAAATTATTTTTAAAATTAAGATTTGTTTATAAAAATCATGAAGTTGTTAAATGTATTGTCTACTTAGTTGTTACACGATAAAACGCGCAGCATATATAATATAATAATATATGCCTAGTAGACGACTTTCTGTCGCCATTCCTTCCCATTTATTACATTTTCTTTCCAGTTGTTACGTGTGGAAAGCGTAATTAACTTCAGTATTATTTAATCTAAAATGCACGGCCGTGTAAAAGCTCCTTTATTGGAACACGATCGGTGTGTAAACGCAGTATTAGCGTTTGGTAGGGAATCTGGTTTACCGGCGCCGGCTGTCGAAACAGCTGGGAGATAACAATTTTGTTTTGGATTTGCTTGGCCGCAAAAGGTAGCGTCCTTTCGCGATAGGATTTCTGTGTATTGACTTGTGCTCCAAGCTTATCTCGTGGCTTCAGATGTGAATTATTAATTGAGGAAGCGTGCTGGTATGCAGCTTAAAGAATTGGACACCTTTAAGGATTTCAGCGAGCATAGTAGGATAGGAAGTAACACAGAATTTCCTTGTAGTATTGGCTTCGTCTGTTACTAGACAGGCGTCATCTATTAAAGATTACTACTTCAAACATCACCCAAAGCTGATACTGATATTTTCCGATTGTTCCTTCCATCTTCTTACTTACTTGTTTTTATGTGTCAAAATTGTATAAATATGTCACGTTTGGCAAAGCAGTACCCATGTAGTTTTGGCAATCACATTAAGGTTCTTTCTTGTGTATTGGATGTAATATTGCTTCCTTCCATTCTTGCGACATTTTTTCCAATATCCATATGTCCCTGGTTACCAGAAGTGTCGTATCGCACAATTCCTGTCCACCGTATTCAATCATTTCCTATTCAATGTTAGCATTTCCTGGACTGTAATTATTTCCTTTACATCTTTGAACTCTGGTGTTTCTTTTTCTGTATTTTCCTCTCTTGGTTCCCGTTACTGAGGCTTCTACCACAGAGTCTATAGATTCTTTTGCGTTCGTTTTTTTGTTTAGTAGGTCATCAAAGTGTTCTACCCATAACTTTAGGATTTCTTTCTGTCCTCGCACTAATTTGCCTACCTCATTCTTGTAGAATACATATCTTGTTGGATATCAATCTGTTCTGTTTACTGGCTGGTAAAAGCTTCGTATTTCTTTGTTTCAGCATGTTTTCTCTTTTTGTCTCTCGGCATTTGTTTACATCTCTTTATTTCTTCTCTAAATTTGTTTGCTTTATCCTTCGTAGCTATTTCTACACTTTTACTTTTAACTTACACATTCGGTTGGTCACTATGGTCAGACGATCTAAGCCGACATTCTGGTTAAATACATATATCAGAGTAAAACCGCCACCGTGAGAATTCGTGAAAATATCAGACATTTACTATAGAACCGTGGAGTCCGATAAGGTGTCTTTTAGATTATTTATTGCTATGTAGAGTACATAGAGTACATATGTAAACAAAATATATGGGAATTTTACATGGAAGGAAAAGTGTACTCACTTCGACAACATTGTAGCTTATGGATCAATCAGTGTAGTACATTGCCTGCTCTAACCTAAGGAGTTAAAACTTTTACTCTCGTAAGATCAATGTTAGGATTAACTCTGCAAAATGCATTGTTACAGGTTAAAACCCATTCACTATCTGCAACAGGGTTAAATGGTTGCCGCTGTTAACTAGTGGTATGAGTGGGGTCTTAAACTGGAAAAACAGGAAAGTGAAATCAGTAGGTACGTGGAAAAATGTCTAGGGTGCCACTATGATAATCTGAATGCCTGTGGTGAAGCAGACGTCCCTTCATCGCCATAGAAAATTTCCCAGCGAAGGAACATATCTACGGTCCTCAGCTCCGAGATTTCTGAACCTTGAAAATGCTGACTTACATACAAAACACGCGTAACTGCACTGCGCTTCACAAATGATAATTATACAGAAAATTACAAATAAATGTATTAAGACAACATTTATAATATTACATTTGAGCGAACCATCCTTGCAGCTGTGACCGTTAAAAAAGGGCTTATAAAACAAATCCTAAGAATTCTACCTGCGCGTTATCAGGAAAGACAGCAGGTGGACTCGACAAAAAAATTCTACAGAAGAAAATAATATTGATACACTGGTGCAGAGTGCTAAAGGCGGTACTGCACTGTTAAAGGGGATACGCCATAAAGCTTCTATTAGAATATGAAACTTATTTGCTAAAACATATGTCAAAATTTACGATAATTTACGTATAAAAAATCTTATTCGTGCAGCTTAATTTACACATACAACATGAAATAGTAAATATAAATCAAACTTAGCTGAAATGTAGTTCAGTCGTCAACCAAATACCAAAATCAAGGAAGGTCGCACAAAATCTTGACCGAGCTGGCCGCCAAAAGTGAGCGGAATTTGCGGGCTTGCGAATGCTAGTGCTCCTGGTTGGAAGATCCACGGCTTGAACGACGTCCAGCAATGCTACGCGCTATAACTAGAGGAACTTTTCCAAAACTTTCTTTGAAGAATGAATGGTGGTACTTCAGGAATATCTACGGAAAGTAAGCGTAAATCCACACGCGTTAAACGGAAATTTTTTCCAGTATATTTCGGGATCCTGGAGTTGCGAAAGGATATATTGTATTGATATAATATAAGGCGCCGATGACGCTGCCATCATACAGAGCGTAGCTGGACACAATATGGGATGTTCCTTTGATTATATCCGACCATAGGTGAATGTGAAATTACACTAAACTCAAAAGAGAGACGCTATTCGATATTTTAAACCGCAAGCCTGCGCTTCGGGGAGCTAGAATATCCGACAAGGTCGTGATTGGATTAACCGGTGCGATAGGGCTTACCGAGCGGCTATCTTCACGGGACGAAATAACACTCGCACGTCGCGTCTGTCTCCTCGTGCTCTAACACGAGAAGTTCGACGATACGAGTCAATCGGCCTTCTCTGGTGCATGTATTTAAAAGCTAACGGCGCCATTTGCAGTTAAAATGGTCAAAAATAGCCGGAGAAGGTTCATTAGAAGGTGCACAACTTTAATGTTAATTTTTTGTTACGATGCTATAGGAAACATAGTTTTTTCTCGAACGTTTCGTATATGTATTATGTATATGGCGCAATACATCATGAGTCAGTAGTCTTTTGTGAACGACATTAATGTTAAATCGAAAATACTGATATGAATACATTTTAAGCCTTTGTGATTATAATAGCAATTAATAACATCAAATATTATTTTATAAAATGTTCCAGAAATGTGCTAGTTTAATTTTTGTAAATAGTATAAAATAACATTAGCCTTGATAATAATTTGTAAAACGGTATTAAAAATAATGTTAGCCTTGATTTGAACAAAATGTAATCAAAGTACACTTGGAAATAATGTAGAACAATGTAATACCGAAGAAAAATAATTGGAGGAAGGAATTCAAACTGGGAGGTTGACACAACAAAGAAGCTGACCTGCGGTTAATTAATTAAATCATTAACGATGGTAGCCAAAACCGCAGATCAACCTTCTTGCTACGCGTACAACACGGAAGCTCTGAAAAATTTCGTACACTTACCGCGATGGCCGAGCTAACTCAATCAGCGATATGGTCGTGGGTTCAAATCACCAGCTATGCACCCCTGTAAAGTCTTCAAAAAAATATTATTGTGCGCCAGAAACCAGATGGTTTCGATTAAAAATAAATGAACTACAAGTAATCAGAGTTTATTAAATATTAAATAATCTTACAGTCAATAACAGTGATTTACGCAATATGGAGTTTATTCAAAATTTGCAATAACACAAGCAAACAAACCAAAGGTTGCCACACGCGTTAATACAAATAACCCCTTTGTGGGTCGTTAAATTAATTGAAATAGCAAGGTAAATCGAGTGATATGCATATCGCTGTCATTTATAAAAACCCTTTCTGTCTAGGCTCTTGTAAGCAAAAAAACGCGGGTGCTCCTTTCACAAAAAAGGCGTAAAATGCACATAAAAATTCAAATCTATCTTTAATTAAATAACAGTCAATGTTCTACTCAATTGGAAACAAATTGAAGTACTGGTATAACCAGCCCGGGTTTAACAACCGAAAGCACTAACCTCTGTCGTCCTGTACTTCTTAAGTGGTAGTGCAGTCGAGGGGTTGCTACACAGGATTATTCTTAACGCGATGCGGCGGTTTGACCAAAAAACAGACCAGAGACGGAAAGCTGGCCTCCAAGTGTAAAATTATCAGGCGAAAATGATTACTTCCAGGTAAAATTTAATAATAATAATAATAATAATAATAGGGTTTTATTTTCCATTCCAAAATAATATAAATAAACATACAAATTCAAACCAGAAAACGGGAAATCAATACATACATACCAAAAATTTCCGGATAAAAATAATTCCTGGTAAAAGCTAAAGAAATGCAATTAATATGAGGATAACAGAAAGAAAAACTCATCATACCTGAATCAAATTATCAGCTCTTGGAAACAAAATACTTGTAAAAATTGGTTGAGCGCACGTACTTTTGACTTATTTAAAAATCAAACCTCGACCACCCGAAACGCGTCGGCCGGGGCTAGAAAACAAGTGCCGGGCCCGAAACTTTCGCTTCAAAAAGAAAGTTCGCATTCCTACGGCCAGCGATAACAAATAGAGCGGGTCAAAAATGCACCGTGCTAACGATAGCAACCCAATACAGGTACAAAATTCGGTGAATTGGAAAATTTAAGAATTCGAAATGCAAGGGATTATAATTCAAATCAAAATATACAGGTTAGGCCTGAAATAATTTGGTAAATGGCGAAACAATTAAGCGGAGCCAAACAATTGTTTCAAGGTGCTAATTTGGCTTCCCCAGTAAATAATTGTTAAATTGTGAATAAATACTCTTTTCCCAATTCAGTGAGTTTTAAAATTGATTGTATATCCTGTGGGTATGCTGGAGTCGAGTGCATTGATTCGTAGCACCTCTGCAGAAGCTTGAGAAAGAATTTGATCTGTGCATCAAGTGGACTCCCTGGAAGCTGGATGTAGGAAGTGACCTTTATAGAAAGCAATGGAGCCCTAGGTGTGGGCAACCGTGGGAGCTGGAAGAAGTTTTTTGGTGTCGCAGCGGTCAAGCTACAGGTGACGAGGCTTGGATCGGCAGACCAACGGAAAAAGACGGGGCCAAGCATCGTGGAACTTGCTAGGAACTCGAGTTAAGCCCTAATTTCGATTCCAAAAGCAACAGAAAGATCAGAAAACGTCACCCTAAAAGAATTTAGTAAATTTCTTGGTGGCGTCGGTTTTATGAGCACTTCCGGCACAAGCGTCCTTTGAGTGTGTTTTGTTTGTGACTTGTATTTACTTACGGCAATTGTTATCACCTAGGCAGCGCTTTCACAGATAATTGTCTAGTACAACGAACTTGTTTTTTTTCGAATTATTGGAACACCATGTTTAAATTAATTTCCCCTTTTGTTAAATGATATCCTGTATGGTCGCTATTCCATTAGTTGAATCACCATTTCAGAAAGTGTTTACTCTTAATACCACGATAGTTGATTTGATAGCAAATGTATTTCTTGTAATTTATACAAATCAAAATAATACTCGCAAGGATGTAGAGACCCGGCGAATATGAGATTATAGTCATTTATTTAAATTAATAAACAGTTTACAACAATTATTAAACAATAGTAATACACACCGAAATATTGTTTTACAAGTTTTGTAAATGGTTATCATGCTATTATGTTTAAAGTGAACCAAATAATGCTACATCGATAACGATTTTCACTGCTTTCAATATTAGTGACAGACAGTTACTCGTAATTTATCGATTTCCTCCTGTACTATTATAAAACAACCCGAGGATTGTAGCTGGTGTGTTTTGATGGTCAGCGTGAAAAACGAGCAAGCACCAGACAAGACGTCAATAACAACGATAGCATCTGTTTGCCTGGTCCTGATGGTGCAGCAGGAAGGAAGATAGACCACTTTAATCATTAATCCCGTCGGATTAAGATTGGGAGAAGCAATTAAGAATTATCGATCGGAGTCTTACTTCGGTGAAGTAGGTATCGGTCTAAGTTCCGGATTCGATTTCCGGAAGGAATAGCCCAGCTGTCTGTCTTCTTACGCCCACTTCCAGCCATTTCCAGCCCCGTTTGAGAGCGTGTAGTGTTTGAGGTGGCCTTCTTGGAGTCCATTAGACTGACGACACAAAGCGTGTTTGTTCTAGATTAACTCTTGCCTAGAAGGATTTCGTCGATCACATAAACGGTCGGCGTTTTACTTTTTATTTTCTTGTAAGTTTTTGCGATACATCATTTAAAACTTAATCTCACTTAAAATTGACGTTAACACAAACCTTCCAATTTGAATATAAAATAAATGAAAACTGCAATGAAACCTGTAATGTGTCTAGCAGTAGGGTGGTTCTTTTTGTAATTTTTTGTAGCAGCTGCCGTCGTGTTTTAATAATGCAGCTCTAGAGTCGAAAATCCCGTTAAGCTTCTAAAAGAGCTAAGTAAGCACATCATTTATTAATTCCCTACATTAACATATCCTCTAAAGTCCTGCTTAAACCTGAAATTATCTTGATTAGCGTTGTACTGTTTTACGGACAATACACGAATCTACTAATTTAATCTGTTTTTGAAAATCAGATCTCTTCGATCGGTAGGTATATCACGTATTTGGCCAATCAGTTCTGTGTTTGGTTGAGATTTACTTTATTGAAACAATTTCATTAATTCAAATCTGATAAATTTAATTTTGAGCTACTAAGCTAAGAGTATGATGGAAATGGTGAGGCACACGTTGTTTATACGTGTACAGGAATTGTAGTTGAAAAAGTAGACCACATAGGGGTATGAGACACCGCTAGAGATATTACGATCAGAAGTTATCAATACGTTTATAAAAGTTACTAGCTGACCCGGCAAACGCTGTTCAGCCCAAAAATAATTTGTCTCTGTAACCCCGTTATACCACGATAGGGTTTCAATTTTATGTCATGTCCACCTTCTTGGATTTAAAAATAAATGCAATTTTCACAATCAACGTCCCAAAAAACCTCAATAACGGCACCCATATCGATTTTTAGGCTTATTTACCCCATTTCGCCCCCTAAAGGGTTGATTTTCGGAAAATCACGAATCACGAATGTCTATTTAATATTATTTTTCCTTACAAAATTAGAACCCCCATATTACCCCTTTAGGGGTTGAGTTTCGAAATATCCTTCCTTATTCCTTGTACACATCATAAAGGGAACCTCTGTGCAAAATTTCAGCTTTCTAGATCCAAGGGTTTCGGCTGGGCGTTGATGAGTGAATCAGGACTTTTCTTTATACATATAAGACTAGTCTTAACTCATCAACAAAAATGAGTATTATGATGAAATCGTATATTGCAATACGAGTCACAAGTATTGCTTACGACCCCGACCATTTTTAGTAACTTATAATCTGAGAGTGTGTAAAGATAGTAACTGCGTTGGTGTTAAAGGTAGTCTGTAAATTAATAACAGTTGAGTCTGTCACGCCTGATAGATGTAAACATGATAACTCGAGAACGATATAACCTATCACGATAATTTCTTCGCCCGTTTTTTGTAAAATATTAACGCAAAAAACTGAAAAGATATTGAGCGAGATCAGTCGCTTTTCTTCTGTTGCTGTGCTTCCGTTGTGAAAGTTGTTTTTCCTTCCCTCTTCTTTTGAAGTGATGCTTTTGATATGTATGCGATGGTGATGTGCTTGAGGGGATTTGCTTTTGCGCATTTTATAAACCATCTTTTAGATGGAATCAATATCGATAGTATTTAACTGAATCACTGCGATTTGCAGATGATGTAGTCATCATCAGGAGAAACGAAGAGAAATTGTAACAAATGCTATTGGAGCTAAATGCAGCCTCGCAGACCATAACACCCCAAATGAATTTCAATAAAACGAAAGTAATGTCCCATTCACAAAAACAATTCTATGTAAAGAAGCTGCAAAAATTACAAGAAAGGTAAAACTAGGTTGAACGACCTTTGTAAATCTGAGTTGCGTTCTAAGGAACAAAATTGGAAACAACACAATTTACCATGGAAAGAGCTGTGCTCGGTATAAACCTAAGAGACCGAATCAGAAATATAGAAATTAGACGATGCATACATGTTACCGATGTCGTACAAAGGATCGCGAGGTTAAAATGGACCTGAGTTGGACATGTCGCTCGCAAAACATCAAGTGTGTCTCGCATTACCAGATGGAGAGCAAGGACAACTAAAAGAAGCGTCGGACGACCACAGAAGAGACGACATAAGAAAATCGCTGGGAATACACGGCACCAGACAACCCAAAATAGCACAATTTGACAAAATCTAGCAAAGGCCTATATCCAACGGTGGATGAAGGAAGGCTAAGAAGAAGAAGATCTTCTTAGTTGGTCTAGGGCGATTTATCTGATCTGTTCTTTCTTTTTCCTTTGGATTGTGGATGATTATGACATGGGATCGATGTTGATGTGTTTGGGAGATTTGCTGTGCGGATTTTTTATCTCTCAAACCATCTTTCTAGTTGGTTTAGCGCAGTTATTCTTTGAAGGTTCTTTTTTTCCTCTTTGAATTGATGATAAGATATTGGTTTGGTGTTGATGTGTTTGGGGGATTTGCTTTTGCGGATTTGTATCTCTCAAACCATCTTCGTAGTAGGTTTGGCGTAGCAGCTGTTTGCTTGACTTCATTTTCTTTCATTTCTCTTTTAGATTGGCGGTTAGAATATTGATATGGATGTGTTTGTGAACTTTGCCTTAGCGATGATTACTAAATAATTACTAAGCGTATTCCGGGTTATATAACGCCCTAATCTGAACCAAGATCTTGGGGTCTGCAGGATCATTCGGTTAATTATGAATAACAACTGAATGTTCTTGTATTTGTGGGTTTAGGGTCAAATTCAATTAGAACCCAAAATTTTACCTTTAATCACGCTATCGGGGTCTTGCACTTTTACTGAGTAACCTACCGGTAATGCAAATTGCTAATTTTACAGTCACCTATTTTTTGGTATTACTGTTTTATGCTAATTATTCGAAACATTTGATGATGGTATTTATACATTTTAAAACGACTCACTTACTATTGTGATATTTGCTCACTACTGAGCTATTTATTATGATATTTTTATCTGGTATGCTGTGTTTTTGTGTATGTACTACCGAGTACCTTGGTTGTTCTAAATTATACTGACTCGTTATTTATACATGTGCATTATATTTGTACCCTTGTTGTCTTCTCTCTTTTTCAGGGATTGCTTAGTAGCGTAGTGTAGTAGTTGCTACTTGGCGTCCATATGCTTAAGATTAGAGTCTATTGTTTAACCCACGAGCTGCTCTGGTTGAGAAGTCGGCTGCCTTTGCTTCTCTTCTACTTACTGTCAGAATGACGTAACAAGTTATACATAATCTTTAGCCTCTTTTACCGTTCCTTTAGCTCAACATCTTATTTGCGTTTTGTAGTGTGCTATAGAATTAATCTCTCTCTCTGTCTCTCTCTCTCTGTGTCTCTCTCTGTCTCTCTCTCTCTCTCTCTCTCTCTCTCTCTCTCTCTTTCCCTCTGTCTGTCTGTCTGTCTGTCTGTCTGTCTGTCTGTCTGTCTGTCTGTCTCTCTCTCTTTCTCTCTCTCTCTCTCTCTCTCTCTCTCTCTCTCTCTGTTTTTTCAGTTTCTTTTGTAGGTGTGTATAGTTAAACGATTACTTTTCTTTCATCTCTAGTACCTACCATAGTTAATTAATTTCTGGATGTCTAACTTTCTAGTTTCGTACCCTTTTACTTCCCTTGCCAAAGGCAAACGAAGTACTGCAATCGTAAAATATCACCTTTTGGGATTTCTTCAGATATTCACAATTTAGGCTCTCTAGATGACGACAATAGTACATTATGCAATTGGTTTAGATAAGTGATGTTTTACTGAACAAGTATGGCCATAGCCCTATCTAAGTATGAAAATTAGAATTTAGAGAGGGCTATGGTATGGCCGGTTTAAGTACCAGCGTCAGCGAGTGCTTAAACAGCCATACGAGTTCAGTAAAACCACATTTCCAACGCCTTCCGTATATTATTTTATCGCATTTGATATAGAAATAGGGAATATATGATAGTAATGATTTGCACATAGTTCAGGTTTTTACCCTTGACGAAAATTGAACCCAACAGATACAAGGTAAAAGCGACAAACATGTTCAGCGCTCATCGCGTCGTTTATAATACATACATAAGCAAATTGAATTGATACGCGGCTTAGTTTTTAAAATGCCGGACTAGTAATCGGATCTGCCTGGGAATGCGAGTTTGATTCCCACCGCCGCAAAAGTTACTTTTTTTTAAATTTGTAAATTGATGTAATTGGCAGTAATAAGTGTTTCCTTTTATTGTTTCAGTATTATTAGCAACGTTAAGATATGTTTACCCAATTATTCAAAATAAAACATTTATAAATCTATGTACAAGTAACAACTTGTAAATTATGTGTGTATCACTTAATAAAAATTCGATATTATATGAACCATCACATTCTTTTACCAATATTGATTATTTACCATTGTTATTTTTGATTATTTAAATATTCCATTCTTGACTATTGTATTTTACTTTTTAATTATCCTTTTTAGTGCAATTATATACGTTTTAATATTAAATTCTTTAAAATTCGTTTATATCAGGTTTCTGAATTTTTCTGATTTTCCTGGATTTTCATTACTCATGTTAATATTTCCTGTTATCCATTTCTTCTGTCTTATTTTTTAAATGTAAATTATTCTTTACCAATACTCTTTTCATCCAACAATTACCTATTCTTGGTATAATTATTCAATTCAAATTATTATTATTTATTCTTAATTACCATACCATCAGTCCTTTTTCTTTGTCTCTGGCTCTTTTTGGCTTAGTAACAAATTTTTATCTTGGCTGCCACATCACGGGTTCAATTCCAAGGTTTTATTACCTTATTGTTGAATTATAATTCATCTCTCTTTACTTAATCCACATTTAATAATACATAATACAACATTCTATCATCATATTCATTATATCTTTACTTATTAACATTTAATCTTCCCGTTTGTAGCAGACGCTTTCCTTCTATTTAATAATAACAAATCCATCTTATTTACTTTTATTCCAGTTGTTTTAAAAACGTATAAATGTTTCAAATTATTTAATCCTTTATAAATAAGGATTTTGCACCACTATCTATTAAGCAAAATATTCATGATTTATTTCGATAAACTTTTAAAAATTATTAAATTTGTGATGTTTCATATTTAATTGTATTTTTATAACAGTTTTATACTGAATCCTGAAAAACAAACCTTAAAATTACCCTTTAACATATTTACAATCTGAGTTTACATTTTTCATTAAATATCCTTCCAGTATAATACTATGTCATAACTTAGATATACAATGCCATATTTTCTTTCCTGTCACTTCTTTAAATTGTCTTTTATTCTTCGTTTAACTTTATGCTTTTTAATCTTCTCCTTGTGTTTATTTACCTACTTTCATCGTCATGCAGTGTTCTGTAATTAAAGTTTTTTTAAGAACTTCAGTATATCTTCGTGGATATTTACTGTTATTGTTCCTTATTAAATCGCTTTCTCGAGAATTTTCAATTTTATTTTCTTGTATCAAACCTATATCATATTTATAATAGTCAGTATTATTTGTACCAGGCTTACACCAATATGTTTCTTCTCGTCTGTTAATATTAAAAGCAACAGCTTGCATGCCATTTATGTTGTCTAATTGTTCGAATTTTTCAATGATAACTTTACCTGCCTCTGGTAACTGTTGCAAGTCCTCTTCCTTTGCTGTAGTATTAAGCAAATCACTTATAACAACATTTACCTCGTCATCTATGTTTTGTCCATTCTGTTTTACTTCCTCATTCTTATCCGTAGAATCATCTTCCTTATCTACATAACTGTTTAACTTCTGATTTATTTTATCAGTTCCCAATAATAATTATTGTTGATTTTCTAATTTTTTTTATCCAAATCTTCTTTCAAATCTTTGTCTAATTCTTCCAAAATTAATTCGTTTTCAAAGGTATTTGTTCTAAATATAACTTCCAATTTAGAATTTTCTAACTTCTGATAAATATTGTTTATTTGAAATTGTAATTCCTGCTTATTTTCCAATTTTACTTTATTAAAATCTTCTCTTAGTTGGTTTAACGATTCTTCCATATTCTTCTTGATTGATTCTTGCAATCTTCTTTCTCTTTCCTCAGCGTCTTTCTTATTTTCTTGTTTTAGCTTCTCTGCAGTATTCTGTATTGAACCCTGCAATCTACTTTCCCTTTCTGCGCCATCTTTCTTAATTTCTTGTAAATCTTTCTGTAACCTGTTATCCCTTTTCATGGCATTTTTCTGTAACCTGTGTTCTCTTTCCTCCGCATCCTTCTTATTTTGTGCCATAAATTTCATTAAATGTTCAAAATTTCCCTTTGTTATTGTTTGTCTTCCTGTACTCTTACGTGATCTCCTCGTACACCTACCTCTTGCTGTTCTTCTTCCATTACTACCTCAGCACCACTCGCTACTACTTCCATTTCTTCCTGTTCCTCTCCTTTTTCCTCTTCTGTTCTTTTGCTTTTCCGTGTAATTCTTTTATCTACTATTTTATTTATTTTTTTAGTCAATACTTATTTTCCGTTATTATTAGGACCTGTTATTAAAATATGAATTATTATTGCTCGTCTTGTATAATTGTATTTTTATTAAATTTTAGTTTTCAGCAATATTTCAACCTTTTTCAAATAGTACCAAGTTTCTTTACCGTTGTACCCCTATAATAAATCCTATTCAAGTTGATTCTTACTAACCTCACTTTAGATTGACATAAATGTGGAGATACAACGTAATATATTACTTTAAATTATCTAACAATTACAAATTACCATGAGCCACAAGTTGTTGGCGCCATAAATATGCTATGTCGAACAACGTGGTTTATTTTTGATTTTTACTAGCCTTACGTTTGGGTCGCCATAAATATGCTATACCTTCACGTATAGTGATATTAATCTGTTTATAAATTATATTTTTATCAATTTAAAATTGCCCTATTTATGATTTGAATATCAATATTTATTCTTTGTACTAACTCCTGAAAATCAGGATTCCTTTTATCGAGATTGCTTATTCTGAAATCTGATATTCTGATTTTTATATTTTATTTATAAGTCAAAAATAATTTATGTCAAATGATATATCAAACAGATTTGAAAATTAAATGGCAAATACCATATCGTTTCATTGCCACACAACAATATCAACCAGTAAGTAATTCTTTAATAACAAATTCACCTTTTTAGTCTTTATTTACTTATTTCAGTGCTTACCTTACTACTTAATATCACTCACCTTTCACTTGAACTTAACAATGTCCTGGATGTTAACCAAGCTGCTCCACTCTGCCAACGACTCCAACCTCTTCAGTCCCCAATCACAACAAAAGGCTCCAATGACAGACAAGATGTCCAAGTGACTAGAATTAGGGATACAAACTCTTCCACAGCCAGGAACCAAATAGACCCTCGCTTTAGCCACCTAACTCCTCCTTAGCACCAACAGCTCGACGTAATCCAATTCAATTATTATACAATGTCAAATGTAATTATTCAATAAACTTCACTTAGTATTTTACTCCAGTTTTTTCTCATTTGTAGATTAGTTCTGCTTTTCAATTAGTTTTTCACCACATACTTGTAAACTTCCTTAGTTTTATTTCTCTTCTTCTTAGGTTAAATTTCATTTCCATATTACTACGCCAATTTAGTTTTACACTTAACCTTTTTTAATATCCAAACATTACTTTTTAAAATAGGGTTTATTTTATACTTTTAATTACACCAAAAATATTTACTGCTACATTTTTTTAAAATTTGTTATCTCAGTAATTAAAACAAAGTCCTTAACGATATCATTTTATACTTTTAACACCCTATATACTTTTTTTTATTTCTACCTACTATTTATAATAATTTATTTCGATTAAATATTTGTCATTCCCTTCAAACCTTGTATTTTTAAATATTACATTATATTTGAATCCATCTGTTTTTCAAATAGCCATATTCCACTCAATTATAAATTCTATTTTCTTTTCTAATTGCATAATAATTATTCATATTCCCAATTCATATTTAAATTGATCCTGATTATTTTTAACTATTGTAATCCCTTAATCCCATTATAATATTGATTTTTATACCCCTGTGGATATCATTACAGTAATTTCTATTATTTAAATTTATTTTTACTTATTAGTGTTTTTATAAAATGGCAATGTTATTATATTTTTTTCTATTCTTCAAATAATGAAAAAACTAATGATTTACAAATAACACAGTTTTTGCAGAAAGAAATAACCATAACTTTTTAAGCTGTAATAATTACACTGCTATCCTAAAGCATATGTGAGATATAGTGGGTTTAAGTGTTTTTGTAACTAATTTAGCTCATACTTATGTCGACGTAACACTGTTTTTGATAAGTAAAAAACCGGAAGTTTAGGAAAAAATGTCTGAAAATGCTATTTTGGTGGCTTTTAACATAAATGCCATTTTTAGGTATATTCGCCAGCTTGGTTCTATTTTGCAAGAAATATATCTTAAAGGCGGTCTAGGACAAGTGGTCGCCGGGACAACTGCCCGCGGCCAATTGGCCGCGAGACAAGTGGCCGCCGGGACAAGTGGCGGCCGGAACAACTGGATGTATCAATACAGAACGCTTTCAGCACATGATAAATCAACTAAGTCAAATATCAGTCAACTCAAAATGTACCTATAAAGCGGCTGTATTACCAAATACCAGCCTTGTCAATTTTTTTCTTTGGTCATTTTTTTGTGTTTATATTTTTTGTATTTTTTTTTGTTTTTTATAATTTTTTTGTGCTTTTCTTTTTGTAGCTTACAGAATATAGAGAACACCCTAATAAGGTACCTACTTACAAGGATCTAAAAGGTGGATAAATTTACAATATTTACGTAATATGCGATGTTAGTTGCATATTTTACAATATTTAGTTACGAATATTGAGATGGTATTTAGCTCTCCACTCAACTCTAGTTGCAGTGCAAACAAATTATAAATCAAATCACAAAAGCACAGAGTTGGGATAATTCACACAACTGTAAAATTTCACATAAATTGTCAGCCCGTAATTACATTGGCAAAAATGGCCAGTAGCATTGAGATTATTAGAACAAATAAGCAAAGAAAAAAAACTGAATTTTCTTAAGTTGGAATCATTGATGTAATTTTAGCATAATATAAAAGGTTTGTGCGACGTAAAGCTAAACCCATTTGAATAAAACTGGCACAGAAAGATTCGAAATATGTTCAGTATAAAAGAAGCGTAGAAATTAAAGTAATTAACATGTGGACAATTTTATGAGCATTTTAAAATAAGAGGTAAGAATAAAAAGGATCATAGATGGACTGTGCAGAATGCATAGATCAGGCAAACAAAGAAATTACTACATGCTACAGCAAGATGTGAGAATTGAGAAAAAGGAAGCAGTTTTGGTGGAAAATGCAGAAAAGAAAACGAAAGGATACGAAACAAAAGTGATGTGAAAACTAATCAGTATAATGGCGGTTTGAACAATCAGTAAAATTTAAAAACAAACTAAGTGGCACAATAAGACAGTGAAAAATCCGAAATTCAAAGGACATTTATTTTAGTATTAAGGATTTGTAAATATTTATAGCATAAGTTCAATTTAATTGTAAAAGTAATTTTATTGTACTTGGTTGATTTCCTTTGTGTAAATTGTTTAGATAGTGTTTTGTTGATAACGACGAGTATCTGTTAACAACTGAATAAATCTTTGAATGACAGACCAGTTTTTGCTCTCCAAATAAATTAAAATTTTATATAGTAAACATTAAACTAGAGAGTTATAAAAGATACCAGTGTGTTCAGAATTTTGTCCAGTACCAGCACAAATGAAGGTAGCAAAATCCACGTCCTAAAATGATTTTGCTCCGGCTACCTCGTTCGGACAAGAACGGCAGCGACTTCAATTTCCGATTCAGCCAGCTTGGAGTACTGCAGGGGTTCCTGAGCCTATGCTAGGTGTACCAGCGAGTCAGCCCAGTAGATACGAGCAACAGCAGCCATTCCATCGACTAGGGGGCCCCAGCTTCCACAGCAGGCACCAGAGAGGGGTCCATGCCACGATCCTACAACTTAAAGTTAGTGTGTGCGAACAAATAACCGGAGTTAGAGGCTTGGAAAGTAGTACCATACCTAAAGTACAACTCAAAGAAGCGAATTCCATTGAATTTATTTGTCCATGAGCAACCAATTGTCCAGGAATTGTATTTTTAATCGTCATTTGGAGGTTAGAAAAAACAAACGCACGTTAAGCGTCCTTTCCAAACAAATTAATCGAGGTTTTAGCCTGAAACAAAAGAACCACGTGACGCCGTTTGAAGCCGCGAAAATTACAAACTTACCGGATAATCTGTTCATTAATTCCTTTTGAAAGTTAAATAAATACGCGATCTGTCAGCCTAGGCAGCACCTGCGCGCTGCAATTCAATTTCATTTCTACGCAGCGGCGTACCGTTTTACATTCAAATATTTAACAAATCAAGGATCCCAAACCCGTATGAAATATGAGTTTCATGCTTATTTTCCCGAGCTAGCTAAGATAATAGGTGCAGATGAATGAATTATTAATTGAGGGCATACTACCGTTTATAACATTCCTAACTAGAACCCAGAAATGATAATAATAAATAATTTAGTCAGCCAAAATTCGAATTTAAATGAAACTAACTATTGTGTAGTGACCATTTTTATTTTAAAATTACATATTTAAATAATAAATATAACCACAATTAAGTGTGTAGGGGTCATTACAATATATGTATATCATATCTAAATGAAATTTTTATTGATTAATTTGGTAATTGTTAGCAATACCTCGTATGTACTCGATGACATTCCGGTTTTCGTAATCTCTTACGATTCTCAGGATACGATCCTCGGCATCCCTATATCTTTGAAGTTTTTGGGGTGGAGCATGTCCTGCAACAAGCTGTTCGTAATAAATATCTCGATTCGCTTAGACTTTCCGTAAACCATCAATCAATCTCCATATTGTAGGATGATCTACACCAAGCTCCATTTGTAAACGTCGATGGGCTGCTTCAGCATGATTGTTGGTACGATCTTGTAAATCTAGCACTCTGTTATACATATTCCACATCTCATGTGGAAACATGGGTTGACGCCGTCCATTTCCCCTGCGGTTTAAACGACCAATGTAATTGTCCTCGAACCAATCTAATACAGGTATCAAATCGCCAGGCAAAATATTAGACAACTCATTTAATGCGTTTTGCATATCTTGCATTGGGTGAATGCCAAACCAATGATCATTTTGGCATGTAATGCAAAGTCTGCGTCGTTGTTATAACGGGTAATTAAATGTGCTTCGTTCAATTGTTTTTTCAAGTTTTTCGCTAGGTGAAAAAAACATCCTCGAATTTCAGTTTGCGGAAAGTTATTTTGCAGGCTTTTAAAAGCAGCTATTTCAAAATCTGATGTAATTAATCTTGGATTTAATGTTGGTGCTAGCGTTTTCATTGTTTCATATAAATTATCATAAGTTTCTCTTGATTTCTTTGGCAAAAGCGCATAAAAAACAGGATGTACCCCTCCATATCTCTTTGCTAGTATAACATATACCTGTTGAAACAAATTATGGGGCGATTTTAAAAGTCCCATCTACAAAAAAGTCGTCGCAATGTTGCACAATTTTTAAATTCCTCTGTCTGCCAAAAATTAAGATTCTCCCTGGACCAGGGCCACTGTCGGAAAATAAAGAGGTTTCGAAGTTATCAGGTGTTGATTCATAGATTGTATAACGTTCCGGAATTTGTAACTCTTCCAGGGATGCTAGAATTGCTGGTACTTGGTGTTTTTGTTTTCGTTGTCTTCGCACCAGTTTTTTCAAAGCCCCTTGAGATGGAAGAGCTCCTTGGCAAGCCAGGTTGAGGTTTTGTGAGCATTCGCTGATTACCTGACATGTCAGCTCTTGTGTCTCTAAAGCGCGTTTTTTAATTGTAGTAGTTACTCGATCAGCCTCTGCATTGCCTGCCGATGTATCATGAGTATGCACATTCAAAGTTTTTACAGCAGCACCATTTCTAACGTGCACTCGCGCTTGACACTTGATATGATCCGGAGACACGCAAGGGCCTCCATTATCATATGTATTTATGTTACGCCCTCGCCGCGCAATCAGGATCAACCTTGATAAGTACAACTAAACAGGACGCCGTTCTCCAACTGCGGCACAGATTCCGCATAGAAGCATTAAGAAGCTCCCACGGCTCGCCCGGGCTATAATCCTCATAAATACGTCAAAACTAAAGACGACAGCTCAACAAAAAAAATGAAGCGGCCAGCAAATACGCCCGTTCTCCGGAAGCCGCGGCGAAAATTACTGGAACCCCAAATTACACACATTCAAGTGCTATTATATTCAGTAAGGAAACGCAGGATCGTGAATTTCGCATATAGGAAAGAAACACGGAAAAATCTATTTCACGCCGCAGGAAAAACAAGCGCCCTAAAATCCCACCAATGAACATTTCAGCACTGCCATAAAGCATCATAAACTTCTCAGAACCTGTCGCAAACGGCAAAATATGCAGTTTTAATAGGAAAACTGACAGGGCTCCCATAAAGCAACAGGCGCCGGATGGACTAGGGAAGATCCGATTTCAACCCGCGGTCAAACAAGAAAACAATGGAAATACACATCGCGATGGTTAATTAAATTAAAAACACCGGCCCCCTTTGAATCGCCTAACCAGTGCAAGCACGAGACACCGATCCTGATCACGGAGAAATCTGCGAATCGCCCCGCCCCGCATTACGACCACATTGATGCAACTATAGAAACAATTTAATAAATCCTAATCTGCACGCGAAACATATCAAATGAGGGCTCAAAATTCGAGTTTTTAGAGGACGGAGACAATGCGTATGGTCTCGACACGAGGGAACGTCGCGCCGTGACGTAGACAAACACAAACCCGTAGCCAAATAGTTTCCATTCAAGAAATCAAATTACTCTCAACTTTGTTAATAGGCGATCAAAACCTATGGAATAAGGGCTCAAAAGTCGAGACTTTTGGAGACAAAAACAATGCGCAGGTTTACGATAAGATAGCACTTCGCGCCGCGGAGATTAAAGCCGCGGATCCAAATCATATCAAATATGCAAGCATCCCCACTGCCGTACAGCCAATCACGAGCGAGGATTCAGAAGACAAAGTAGACTCGCTCTTTATAAACCCCAGGCTTCTTGAGGAAGACATGGAGTTCCAGCCAGCAGTTCCAGCGATCAACATCCAGTACCAGCATGGGGTAACAGCAACACTTGCCCTAAACACGCACCCTTGTGCGGACCAGGACCTAAGTGTTATAGGGACTTCGAAGCTTCTCCAGGCAACTCCAACCAACACTTGCCCTAAACACGCACCCTTGTGCGGACCAGGGCCTAAGTGTCATAGGGACTTCGAAGCTTCTCCAGGCAATTCCAACCAACACTTGCCCTAAACACGCACCCTTGTGCGGACCAGGGCCTAAGTGTCATAGGGACTTCGAAGATTCTCCAGGCAGTTCCAGCCAACACTTGCCCTAACACGCACCCCTGTGCGAACCAGGGCCTAAGTATTCAAGGGACTTGGAAAGTTCTCGCAAAGTGAGTCACTTTGAGAACTTCCTGCGCCTTCAGATTCCGGCTCCAAAAACACTCGCTCTGACACGCACCTTCCCGTCCGGACGAGAGGTGGAAAACAGGATGATGTAAGCAGCCCACCCCCAGCGTAACCTCCATTGTTTTACTAGTGTTTTTTTTTTGTTCTGTTCGTTGCTCTTCGGCGCTACGTCAGTCGTACTTTTATAAAGATTTTGGGTATTCTGCCATTTCAGATTACGGGCGTGGTACGACCTCCTGTTTGGGCCCTCGTCCCCCGTCAACCCCGAACCGGTCCGTCCGCCTGCTGCTCTCCAGAGATCCCAGGCACCACGCGTCAACGCTCCCGCGCCCCTGAGCAATCCTAAGCGAGCAGCCCCACCTAATCCCCGGCAGTCGCCGCGGACAACGCCACCGCCCGGAACGACGCCAGCGCTCCGAAAAGCGCTTCCGCTCCCCGGAACCGCCCCAGCGTCTCAAGAAGCGCGCCGCTCCGGATTGGCACCGCCGCCCAACGTCGCGCCCTCCACAGCGCGCTCCCCAGCGCCGCGTCGCCCGTCCAGGAGAGAGTCTCTCCTGCCGCAGCCGCCGTCCGTCGCCACCGCCCAGGCGCCGCCACCTCCAGCCATCCGGCCCAACCAGATGGCGAAACCGAACGCCGAGCCCCCAGCGCCGCCGCCAGCGTCAGGTCCTCCGCCACCCCCAGCTCCCACTCCCGTTCCGCTAAAGGGAGAGCCCCGGGACCGCCTACGGGGACCCTACTCCGACAGAGCCGTCAAGACGCCCTCGTCAAATTAAGTTTATGTATATATATGTTTGTAAATAAAGAAAAAAAAACTTTTGTAAATAGAATTGCTTGTTCCTCTCTGTCTTGCTCTCCTTCTGCGGTCTGCCCCGCCTACCGAGGAAAGCGCCATTGGCCGACTGAGTTACCAGGGCAAAATCAACAACAGTCGCCAAAAGCCATTTTGTTTAACTCTCGCCCGCCCTCCAACGAGGCCACGGGATCGAGTCGTGTTACACTGTCGTCTTTGCTCACATCCCCAAAACTCCGTTTCAACATCCACTGATAATTTATCAAAAACATAAATATACCCGTCACCATAAAAATTGTCACGATTGCGTTGAGATTTAATAGGCTCCTGTCCCCTGAAAGTATTTATTTCGATATTATTATAAATGCTGTTTCCGAGTAAATACATACATTCCTGTCTTGTATTGTAGTAAAAGCTTAACAAGACCTGAACCCACCCTTGAACGTCACAGTACCTACCTGCAGGAAAGTAATAAACCATACATTACAGAGATTAAATTATTCACTGGGATTATTATTCAAACAGTTGGAAACACCTATAATTTGCAATGTATTTTCACCCATAATATTGGAATTTAGTTTCAGTTTGGTTTAGAACTTTGCCGTGTCGTGCTGTCAGTTCTCCTGTATATCGTATTTCGTGCACATTTAAAAATGGCGACAGTAAAAATGTTTAAAAATAAATGCCAATTTTTACTGCCTATTTTGTATTTCTATAGTGCCAGCCTATTTTAAAAATTTTAGTACTTGAACTTTCGGCCTTTACTGATGAGGAAGATATCATTTACAATTACTGAAAATAGCTTTCTACTATATATTTTGTAGCAAATTTATGTGTTACGATATTCTTTAAAACCGTAACATTTATCAAAAATGTATTATACTGCCATAATACAGTTAGGAAAAATTGCAAAGCTTTGCTTCATCCTGCAAAAACGGATCTATAGGGGCGTTATTAATGGATGGACTAAAAAGGGAGGATTTAAGTCGTTAGCAAATATAAACGTATTTTTATGTCGGAAGTTTTTCATTGCAAGATGCTCGATAAAAATAAATCTCCTTTAATTAATAACCTCCTTCGACATTTAAAATTAATAAGTTTCGTTGAAATGCTTACAAATAAGGGCGCAAGCGCGCTCGTATCCACGGTTTTAACGAACAATGCAGCTCGCGGAAGTTTTTACGTGGAAAATGTAAAACACTAAAAGCTGCTCTCATTAGCAGCAATTCGCGCTGTTACAATATCTTCATGGATAAGAGGATTACAGAACAAGTTTTCGTCAAGCCGCGCCAGATCCTCGAGTTCGCGCCGTAAATAAAGATTTGTCAAGAGTCCTCCGCATGCAGATCTGAACGGAATACGAATTTATCCTTGATTCCGGAACATATTTTTTACTTAATCTTAATAACGAGGATTTTGAAATTTCTTTGATAAATTCGTCAAGATTGGCTCGAGTTTGTGATTTATTCGCCCCTTTTCCCCAATGGCCTATTATTACAAGAATGGATTCACGAAAGGATGGTAGTTCCGTGACTCCTTCCGTGGTTTTATTTCTTAAGAGAAACTTTAATCATCCTTTATCAGCTTGCGACTTAGACCAAAATTACTACAGCGTTAAGCATTAATATTTCGCGCAAGACGAATAACAAAAATTTATTTCTTTTTAAGTACTAGTTTGCTTTCCGAGAACATTATTTGAAGAAGCATATGATGAGTTAGAAACAAAATTAAATTATTATATTATTATATGATCAGTATTGAATGATATACTAAGATCGTCGTTATCGGGCACTCAATTTCCTAATGTTTAATTAATAAAAATTTAAAACCTATTTTACGATTCATTCTATTTCACCCACTCTTAAATTAAAAAAAAATCAAGTGTCAAAAATAGAAAATCTTGAGAATTAGACATCAACATTGAATTATTGAAACATGGAAGGTTAATCCTAGACTGCAGACTGCTATATTTACTAAAATCAATCTTTAAAAGAGGAGACCGATGTGACCCCAACAACTACAAAGGGTTCAGCTTGCTTACAGCAGGTTATAATATGTACGCTATCATATTAAAGTTTACAGTTCAAACTATAGCAGAGATATTGCGAACGATGCGGTTTCAGAAAAGGAAGCTCGTATGTAGATGACATATTAGCTCTGATGAAAATGACATGAGTACAATGCTGAAACACATATTGGGTTTCTTGACTATGCGAAAGCATTTGACAGAGAAACACAAAGAATTCTGTAATAAATAATAAATGAAGGAGTACGACAAGGGTGCACATTACCACCCATACTGGCTACAATACAAATATAGAAGCTATGGGGGTGTTCAGTGAAAAAGTGGGCACACTATATATATTGCAATAGTCAATATCCAATTCCAGAAATTATTTCAGTTGCCTGTAGTATTTTAAATTATGTTCCTCCTACCATACACGTCTTCTCCATACCTTTATTTATATTCTTCAAGTTTTTAAAATGTTCGTTCATTAGTTTCTCTCCAATTTAATCGTAAGTAGACCCTTTTTCACACCAAAATAGATTAAATTCACATCAGAAAAAGGGTTTATTTTCCAAATTTCAGTTTTACAGAATTATTACATGTTTTATTTTTAAAAGAGTTCTATTGTGTACATAAAAATTAATATCTCCTTAATGATCGTTTTTGCATACTTTTTAGAGTCCAACACTCTATATTTTATTATCACCTATAGTAACACCCGTTATAGTGAATAGCATTTCTCAAGTAAGTAGTTGCTATTAATCTTCCACTATTTCAGATAACTTTTAAATCATTTTAGAATCTTTTGTTTCTTATTTGTCATTGTTCAACTGAATTCAAAGTGTTCCGTTATTTTACAAAATACTTGTTAATAATTCTGAAATCCTTTGATTACTTAAATTCATCTTTGTAATTTAATACTGTATTTTAACTTTCTTTTTAATCTGATATCAAACCCTTACACTAAAAACCATTACAATATTTAGAGATTTTCTATTAATAAAGGAAATAAGAAACATTTGTGGTGGTCGTTCACAGCTTTTGTCCATAATCGTATGCACTTAATAATTTATCATAAGAGAGTTCTATGTTAGTGTTTCCTTCGTTGCAGGCAATATAGTATTTTTTAAGTTTCTGATATCTAACAGCCTATTACGGTCCGAAATCCGTGGCCGTGATTATTTGGCTCAGTTTATCGCAGATTAGGCAATTTCGAATACTGGTGTGCGTTTCGGATCGCCTCCTTGGTGCAGAAAGCTTTGGGAAATTGCCATCGCCACAGAAGCAACTTTGGTGCTGTTATTGGGTCGTCGCAGCCGGCGAGTATTTCGAGATATGGTATGTTCCTATTTGAAGCAAAATGTCCTCTTCAGCAGGCGTCAATAAGCGAACGATTGGCTACCTTCATCCTCAAAATCTTCAGGTTGTCCCAGCTCACAGTGAAGCCGTCAAAGTTAGATTTTTCTAATATTGGGGGATATCAACGTGCCTTAGACACTCCCAAGGAAAATTTCAGAGGTTGCCAAATTGCGCCATCGGTATTGTTACTAATACGTTAGTTATTAATGGTTAATACTAGCCGAACCTGTTTCTTTATTACTCTTTATTTACTCCGTGTGGTTCGGTGGAGTAAATAATGGTTAAATTATGACGTTCCGTTTTCCTAAAAATTGTTTGAAAACAAGTTAATCACCTTTATCAATTTGTACGGTGCCGGTGGTGATGGCCACAGAAACCATCCAGTCACGACACGAATGGACCCTACAAGAGATTATATAAAGCCAGATGTAGCTGATTGCACCAAGTGTTTTACCTGGGGGCCAGCAACATTCAAGTCCTCGCAAACCCCCTGATTGCCCCACTCAGGTTCTCCTAGATAAGCGATGTCGAATGACTCAGACTCGAGTTCAGAAGCTGTGCTCCAACCGGGCCTCCATCAGCCGTCATCATCTTTGCTTAACCTTGTTAAGCAAGGAACTGCTAATTCAGAGTCCGTATTCAGTAACTAGCACACGGGACGATCCCGTTATTGGTTCCTTTCGCGAACCACGTTCATATTTTCGAACCACTATCGATCTAGGGCGATAATTCCGTCTGCCAGCCAGTACAGGCCCCCCAGAAGGTAGACGACCATTGTACACGATCAACCGCATAATTCGCAGCTCCAGAAACCAGTCGAAAAAGTCCGCCAAAAATCCAGTTGAGATTTCTGTTAAACTCGCAGCCAAATCATTGTGGTGTTTATCAACGAACTGAGGACAGCGCACGAATTTTCGACGGTAAGTGCTGGAAGTCCTGCAAGGCGTTCAGAGTATACAGGCTCTCATAGGCGTTCCAAATCATCCCAGAAGAATTCGTTTGTTTATTTAAGTTACAGATGTTTTCCTAGTGTATGATAGGTTTAGGAATAAACGTTGTAAATATTGACTCAAATGTTATCACTCCAGCAATCTCAGAACCTTGGCCAAGAGCTACCGGTGCGCATTTTTAAGTAATGCAAATTAAAAGCAAAATAATTACCGAAGTAAATGTTACATGATGCACTTCGTAGGGACAATTTACAGTGCAAATTTCATTACCTTACAAAATAATTTCTGCTTATACCAATAAGCGAATTTAGTATGTACATGTTTACGCCAACGACCCCTCATCGACAGTCCGTTTAGGTTAGTTGCTTGGAATATTAAAACTTACGACGTTCCTATCCGACATTTTCGTTAATGCTATAAATTTACCCAAAACCAGGGTAAGAAAATTGGCACCCATCGGGATTATCGTGTAACAAGCCCTGAAGCAGCTTACTGACCATGGTAATACCTCAAAGAAAGCCAACATCTTTGACTGTTCATTATCTGGAAATTACAAAAATTCCGAGGAATAGACAATGGGAAACACTGTTTAAAGGTGTTAGAAGTTGAACTCAGTGGACACAGTGAAGCAACAAGCCAAATTTGAGCAATTTCTAGAGAACGAGGTGCTACTCAAAAGTCACCGACATTTTAATGTCGCGTGAAAATCAGATTTAGTACAAATTTACTACGCTACCTTATTACTTATTATAAGTAATCCTCTATGAGTACAATGTGGCCGTATTAACTTTAGCCGCCTTGTTTCTTCCAGCTTTCAATAGATATATATTTAACAACCGCTAAATACATATTTCGATAGCTGTCATTTTCAATAGCCTTGGAGAGAAACTAACACGACAAAGTTGGCTGAAGATACGCTCTTCATCAAATTGATTTGGTGAAGAGCTCGTGAAGAGGGGTTTTCAACGAATTGTGTCAGATTAAAACCACAGGCTGTAGCAGCGTTTTATTAAACATTTTGCATTCAATTTTGCTCTAAAAATGAAAAAAATGCAACCAAACTCAGACCTACGATTAATACAAAGGACGAACTTCGATTCATGATGACAATCGCTCAAGCGCAAGCTGCAGAGCTAAGCAGTTTTCCGATTTTTATAGCAGAGCGGCGTAAACATTTTGTATTTCTATTAATTTTTATGTATGAAGTTGTACAGACAGATCAATAAAAAAACCAATTAAGGCAGGCTGTGATATGTGTTATTCGTTTGGCAGTACTGAAGTGTATTGTCAGTCTATGTCAAATTCGAGATTTGAGAGAAGTTTTACGTCAGTCTGTGTCAAACAACAAACAAAACTTAACCTACTAATCTAGAATTTCATATAGACTGGCAATACACTTCAGTACTGCCAAACGTAAAACACATATCACAGCCTGCCCTAATTGGCTTTTTTATTGATCTGTTGTTATAATAGTTATTTATGGCACAAGTGTGTTATATTACAAATCATCCACGAGAGAAAAGTTAAGCCCTCGAGGCCGTCAGTCCGAGAAGGGTTTTTTCTCAATAAATATCTAAAAAACCTAAATTTTGTATTGACACCTGTGAAAAGTCATAGTGACAAATTGGCAAGTAGCGAGAGGTCAAATAAATTTATAATTACAGTCGCCTGTGATTCGTGTTATATGTTTGGCAGTAGTGAAGTGTACTGTTGGTAGCGCTGTCTGTCTATATCAAATTCGAGGTTAGTAGATTAGGTTTTGTTTCTTATTTGACACAAACTGACGCAAAACTTAACCTGAAAATATCGAACTTGACATAGCTTGACAGTACTACGAACAATACAGTAGTGAGTGATATGGTTTATCTCACTAGTGGGTTACGATTTTTACTTCACTAGTGGGTTATGGGCGACTTTAGAGATCTAAAATTGATATAGTAATAGCCTTATAACAAGGAGGTGTTGGATAAAATATTATGTTAAGATGATTAGCTCCACTTTTTGTGCCCAACTTATATTATGTTACAATTGACTTACACCTTTACTTTAGTTTATTCTCAATCAAATTTTTATATTAAATTAAATTTTAATTGATTTAATTGTCCCATTTTTTATTATGGATAATCAAAATTATTTACTACTAGCTCAGTAGAAAACACTTGACTGAAAATAAGGTCGGATTCTTTATAATCTAGATTGCTTATATTCTGAAATTTGATGTGCCTATTTTATATGACAACTCAATGCATCTGTCAACTGACACTTAAAACTAGTTTTGAAAAATCAATTATAAATACTTCATCGTTACATTTGTCATACGACAATCTCAAATGGTAAATACTTCCTTAATTAAAATTAACTCACTTCACTCTTTATTTTCTTTCAAATACCTGCATTCTGTTACCTTTTATTGGACTTAACACTCTCCTGTACCTAACCCAATACATCCAGCTCTGCAATTCACCACGCTACAAAACTGCTCCACTCAAAACCACAGCAAAGGCCTCAACTGACAACCAACTGCCAAGATGTACACTATCCGGATCCAAATCAACACAGGAACCCAGTTCGCCACAGGCATCAGCATTTACAGCCTCACCACGCATCCAAATTGACCTCAGCTGTAGATGTGTTTACGTTAATGCTCAACTAAATCACACGTAAGAAGCCTGCTACAACCCAGCACCACGAATCTTGACCAGATGCAAGCCATAAGATGTCACTTGGCAAGCCTCAGAAAGATGCTCACTCTGCTAATGATGTCGATGTAATTTACTTCCTTTGTAAACCATTCCTTGTTATCCAATTCAGTCGATGCAATGTAATTCCAGAATAAACTAATTTCACATTCCCTTACTTTTATTTGCCTTTGTAGATCATAACTGTATTAGATTGGTTTTATCACCACATCCTAGTATTCATCCATCTAGTCTGCTAATCTTTTCTTTTAACATTTTAGTTTTTATTCTTCTTCACCACGCCAATTTATATTAAATTTTATCCCTTTTATTTTACCAATTATATATTACATCATTTTAGTTATCAAATGTTTTTATTCTAATCAATAAACTATCTCCTTAGCGATCTAGCTTATTTTTACAGTCCAACACACTATTAAAGCTTTATTATTTGATTAATACGTACTATGTTAAATAGTATATTTCGAAAAAGTATTTGTCATTAACTTCCAATTTCATTTCAGATATTAAATTAAGTTAAAATCCTACTGTTTCTCAATTAGCTTCATTTAATTAAATTATAACATCTATTTCCTTTCTTGTCTAAATACATCTTAATAATTTTGATATCCATTTCACATCTCAACTCATCTTTGTAATTTTTAATACTGTATTCTTTTAATTATTAATCTGATTTTTAAACCCCTGTATCAATATCATAACAATATTTAGCCAACACCTCCTTATCATAACGCTATAATTATGCCGATTTCAGTTGAATTATGTAGGTCATTACTCGCAAGTGAGTTTATATTACTACAACTCACTCTATCTCCCCTTGACTTTGTATTATTTTGGTATTTATTGAGTTGTTGGATACACATTTATGGCATACGTATGTTATTAGAAATAATTCAGTCGAGAAAATGCCCCACTCGGTCTAACTTCCTCGAGGGCTCAACTTTTCTGGCGGGAATTATACTTGTACCATAAGTAACTATAAATTTTAATACAAATAAACTGATAAATACCGTTTAAGATTTTCGTGTGGGGTGTTTTGTGTTTTATACAGTGTTTTAATTTTCTCTGCAAGTTACAAGTTACATTGAGTACATGGAAAATCGAATTTGTGTTTGCATTATTCTGTATTATGCATTATACCTAAAGGTGTAGGGTAGAGGGTGAACTAACTTCACGTTCACTTTGGTCTCAAGCTAAACCCATTGTGATATTATCTGAAATCTGTTACGAAGTTAACTACATTGGTACTGCCCACGTGGTGCTGTCCTATACAAATAAGTTTGTATGTAAGGTAGACATACCACTGGCATGTACAATTGTACATCTATGTCTTCCACACAATAACTCGCTCCTTCTAGTTTGACCTAAAATAGTTTAATAATATACAGGTTTCTGAGTAGCATTGTTACTCTACCAATCGAATGGACAATCGACTTCTAATAAGCATAATACTAATAGCATTAAATAAATCAAGGACTTAAAGTAAATGAACTTGAGTTAGTTCTCTTAGTAAAAACATATTCTTTCTAAATACAACTCAGCATTATTACAAGTATTATATCATTTTTGAACAGTTTAAAATAACTTTTACTTAAATTTCAAGTAACATTAGTTGAAGTTTTTGCGTGAAGTACTATACTATACTAAATGAACAAATCATGATTAAACCTCAACTTCAAATAGACATATATTTCTAGTAGCCTTTTTGTAATTACCAGCAATTAATAACACCTAGTACTATATAGAAGTATATAAATTGTAATTAACATTAAGATTAAAGCATACACTGAATAGTAAAATGTTTCTACAAAATTGCTGATACTACGAAATTAGCTTTTCCATTTTTAAACAATAGCATATAAGCAGGGATAAAAGCTCCGTCGTCGACAAGTAGAGCTTATTAATCAGGATTTAGTTTCCGGATATGGTCAATCGATGTCCGTTTCCGATTGGTGAAATTGCGTTCTCAATTGCTAGTTATTAATATATCCGGCACTTACGGCGAGTTAGCTGTAGCTCCCTGTTGCACTTATTCCGCTTGCACCTACGCTCCTATGTCCTAAAATCTGCCTCCCCTAGGCCATTACGGCTATTACTTTTATTAGCTGCTCTTAAGTCTTCCTTAAGTGTATTCAGGCGTCTTCATCACTTTAATCGCCGGCGTAATTTTTGTGCGCCCCTGGTATACCGACTGTTGTTCCAGCGCGGAACAAATTACGGCACATTACCAACTATGTAAAGTAAATTCGGTTTTATTGTTACAAAAAGCAATAATCTTCGTCTAGACTAGATTAAGACGGAATCGCCTGAATGGAGGACAATCTAGTAATAACGTGACAACAGATAATAACGCACTGCGCAAATGTGTTTAGTTCGTTGCAGGAATTAATTAAAATTTAATACAAAAGTTTTATTGTTATATTGTTCAGCGGCATATTTCACGACGACACGTACAAATGGAAACGATTAGTGTTGGAAACTAAAACACATATTAATTTCGCGTTGAAAATTTAAACTAGTGCTGGATAAATTTATGGTTTTGGAATGGTTTTAAACTCTCGTACCGTTTCTTATACTAAATCACAATTCTTACACATTTTATTTTGATTAAAAATTATACTCTGCCTAGAAATTCAATAAGGATCGAACTCGTTAAGAACATTTTGTTTTTGAGATTTGGGTGTCTGGTATGGAAAAGAGTGGAGGGAAGGTAAGATGTAAATACTAGATAAAGTTTGTGAAATGTGATGATCTATATTTAAAGACTTCGTTAGTGAACTAACGTCAGTAAAGTGTACAAAATATATTATAACTAGACACACAAGAGAAAGATTTTGCAGTATATTGTGAGTGTGTGGCGGAGTCCATGGGGCTTAAAAAAATCCCTGTTTATAGGTTAGGAAATATTTTTAATTTGAAAACTTTTCGTATCAATGTGCACAAGAACTTTATACGTGTAACTATAGTGATTTAGTCCGTATAAAAGGGTTTCTAACTAAAAAATGAATATCGTAGAAGTACTGATATACAGTGTGTCCCAGGATTGATGTTACAAGAGGTGAGATGGGCTAAAAAAAATTGAATTTTATTTCAAGATTATGGGATTAGGCCCTGCTTGATCTGAAGAGAATTTTAAGAATATTTTCAGTCTTTTGAAAAAACAAGTCGGTCTTGACAGTGAAGTGAAAGCTATTTTCTTTTCAGGTAAACTACCCTTTTCGTTCATGATACGTCAAAATTTTACAAAGAAAAATTGTCCAGAATGATAAATTATGGCACTATACAAAATTTCAGGAAGTTTTACCTACTTAGATCAAACCGTCACTTTTAATAAATACAATTTTAACGGTTTAATTTAATATGTAGATGTTCATTCTGAACAACTTTTTTTGGTAAAATTTTGCCGTATCGTGAACAGAAAGGGTAGTTTACCTGAAAAGAAAATAGTTTTCGCTTCACTGTCAAGGCCAACTTGTTTTTACAAAAACTGAAAATATTCTTAATATTCTTTTCAGATCAAGCAGGACCTAATCCCACAATCTTAAAATAAAATTCAAAATTTTTTAGCCCATCTCACCTCTTGTAACATCAATCCTGAGGCACACCGTAGATGAAAACAGAAATAACAATAAATTTAATAATTTAGCTCGGAAATCGGAACCATTTGTTACGGTTCAAAATCGGTGGTGATAGATTTTACGAAGCGCGGTTAATCTTCACTGCCGCGGACGCAATCTTGATTCATTTAGCGCATTCAATATGGTCTTATCAGGTAGGTACAGAATTTAATACAAGACGCGTTTGCGATCCGAGCTGGTATTGAACATTTTTGGCTGCCTACTTTTCGTGGAGCTCCACAGGCGAAGCCACGCTGCGTCTCTTGCTTCTACATTTGACTTGGAAACTGCACGGAACGTTCGTATGAATACCTTGTGCTTTGCCACAGGCGGATATCTTCGCTAAAGAACCATCGTTCTAGTGACAGTTTCAACCTTTTCCAGATTGTTAGAATAACCAGAACAACCCGCGATATAATAGTTTTCGATTTAGAAGCTAAATAATTATTAGTCCGCCTACCAGCTTAGCTGAGTGGATTTTTAGAATTTACTTTGTGTCGGCCAACGCCTGAGTTCAAACGCAAGAACTACAAGAAAGAAATTATGAAAGTGCTGGGTGATAAAAGGATACAACGCATGCCGGAATTGTTGAACTCCATTTCAACGCAGGAGTGATTCCAGATGATTGGCTCAAATACATAAGTCAAACACCAAGGAGTGTAACGAGCATCAGACTTTCAGCCTGGTGTTATGGGCTCAAGATCTTTCTTCGAGTCATTTATGAGGGCATTAATAACAAATTTGAAGAGCACATCGTTTTCAAAAAGAGACTGGAATGACTATTCAGTATTGAAGCCTTAGTACAGCGATGCAGAGACGTGAATTGTAAAGTCTTCTTATGCTTTATCGACTTAGAAAAAGCGTTCCATCAAATTTTCAACAGCAGCATTATAAAGGTCTTGCAGATAGACAACAAAGATATTCGTTTCATTGTTAATTTCTAAGAAAATCAAAGAGCTAACATCAGAGTGGAGACCAACGTTACAGCTAATATGGAAATAAAGGCAGGGATGTATCCTCTCGCCATTAATATTAAACATATCTTCTTCTTCTTCATCAGCGTTTAAGATTCCATTTCTGGACATACGTATCGGGAATTTCTAAGAAAGTCTATCTGTAGCTAATCCCATAAATCCTGTCCCGGCTGTCTTTGCTAGATCGTCCCGCCAACTGGCCCTTAATTTACCCCGTTTTCAATCGGTTGGAGTCCCTGTATATATGCAAGAGTTGAGACATGTAGATGATTTGTTTGGATCCACAAACCATGGAGTACCTGACTTTTACCGATTTTAAACTTTACCTATACTTATTTCAAATAAAACGAATAAATATATTTTGTCTAAATCACATGGTCCTTGATTTGTGGATCCAATGGCTCATCTCTTATATAGGATCCATATAGGATTTCTACACTCGGTTACCTTTCGACTCTATCTTCTATTGTTTCTCCTCAACACATGTCCCGTTTACTGCCAGTTCAGAGATCCTACGCACTCTGCTACTAACCTTATCTGGCTTTGTTGCGAATATAGAGTCATTTGTTTTTCTATCTTGCAGCCACATTCTAAGCATAGCCCTTTCCAGTTTTCTCTGCGTCACCCTTAGTTTTTCGACTATTGTTTCCGTAAATGGCAATATATCTGTCGCATATGTGTGTTAAGAACAGTCGGGAAATTCCGCGTCGTCTTCTAATTTCGACGCACGCTGTATATGCTCGCATTCCCAGACGTGTACGAACTCGGAAAATTTGCCACCAAAACCGTATAGAAAGAGATAATCGAATACTCGAATGTTTTTAGGTGTTGGTGTAGGTTTGATTTAAAGAAATTCCTCAATTTTCCGAAAGCCGCCTACTTGAGTCCAAGCCTTATATTTATTTCCACTGCCTGTGTTATATCTATTGTGAATATTAGTTGTCCAAGATATACATAGTCTTCTGTTTGTCCTATTGTACTGTTATCGTCTTGGATTGGACTACATTTCCTTGTGTTAGGCATTATTTTTGTTTTGGACCTGTCCATGTTCAGTCCCACTTTTCTTGAGGCGTCGTAGAATTACAGGATCATTGCTTCCAGCTGATTAATATCATTTTATAAACGTCTTCAGGCAGATTTGTGAAGAGTTTGGACGATAATGGGTTGTTTTGGACCTGTTCATGTTCAGTCCCACTTTTCTTGAGGCGTCGTGGAATTACAGGATCATTGCTTCCAGCTGATTAATATCATTTTATAAACGTCTTCAGGCAGATTTGTGAAGAGTTTTGACGATAATGGGTCGCCTTAAGTCAGCCATGGTTGGATGCGTGTTACATTGGTTCTTTGAATATTTATACTTTCATCGATGGCTTTTCGTACATAGTGTTTAATAGTTGTATACATTATTATGAACTAGCAACCAGTGAGACAAATGTCTCATTTAATAAAACAGCGTCCCGGACGGACCAGCGTTCCGGACGGACCAGCGTCCCGGACGGACCAGCGTCCCGGACGGACCAGCGTCCCGGACGGACCAGCGTCCCGGACGGACGGAAATCACGTGATTTCTCGAAAACCGGAAGTGTCACGTGACTGAAATTCGGTTCCTGACCTGACATGACCATTCCAAACATATAACTTTCATAACTTTTTTCTCTATCTCTTACGGTTTGGCTGCTGAAACAGCGTCCCGGACAGACAAAACAGCGTCCCGGACAGACAAAACAGCGTCCCGGACAGACAAAACAGCGTCCCGGACAGACAAGTCTATTAGATAAAGGATCTTTTTAGTATATTCGTCAGTACCCATGCCTCTACGAAGGCCATAAACAGGAGTTGGTCGTACTCGTGTGATTTTTACATGTTTTGCTTAATAGCATGAATATGGTCAATAGTGCCCTGTCTAAATCACACTTGTTCAGGGGGTTGGAATGAATCGAGCATTGTTGCTTTAATTTGGTGTCTGGTTGATTGTGCTTTATTAGGTTTTCTTCTGTTGCGATTATTACATTTTCTGCAGTCGTTCAATTTTCGGAAGGACAATGTTGTTTCTAAGTTTGGACGTTAACCCTCTCTCGTATTCCCCTTTGTATATAGTTAGTATGTCGTCCTTATATTTGCCCCTAGATCTTTTACTTATTAATTTTTAATTAGTTTTTGACGTTTATCCTTACTTCAGATATTACTAAACGGTGATCCCTAAGTTGCACAGAATTAAAAAAGTAACATGGGTGAGTATTTTTGGTCTGTAGGCAACAATTAAATTAATTTCGTTCTTTGTGGTCCCCTCTGGGTTTTTCCAGGTTCGTTTTTCTGCTCCCTTTTATAGAAGAATGAATTCGTACCTTAATTTCTCGAGGAAATTTACAATTGTTCTGCCTTTTTCATTACGTGCTCCTCTACCGTGTTTCCTGAGGCAGGTTTCATCAGCGTGGTATAATCCTAGCTTTGCGTTAATATCGCCTATTATAACAAGGTGTAGACGGATTTTTCATTTAACACTGTCTCGTTTTCCTCTTAAAACCAAAGAGTACTATATTTATATTTAAATATCGTACTCTATGATAAAAGGCAGCCGGATAGCGCAGTTGGTAGAGCCTTAGGCTTGAATTAAGCAATTCCTCGATTTGAATCCACGGTGGGTGGAATTTTTTACTCTACTCAGAACCACAAACCTAACATGTAGAGTAACAAGGCCAACACATCGCTAAGACACACATATGACACAATGGATGCTACGCAAGCACAAAAGGCGCGCTCCAACGCTAAAATCGTACAATGCAGCGTCCTCTACACCGGTAGGTAGAAAGGGGTTATCGATAATACATACATACGCTATGATAAAACTGTGTCACTTTATGGTCGGGGTCGGTGGATATTACAGCGTGCACTTGCGTACATTTTTCATAGTTTGAATGCGACATGTAATACTCTGGATGCTATTTAGGTTAAGTGGAAGAACAACATTAGTTGAACAGTAGAATTTACAAGTTTTACCCATTTGGGATGGCTAAGCATCCCCACTCCGTTCATAGTGTTGTCTTCTTCTCCCTTTTCATACAGCAGCTTTCCGTTTTTGCCTCTCAGTAATTCAACATTTACTCCGGCAATATTTTTAAGTATCTATTTATTTGACTTCCATGAGGGCATTAATAAAATCCGTAGCAATGAGCAATATCCGATATGCAGACGACACCGTCCCATCGCAGACAGCCAAGGTGGTCTTTAGTTTCTATTGAATCGGGTCGCATATGTAGTATGCGAGAAATACGATCTCAAGCTCAGTACAAAAATCCTGCAAACGATAATAGTATCAACGTAGGTGGTGAAGCTCTGCAAAGGGTAGAAAATATCACGAACATAGGAAGCGTTGTGAATGACAAATGGGACCATTTCGGGGTCTCCAAAAGAAGAAGGTCCTATACAGACATGATCTAAACCTACAGCTTAAGGTACGTCTGCTGAGGTGTTACGTGTTCTCAGTGCTTCCAAATGGCGTTAGAGCTTGAAGCCCCACCGACACAATTCTTAAAGGATGGAAACAATTGAGTTATGGACCTATCGCTGAATGCTGAGAATAACCTGGATGGAAAGATTGAGCAATAGCACTATCGTAGCTCCTATGGAAAAGGAAATCGTTAAAAATTGAACCAAGGAAACTGTCATACTTTGAACTCGCCCTAAGACATCCTGAACCATAATCCATCTCATGATTCAGAGGAAAATTATTCAGAGACGTAATCCGAGCAGAAGACGAACTTTCTGCGCCAGTGGTAAGTAAGTCAACTTGTTCACTGTTCCAAGCAGAGGTGGGCAAAATCATGAAACCGCAACGTTTGTCATTCATATTTCAACATATTTCTTCCTGCACAAATTGACTTCTACATTTTTTCAATCTTTTAAATTTTAATAACTAATTAATATTATTGGTTTTGACTTGTACATATGGCATATTTATAGTTAGCAGAGAGTGTTGATCAAAAGTACTCTAAAATCAGACGTTGTGGCTAATATCACATGCGATGTAGCCTGAAAATAGCTAATATATGACAAACACTTACAGAATTTGCATTTTACCTACCTTCGTTAATGCATTGAAAATGAACTTCGCTAATTTTCAAATCTGACATCAAATTTTCAAAATCTGAAACATTTACAAAGGGTAGAAATAAAAAAAATTAACAACTTTAGAAGATGTATTGCTTATATTGTCATTTGTTAGATGTTTTAAAGCAGTTCTGAGAATTACAAGCCATCCGCTCGGCGGCTCCACATATTATTGTTTATAGTTTATTTTGTTTACTCATGAAACGTGCTTTAATAGCAAATATAAGAACTAGAAAGAAGCTGATTTTATTAAGAGGAACGGGGCAGTGTGAAAAAGGGATTAGATGTGAATAGATCTTTGAGTTGTTTAGTCGATATCTATCTTTAGTCTTGTGTTAATTGTTCAATAAATACATTTTAAAATAATTTGTGGTTTATGGAGTTTTTACATTGTCTAAACTAAGTAACTTTGCATTTTCCGTACGTATACATATTGCTATGATATGATATGTGTGTTTTTATTATTATAGAATAAAATAAATTAAATTAAAATTGTCTACAATACCAATTATTTTTCAAAGATCGGTAAATGTTACATTAAACTGACTAATCTTGGGTTCACCAAATTAACTAGTAATATCTATGGTATTTTGCCCTCTTAAACATTGCATATAACCGTTATTGATAATATTTGCTAGCTCCAAAATTAAGAACATGAAAACTCAGCTCTCAGGTGTCGGGTTCCTTAAATTTATTTGAAAATGGCAGCACGCCACTGGGAAATAATATCAAACTGCACTGCGCCGGTGCTCGATTTGACAGTTAACCTTGACCTACATAAATTTTAGTTTGTGCGACTTTCTGCGTTGTAAAATGACTAGTAAAATCAAATTATGAGCAAATTAAAAATCAGGTAAGTTATGGATTGATTTTCGCGCCTTTGTGGTAGCGTCTGTACATTCTTTTGTTCTAGGAAAACCGGATCTTCGTTGTTTGCGCCTACTCTTTTGTTTCTTGCATTCTAACCTCCAAATTTGGATTAAATTGAGATTTTTGGCTGATTATCGTTGCCTGGACAGAAACTAATGCTGGCCCTCGGTTGTGAAGCTCACGAGACACAGGTAGGCTCATATGTTTCACGCCCTTACGGTCGATTAATGAAGATTCCCACACTAACCTCGCTCTTGCATCGGTAGCTGTTGCGGAAAGCCTTCCCTGGTGTCTGCGGTACCTGCGGTCGCCCTTTGATGCCGGTATCGCTGCTGGGACCCTCGGACAGCCTGTCTCCACCTTCTGGACCCGTTCGTAGCCCTCCGGAACGCTGGGATCTCGATTGCAATCTCCTCGGGTGCCTGCCGTTGCTGGTTCGTCGAAGGAGGCGTGAAATTTTTTTTCTCTTTCAAGATGGATCGCCCCTTTTAACACCACTGGTTACACACATAAAACTGCACACTTTGGTAAAGTTTCAACTCTGTATCTTTATTTTAACCATATAAAAACTTTAATTAATTGCAGAGTAAAAGGCAGATGCTGCTGGTGTCAACGTTTAATAATAATTGAATATCCAAGCTTCTAAAAACAAATGAACATCAAAAATCAAATACAAGGAAATTAGCTTAGTACAAATTAACAACATTTAACATTAAGTTCATATTTTACAAACATTTAACTAGAACTCTTAATACTAAAATTATTGTCTTTCAAAGTAAATTGTTTATAACCTATCTTCTTGTCCATTAAATTGTTTATAACAAATGTCTTTTTGCTCACATCACTTCATTGACTCACTAATAGCACTAAACTTGTCTATTTCCTGTTTACTGTTTCATTTTCTTCAAAAATAACTAACTGTGTCCTTTTTGCCAAAATCTCTTTTATGCTAATCTTGCTTGCATTATCCAATTCGTAAATCCTTTCTTACCTTAATCAAATAAGCTCACAACGTCAGTTTTTCTTTAATTACTGTACTAACTAACGCTTCATCTCAAGTTCTGCACAATTTGAATTCTTGTGTCAATTTTAACTAATTCATGTCTGGCTTCTACATTGCCAAACTTTTGAAATTATAATTGAAATTCTTTTATTAACTCCAACACTTGAAATTGAGTTCCCCTATTTGTATACTCATTTGAATGCTTTTAAAGTTAATCGTCCATTCTACCAGTATTATTCTGATTTAATAAAATTACATGACTTTTCCCAGTTATTTGCATTGCCTCGACTTTGTGCTTTTGTGACTGTATTTTGTATTTTCTGTATTGCAACCAGAGCCGAGTACAGGGCTAAAGACCATCGCAATATATATTGCGATGGATAGCTCTGTTTGTCTCTAAGTAGCTATATTATTAATTAATTTAATTGTTATATAAGTTAGAGCAAAATCCAAAATGCACAATCCTCTGTTTAATATTATTATTGTGTTTGAACTTTGCCTGTCATTTTATTAGGTTGGTTAAAATGTGACCCGTACTAATTTACTGCACAAAATAAATGGTTGTATGCCCTTGTCAATATTTTATTTAGCTGCAATTAATTTGTAAAAACGCTAGCTCAGTAGAACAATAACTCTTTAATCCCAGGGTGAGTTCCTAATTTACAATTTATCTGGTGCGGTACTGTACACCGGAATTAGTTCAAATACGCGGTAGTTAAATGTTTACCAATCTGTCAAAAATCCCACAAAATGGTTTGTGTTTTGCAGTCAGGGGTGTTTACGTTAAAATGAGTGAAATTATGAACATTCGCAAGGTATTTATTCAAATCTTCGTGCTTGGGCGGCAAATAACATCTTTTATTTTAGGCAGGTATTTATTTCGTGAAGTCAGATAGACGCCGTCTTAAATTTTGCAGTTGTTTAACCGGACGCTTCGATACCTACCTTCGCATAACTTCAAAATTTGAGACGCCTTGCTTATTTTTCGAATTGCGCCTTCGGTTGAGCCCTGAACAAGCTGATATCCTCTTCAGTAAGGCCTAATTTTGTATGCCCCTCGAATTCCGCACAATAACACTGTTATTTTAGGCAAATTCCCTACCTTTACTAATCGGTGGTAGCTGCCGCAATGCTCGGAGATGACCACAGTTGGTATCTGCCTCTGGAACGGCCTTCTCTGGTGTTGATGCTGGCGGTTGCACTCCTGCAGTCCTACCCGATGTGTAGCAGTGAAGACCCTTGGCTCTGGACCCTTCTCTTGCCGAAATTGGATATCAGAATCCCGAACTGAACGGCTGACGATGTCGTCTGAGATGCTCTCGGAGAAAATTTTATTTTTATGTTGCGGAAACCTCCATAAACATTCCCACATGAACTATGACACGTGCACAACACAATAATATACTTTTCAGGTTTCAAAATGCTCAGTTATTATATAAAACCTCTAATTGAAGTGGAGCACAAATTTCACAATGTCAAGTTTTATAATTATTCTTTTGTTCTCCTTGTTTTCCGTTATTTAAAACAAAAACAAATCTCGTTGCTATAGTTACAATGCTAACGGAAATAAGTTTTAATGAATTTTAGTACATAATAGAAATAAGTTTGAGTCCATAATTTACATTTTAAATTTCTTACAATCTAAATTGTTTCTTTGCGCCACACACATACACGTTTTATTAATTGCTCTGATTTTCACTAACGTTTAATGCACTGATTATTTATAGAGTTCATTCCTTCTTATTTGTTTCTTTCATGTCCTGCTGCCTGCTTTTCCAATTCCTTTTTCATGTCCTGCTGCCTGCTTTTCAAATTCCTTTTTTATGTCCTGCTGCCTGCTTTTCAAAATTGCTCTTTCGCAATGTATTGTTATTTTATTTCAGTTTTCTTTACGATTCCTCACAAATTTCACTGACTAGCTAATTGAAATCTACGCTTCTTTTACATGCACATAGCAACCCTTTTTGTGTCTATTACTGTCTTTCGGTTCGGCTATTCATTCTGCACAAACCTATTGTTTAATTTTTAAAAGTCAACTTCGACCCCTGTGAAAAAACAAGCTTTGCCCCTTGCGTTCCTTTTACTCAATTACTTTACTATTACTGACATATCTTTACCAATGCATTCATTGTTTGAATGTTAAGCTTATCATTGCAGCCAAATAAAAACCCCCAACTATGTGCTTACTGAATTGTTCATCATGTTGCACTGCTAGCAGTCGAGCCGTGGGCCTAATACCATATGTGTTTATATTTTTAAAGTACCCACCAATTTTTCTATTCCAATCCTACATTAAGTTTTAGTACAAACAGCTGACTCTAACATCCTGCCGGTGGCCGTCTACCATTCTGCGAATAAGTGCAGCGCGTCAATGATCTTAACCCACGAAATATTATTCATGTTAGAGAAAAATACAATCCAACATTCCATTAGTATCATGCTATTTAATATTTACTTGCAAATTTACAATTTCACAAAGGCTCAGAATCAAACAAAATTGCACATTTGCCTTATTTAAAAATTGAGAAAATATGGCATAAAATTCCCCGCCCCCTCACAACCGCATCCCGAACTCTCTTAAAAAATACAATCGACCAATAGAAAGTCTCCAAACAGCAAATTTCACACAAATATTGATTTTTATGTTTTTCTAATAATTATAACGTTTTCTCCATTTTGTAACCCCCAAATCTACCTGGGCCGCAAAATTCCCACATCCCGAATTCTCTTAAAAAATACAATCGACCAGTATAAAGTCTTCAAACAGCGAATGTCATACAAATATTGGTTGTAAGGTTTTTCTGATAATTTTAACGTTTTTCCCATTTTGCAACCCCCAAATCCACCTCGGCCGCAAAATTCTTTAAATCCCACAGATTCACCCACATACCAGTACGATGAGCGTTGGTTCATCCTCTTTCCAACTAGCCCCAAATCACGTATGGATCTTTCAAAAAGTATGCGATGTAACAGCACCGAACGCTTTCGTGTCCAAAAAGTCATTTTAACCCCCGTATTTTCGCCTCCTCGAATTTTACATTTTCATAACCTCTCCAGAAAATTCGCCCTTGACGAGATATTTAAAATAACACCAACAACATTCACCTGCAATACATACAACTTGCAAAAATTCGAGAAACCTGCTCACTTTTCATGCGTCACACAAATCGCTTTTCGAGCCCCGTATTAGTGTCACACTTCTAATTAGTTAAACATTTCCAATGTTAAAATATAAAAATGATGAAACCAATATATAGCAAAAAATGTATCGCCCTGATGCTCATATGTTGGCTTGCGAAATTAAATTGCTTTACTCTCAGATATCTCCACGGAGTCGGTTTCTACCAGTAACTTTATGCCGAATAACGATATTACGTTGCTAAATTGCTGCTGTTATGTCGGAAAAATCTAATAAGTGTTTAAAGTCTGTTCGGTGGCAGGCATGCTTTCAGCACGTTATTGTTTTCAGTTTTCGACACTTCTGTAATTTACTTTGGTCGAGTATTGCGTCGATACATATGGCGCTCCTTGTTCTCTGTTAAAATTTTGAGTATTAAGCTAAATCACCCCACCGTGCAAACAAACTAAAACCAGCAGCATTTCTCGTAAAAGAATAGCTAAAATAGAACCTTTTAACGCTAAACTTACTCATAATGCCGAACTGGCCCATTACGGGTAAAAATAAGCGAAGTGTTTTAAAACAGCAGCTGCATTGTTCTGTTCTGTTTCGCTATTACAGTAACGAGGCTTTTTATTTGAGCTTACAAATCCATTTGTTACGCTACTGTATTTGGACTGTTATAAAACTAATGAGAAATCATAACATCGTTGGTTGTTCCAGACCAGAGCGAAATGCAATTCCCCCGGAACGGTTCGAAAGCAATGTAATTTAAAATACCCCGCTGGTATTTGATAAGGGACCAAAATGATTGATTTCGCAAAGTTTATTAAAGCTCCGTTTATCCGTTATGGGATTACGACTCCTATGTCATTCCGGAGGAATTAGGAAATACCATATTCAGGAATGCTCCAATACGTCTGACATAAATAACTCTCAGATGCCCTTTGTGTTTCAGATTCAATAAGTATGTTGAACTGGTGCAACTTTCAGCTGAAGCAGAACATTTAGTACACATCGGGTTTCTCGTACTACGTTAGTAACGTAAATTAGATTAAAAGTCGTTCTTTTGAATTTCATTAATTAATCCGTCGATATTTTTTCAAATTGTCTGGAATATTTATGTACTAGTAGAATTGTATTCCTTTTCACGTATTATTATTATGTATTTTTTTTAAAATGCGATACCATATTCTTAAGTTGTCTTATTTGACATTTTTCGGTGTCTAATATATGTAAAATAAAAAACTTTCATTATGTAAAAGTGTGAAATAAAAAAATTACTATGAAATAAAAGAATAAGGTACTTGCCCGACACGACTGCGATGCGATTATGATGCAACTACGACAAAGCTACGATGCGATCGCGATGGCAACTTGCGTTATGAACATCAGAGCAATTTGTTTTCAGTCTAGTGCAAAATGTTTTCGAGTGACGATAATGATGACGTGGTTGTAGCTTACTGATATATACGAAATAAAGACAGGGAACCGAAAAGGAAGCCTACCCCTATATCAAAAATATTAAAAAGCGCAATACTTTTATTTTATCGCAACAAGAAAGCTCTTCCAACATGAGCAAAATCATGTTACCGAATGTCAAAAGAGAGCTTTAATGTATTAGTGGAAACGGTTGAAGACTTGATTGAAAGACGCGGCATCAATACAAGGGTATTTTTGTACTAATTTGACATTCCTTGCATTTTACTCCGCAACTTTAATGCAGGTAATCGATTTGCGATTGGCACTGACAATCGCGAGCAATTATTTTGTGCAAGTTGCATCGCGATCGCATCGCAGTCGCAGCAGTGTGCAGTTAAGTACAGTTACGGCCAAATAAAACCGGGCAGTACTTTACTCTATTGTGAATTGGTATTAAATCACCTAAGCAACATAAAAATTAAAAATGACATATTAAGAATTCAAATTGTCAAGGTACTGTCAAGCAAAAGCCTGATTTACCAAAATTTATGAAAATGACATAGAATGTCAAAATGGTGGTCGTTTTTATTTGGCCGTAACCGTACATAAATCCATAGAACAATCTCCACCTGATTATCGCTTATGAGTTTCTTGTCACTTGCGTCGTCTCAGTGAGCGGACGGCTTAACCCTCAAAATTTGGTGACGACCTTCAGATTTTGATAAGAAGATTATGGTTGATGGTTTCTTTATAGGTTGTATTAAAATGGTAATTTTCTTTTAACAACCTTTCGACCACGGCCGTGGTATTTTTCATGTTTTTTTTACATTTTACATTAGAGCATTGGGTCCCAAACATTTCAGCTGTCTGATTAGCGTATTACTCAGTCGCCAGACATATCGTTTTCTTATAGGTATTGTTGTTTTGGAATACGTTTGCTTGCCACCTGGACGGGTTCCGCGTACCCCGAGTGGTACGAGTACCACAGTTTAGATCATTAGTTTAGTACATTAGATCGTTGACAAAACTTTATTTGGCCGTTAACGACCCCTGGTTTATTACTAACGACCCTCTACGAACTAGGGCTACTAACTACTAAAGAATACATCAAGAAGAATACTAAGAAATTCCATGAAAACATGCTAAAACGAAATCCTCTACATCAGCAGTGATAGTGATAGTGAATAACCTAGTGCGAATCTCGAATGTGAAAAATGTGTGCAATAAAGTGTATAAGAACACACAGTCTATAGTCTATACAGTGTCGTTATTTAATACTCCAAGTTATTGTACATAGATAGTAGTTGTAGATTCTAATAACATAGATAGGTCCCGGGTGGTATAGCTTGAACAAGCGTCCACGTTCGATCAGCAGAGTTAAGCAACGGTCTTTCTGATCAGAACTTGGATGGGAGTTCCACGGCTGCATCTCTAGACGCCTTGTGGTACGGCTGCCACGGAAATAGTTGGTCCCGGATGTCATAATAACACCATGACAGTCGTTAGTGGGGTTGAAAGTCCCCATAAAATGCACAGCGACGCCTATAGTTGGCTTAGCGGTTGTTGGCTGAGTACTACTAAAATAAAATAAAATAAAATAAAGTAAAATAAAATAAATAATACTTTGGTTTTGAACTGCTACAATTGCTAAAATTTAAAAAAAAGCATAAAATAAAAAATTCCATGTCACCAACGTCATTAATTGATATATCACTATTGTTTACTAGATCACGATCACTATCCATTGTTTTTGTGATCATGGCTACTTGATAATTCTACGTCTTAATGACAATCCAAAACGTTGATAAGCATTTTAAGGTAAACGGTTGCTTTTACGCTTATGAACTAAGAGTACATTATTTTTAGGCTTTTTAATTCCGTTTCAGATAATAACCTAACATTTTAAAAAATGTTACAAAGTTAGAGCTAAAAAATATTTTGAAAATAGATAAAGTGCCTCTTACAGTCGAGTCTAGTACCAAACATTTTCAATTAATGGAGTGCATAATAGTAAGCACGTGCACCTAAGTTGAAATTCATAGCTTTACATTTGTGAAAAATTAACAAACAAAAAAATTTAAAAATTAACTTTATGCCCTATAACTTCTTACTGAGGGACTGTGTACTAACGTATATTAGATTTAATGGGTTTATTTTAATCTAAGGAATATATGACCAATCGCTGTCTCATTCTTTTAGAGACACCCTGTATAAATGTTTTGTCATTTGAATATTATATGGCTGTCAAACATGTTTAAATTTTGTTTTTTTTATTTTTAACAAAATTAATGTTTATGAATTGTTTGTTTTCTTTTTGTTTTTTTTTATAAATGGACTAGACATTTCTTTAGAATAATTATTTGGTCCTAAAATTTCTTTATTTTTTTCTCTGAATTTAGGATGTGATAATTTTATTGTTTGGTCAATCACACTGTTAATAACAGCTTCTTTATATTTATTTGGCGTATGTGATTTAAAATTAATGTATCCCCCTGACTAGTGTGGTTTAGTGTACCGGTTTGTTAGAATATTTTCTTTTTGACTTATTGAGGTTATATCTAAAAAATTGCAAAACTGGCAATAGATATTATAGATAAAAAATGGAAATACATTGAAGAATTTACCCCTTACCAAAACACGAATTTATAAACGCTTTACGATATTACCTTAATTTAACACATTTTAAAAAGGTATAAAGAAAATTGTCATTCGCAAGTATTAGGGACAGCTATGGGGAACCCTTTATCTGGAACTATCGCTAATTTGGTTATGGAAGATCTAGAAGAAACAGTTATCAATAAATTGAATTATAAACCTACATTTTATACACGATGTGTGGATAATTCCATTTTGAGATTAAGAAAAATCGTATAGAAGAAATTCATTTTCTTAACGGTTACTATAATCGTTTAAATTTTACTTATGAAATACTACTCGATAGTAAAATCAACTTTTTAGATATAATGTTAATTAGAAAAAAAATATAACAAACTGGCACTAAACCAGAATGCCCAGGGTGATAATTTTAAATCTCATCCGTCAAATAAATATTGTTATGTAATGTTAGACAATCGCCAAGTCAATGTACTATTAGGCAAACATCCCAATACTCAGAGCACTTATATTAAATTTTAAAAATGCAAAACTTGCCTGTCAGTATCTTAGGCTAACTAAAATTAAACGTATTTATTACACTCTAATAAAATAGTTAATTGCCCCGTTCTATATTTTATCAAATTGCAATAATCCTATGGGCTTGCTCCGGCAAAACACAAGACTGATATTTCAGGCTAGGTTCAAATTTGAATTTTATATTAAAAAATTCTGTAGAATTTGGGTCGCACATCTGTCAAGATGTTATGAATAAGAAGTAGAATATTTAACTCATAGTAGCTCAAATACTCAACATTTCAGTACAACTGCTCTACTTACTCTAATAATTTATAACCTCACAAAATTGACTTACACCATAAAAGGTTCGCGGATGCATTCAGCGTTTTATTTTGATATTCAAAAGCGAATTTTGCAAGGCAACCACTAGTAACCTGAATCGAATCTCCCGCCTAGCAACACCTAACTTGGTTTTCTTCCAGGTTGTGATGTAAAAACGACGCGCTAATATCTTTTGTCTTGGCTTCCTGTGAAAGCTGCAAATCCTGGCATAAATCCGCATTTTCTAGTGACGCCACGGGATTTTCTGGAACGTGAACGTATCTGGATGCTAGGAAACACGATAAATCTCTTCAGCAAGGTGTGTTCTCCAAGTCCACTGTCTTTCCCGACTCCAACCACATAAAAACCTGTCAAATCGTACCTTTTACAATATCGCCGACCTCGCCTCTGGATCCGCTGCGGGTGACGCCAACTCCCTTATTTCCTGGAAGTCGCTTTCTTGGCACCAAATCTTCTTCTAGGATGTTGTTACACCTCTTCCTGACCTGTAGGACTTGAGATCCCTGGCTTCTGATGTTGGAATGGACTGGTATCGCAGTTTGAAATTTCCAGGTTGTCGGAGCCGAACCCTCGCCGATCTTGTCTTGCACAATTTTATAAACTTGTTCGGTGGAGAAACTTTTAATAATAACACTTCCACTTATGCCCGGTGACTTGTAGAATAACTTTGTATACTTTTTAGACTTTGCAAATAACTTTATATATAAAAACACCAAAAATCAGGAGCATCATGTCCGAAAAATGTAATTTTTGACATAAGTATGAAATAAAAGAGTATTATAATCCAATTATAAAAAAAAACATAATAATAATAATACCTTTATTTAACTACGTTACATGATAAAACATTTCTAATGATAAAACATGTTTTGCAATAAAGTAGTATAGATGACAACAGTAACAATACACAAAATATAAATTCCACTTTAAGTAACTTAATTGTAAGCTGCAATAAATAAGATAAAATATCATGGTCAATATATCAATAAAGCACAAAAAGTTCATGCTGTTACACCCAAAATAAAAAAATTCGAAAATTCGCCCACAGAGTAATATCAATTATCATTTAGTAGTCGTCTTTTTTTTTTAGTTAAGATATTTAAATGAAGGCGGAAGTTCATTAACAAGTCGAACATTGAACGAGTTATGAAGGGATTTCGCATTTTTGATTTTTTTTAGAAATAATAAGATCTCGTCCCGTAGTTACGATTATCCGAATGAAGTCGAAAGTATTTCAAATGTATATAAATGGTTATCAAAGAGTAATAAATATAACGACAAGGAAAGGCCGTAATCATCAAATCTTTAAAATTATATCGGCATTACTCAGGCGCGTTAATATTAGCTAAAATTCTAATTGCTCCTTTTTGCATAACAAACATATCGTAAATATGACATGAATTGCCCCACAATGTAACTGCATAAGTTAGGTGTGAATGAAAAATTGAGAAATAACTCATTCTTAGGGTACCTCTGTTTACACAGGCTTTAAGTTGCTTTGAAGTCCGCATTTGGCTTTCTTAGAATAAACACAGGCTCGACGCGCTCTGTTATCTTGGAAAGTGCAGTGCCATATACAGATAGTGTAATCAGTGGTCTTCACTCATATTACTGAAGTAGCATCAAAAACCGCAAGTACAACATTCAATATCCTTTAAACGAATGTAAACTTTATACAATCAATGTTTCCAACTGGAAACGCCCACGGCTTCGGCCCGCCAACAGATTACGTTACTAATAATTATAGTGCTCCGGAAAATCACGGATTTACATTTAATATACCAGGTGCTCAAGGTCTCCACCTTTCCCAACAATCAAGTCAATCCAACCTGCAACCTGCAATGGTGACCCATAATCAAACACTTGCTTTACCCGTATTTATACCACCCCCCAATGCAGCCCCAGAATCACAGGCAATGCAATATAACCCTAATCACCAGACTTCTCCTGAAATAGACAACCCTACAGACTATGGAAACACACAGCTCGAGAATGATTTAGACATAGATGAAATAAACAACGATACGGAACAAGAAAACTCAACTAACACTAATCACGAGTGGCAAACGACTAAAAAAAGAAAATTTACACAACAATCTAATCCCAGTAACATTCAACCCTACCAATTAAACACATCAAACAGATACGAAATTCTCTCGCATGAAAGAACCACTAACGATAACGACAACCAATTACCCAAAATCCCAAAACCCCCACCGATCTACATTCACGGTGTAACTAATTTCGAGAAAATGATAGAAAATCTCACTCAAGTGCTTGAAATAGAGCAATATTACACTACAGCAACATCCAATGACACCGTTAAAATCAACCCTTAACTGTAGATTCTTACAGAAAACTAATGCGTCATCTGAAGGATGAAAATATAATACATCACACCTACCAACTTAAGGAGGATCGAGCATACAGGGTAGCCATCCGAAACCTACATCACTCTATTCGATCGAGGTCATAAGGCAGAGCTAGCAAAGCAAGGTCATCAAGTCCGAAATATCATCAATGTTAGACACCGAATAACTAAGCAGCCTCTCTCTCTTTTTATGGTAGATCTCGAACCATGTGAAAATAATAAAAAAATCTTCGACGTCAAACATATCAGCAATATAATAGTATCAATCGAGCCCCCCAGAAAGAAAAATTCTATTCCTCAATGCTTGAGATGTCAGGAATACGGACACACCAAAACATATTGCAACAAACCCTTCATCTGCGTCAAATGTGGCGGTGGACACCAAACATCCACTTGTAAGAAAGATCGTACAACCCAGCTAAGTGCGCATTATGTGGCGGTGGGCACCCGGCCAATTACAAAGGCTGCACTGTCTACCAAGACCTTCAAAGAGCCAGAAACACACCTTCCAAAGGAACAGTAAACAAACATCGCCCGCATCCAGTACCATTCACCGCAACTGATTTCCCTCCTCTTCCAACACCTTTTCCTAGTTCCCCTACCGTCCATCAAGGAGTCCAGCCAAATGTCTCCATCCCTCATCCCACATGGTAAGAAGACCTACCAACCCGCCAAATCCTAACAATCCCATAAATATGCACGAAATGTTCTCAAACTTCCTCCTCGAATTCAAAACAATGTTTTCCCAACTCTTAAGCCAAAATACGATGATCTTAAACATGCTCTCCACAGTTATAAATAAAATAGCTTCAAAATGACAACTTCACTACGCATTGCACTCTGGAATGCCAACGGTATCACAAACCACGTCCTTGAGATCTCCACATTCCTACAAATACAACACATAGACATATTACTTATCTCAGAAACTCATGCAACAACAAGAACAGTTTTAAAAATCCCACGCTATAATATCTATTACGCCAATCACCCAGATGGAACAGCCCATGGCGGCTCAGCAGTTATTGTCAAAAACACCATAGTTCATCACGAACTGCAACACTATCAAACAGAAAAAATTCAAAGCTCAATCATTCAAGTTCACACCCTTCCATATCCACTCGTTGTAGCAGCAGTCTACAGTCCTCCACGACACTCCATCTCATCTGCCGAGTATGAGGAGTTCCTTAGACCACTAGGCAACAAGTTCATAGTAGGTGGTGACTGGAATGCAAAAAATACAGTCTGGGGGTCGAGAATAATCAACCCAAAAGGACGCAACCTTTACGAACAATACAAAACAACAACTTTGGATATCTCTCAACTGGAGAACCCACTTATTGGCCCAGCGACCCAAATAAACTCCCCGATTTACTAGATTACGCAGTCACAAACGGTATAACACACACCTACACCAAGACAGAATCGAACCAAGATTTATCTACTGACCATTCTCCAGTCATCATTACCCTTAGCACCACGATAATTGCCAAGGAATCGCCTCCAAGACTCTGCAATAAATATACGGACTGGGAACAATTTGCAAACTACCTAGATGAAACCTTAGCCTGGCTATTCGAATCCAGAACAGCCAAGACCTCGATGTTGCCACTCAGTACCTGACTACCATGCTTCAAAACAGCCGCCTGGCAGGCTACTCCTGCTTCTGCAATCACCAATCCTGAAGCAAATAACATCCCTCGTCATATCCGAGACCTTGTAGTAAAAAAACGAAGAGCCCGAAGACAGTGGCAGAGAACACGAACCCAACAAGATAAAACTTATTATAATAGACTTGTCCACTGCTTGCACAACGCCTTACTAGAAGTCCGCAACGACTCATTCAAAGATTACCTATCTAAACTCTCTCCAGATGACCAAACTATATGGAAGGCAACGAAGAAATTTAAACGACCGATAGTTGCACTACCGCCCATCAAAAGACCCGACAATAGCTGGGCCAGAACAGAAAAAGAAAAGGCAGATACATTCGGAACACATCTAGCCGACGTCTTTACGACCCCTCCCCCCCAAGGAATCACGACAACAACGAAATTGACTCCTTCCTGGACGTCCCCTGCCAGCTTCATCTACCCATCGCACCATTCTCACCAGCTGAAGTCCGCCATGAACTTCAATGCACTAATAAAGAAAAGCTCCTGGATACGACCTCATAGTAGGAGAACTATTACACCACCTACCACGCAAGGCAGTAGTTCTTATTACAACCATCTACAACAGCATCCTGCGATTAACCTACTTTCCGATGCAATGGAAATTCGCTGAAATAATAATGATTGCTAAGCCTGGAAAACCACCCCACCAATCCTCTTCCTATCGACCAATAAGTCTCCTTCCTCTCCTGTCCAAAACTTTGAAAGACTGTTATTAAAACGCATTAAGGATACAACCGACCTCGACCAGATCATACCCTCCTATCAATTCGGATTCCGAGAGCACCACTCGACGATACACAAGGCCACCGAATCGTCACTCAATAATGGAGTGCCTTGAAACCAAAAAGGTCTGTACGACTGCACTCCTGGACATAAAACAGGCCTTCGATAAGGTCTGGCACAAGGGCTGCTGTACAAGATTAAACTTCACTTTCCAAGCCAACTCTACTTGCTATTCAATCGTACCTTGCTGACCGGATTTTCCAAGTCAAAATCAACAACACGGTCTCGGCCTACCATCGTATTACATCAGGAGTTCCGCAAGGTAGTGTACTGGGACCACTCTCTACTTAATCTACACTTCCGACCTACCAACCACAAACGACACAGTGATTGCCACATTTGCGGATGACACGGCTATCCTAGCTACTAGTGAATCCCACAGGTTGCAGCCGATCGCCTCCAGCACCATTTGACCTTCTTCAGGACTGGACCAATCTCTGGAGAGTATCCGTTAATAGCGAAAAATCTGCTCAAATAACATTTACCAACAAACAAGCAATCTGCCCACAAGCCAGATTCAACGACATCCCCCTCCCACTAAAATCAGAAGTAAAATATCTGGGCTGCATCTCGACGCAAAGCTCACCTGGAGCACCCATATTAAAGCCAAAAGAAAACACTCGACCTAAAACTCAAGAAAATGTACTGGTTACTGGGGCCTCGCTCTCAACTCTCTCTCACAAACAAGCTTCTTCTATATAAGGTTATACTAAAGCCCATATGGACATATGGAATACAGCTCTGGGGCTGTACAAAGGCCTCCCACACCAAAATATTACAGCGGTTCCAATCCAAGACTCTCCGCTTGATCGCCAACGCACCCTGGTACATCAGGAACGATACACTCCACACAGATCTTAACATCCCAACCGTTGCACACGAAATCCGGAGACTCGCCATTACCTACCATTACCAACTCGCAGGACACGGAAATGTCCTCATCGAACAGCTGTCTAACCCACCGCAGTTGCCCGCAGACTCCAACGAAACTGGCCACAGGACCTCACCCACCAACTTCCACAGCCATAACATAATATATCTGGGAGAATAGCGCTGGCTATATCCCCTCACATGACATGTAATATTCTACCATTTACTTATTACTCAACTCAAGAGTAGATTGTAAATATGCAATGAACGAATAAAAAAAAAAAAAAAAAAAAGTTGCTTTAGTAAAAAATAGTTAAACTGCAATCTTGCTACAAAGAAAGTTGACATGTGCAGACCAGGCAAGTTTGTGTTAAGAAGAACTCCAAGTAGTTTTACCTCAATACTGCAGTAAAGGGGAGTGCTTTTGTATGAAAAAATAATCTTTTTTCTGTAGCACATGTTAAAGTGTGCTTTTATCAACTCAAAACAAAAGGTCAAGTTATACTTTAACAGCAAGGGTAGATAAAGTAGCACTTTAACATCAAGGATAGATAAAGTAATTTAATTTTCTAACTTTTGTTTAAATTAAATATGACAGCTTCGTATTATCGTAGCAACCCAATCTAGCTACTGACATTTTGAAATGTGATGGACTGTCCTAATTTTCTTTTGAAATTGTCAAAGTTCTTGCTATAGAAAAAAATATTGTATTATACACGACGATAAAGTTATTTCTATCCACTCTTGAATCATTAACGTCTCGACTTCGTCTCGACGTTAAAGGATTCACTCGTGGATAAAATTTAACTTTATCGTCTTGTATAATAAATTACTATTGTATTTTTTCTTCATTCAGTTTTAATTTATTGGCGATGAATCAATCACAAGCTTCCAATTCAGTGCTTCCCAGAAGTTCTATTAAGCTATTATAATCATCCTCAGCACAAAGTAAGGTTATATCGTCTGCAAATAAAATACATGTGGTTCATGCCATGTATTGTACTGAATCGTTAATATATATTGCAATGAACGAAAGTTAAGCTTATAATACAGTTATGATCGGAATTAAATTAATTTAAACATGCTTTTTCCGGTAATTATTTGGAGTTCCAATATAAGAAGCGGAGGCCATAGGACGGCAGTAACCTTCGTGTATCGCAGCTTGAGCCCTAGCTGTGAGCCAAAAGCAGAGATCGAGCCATATAGGAGCCCGGGAGCAGAGATCATCAAATAGGCGCTGCTTTAGCAAGTTTCAGGAGGGCCCAGACATCGAAGGAGTTGCTGGTGGACCGATGCAGGCCTGAACATCCGTTTCGCAGAGCAGCATCCCAAGGTTAGAAGTACTTTTTTCTAAAATTCAGTGAAATTTTCCGTGGCGTCGTTTGCGTGTATTTTATTTATAGTGGCGCTGTATGCTTTCGTTAAATCGCCTAGGCGACGGATTAATAAATTATAGCAGATATAATTTTTAAAATAAGCCTACTAAATCTGTACTGCATCACATATGTTGAGGTTAGGTTACTATAAGTTGATATTACGACAATTTGTATAATTTCAAATACCCCGTACAAAGTTATTCCATTAGTTAAATAGGCAGCGTAGAAACGGGCACCTTCAATGAAACCACAACAATTTATCTAATTAGCCAGTATATTATAAAAAAATACATATTCAAATAACAAATTGGCAGGATATAGAGACCGAACTCATGAGAAAGAGTGATTTAATTATCTGATATTATGTAAACAATTATAAATAAAAAAAGCTAAGCCAAGGCATTTTCATATCCTTCGCAATATATAACAAAAAGCAGAAGGTCTAAAATGGACCCTTGCGGAACACCTTGATTAATAGGAAGTTTTTCAGAAGGTTTACCTTTAAAAACCATAACTTTTTGGCTGCTTGTTAGATAAGTTCTCATTAGAGACAGCGGCAATCCTCTCACACTTATAAGTTCAAGGTTTTCAAGAAGTAGTTCGAAATTAACGCAATCAAAGGTCTTACTCAGGTCACAGAAAATTGCAGCTACCTTTTTACCATGTACAAGTTGTTCAACAACGTTGTCAAAAACTGCTTGAGATGTTGAGTGTTAGCTCCTAAAGCCTAATTGAGGATCATTGAACAAATTATGGTTTTCAGAAGTAATACTATAAGTACGTCGATATTATCGGGTTATATGTCGATAACTTGTTGCACAATAATAAAAGAGTGTCAGTTTGACAGGTTAAACAGTCCGACCGCGTTAGCGGGAGGATTATTCTGTCAAACTGACACGATTCACAATTCGATTTGATTATTTTTTGAGTAAATTTTAATATTAGGAACAAATAAATATTTTATTAGCAGCTCGATTTGTTTGAATTAACCTAGTTGAAAGTCATCTCCATGAAAACAACATCAAGTTGACAAAGTTATGTATTACGTTGCCTAGTGAAGTTACTATAGTATAATAGATTTTGTATAATCGAAATTATACAAGATAACTTAACTAAATCCAGCCTTCCGATTGGTTGAAATCTTGGTTGAAATCTCTACGAAAAAAATTATCAGAAGTAATACTATAAGTACTTCGATATTATCGGGGTATATGTCGATAACTTGTTGCACAATAACAAAAGAGTGTCAGTTTGACAGGTTAAATAGTACGACCGCGTCAGCGGGAGGATTATTCTGTCAAGCTGACACGATTTGTTATTGTGCAGGAAGTTTGAGACGTATAACCTGTTCGAAGTACGCATTGTATTCGATTTGATTATTTTGTGAGTACATTTTAATATTAGGAACAAATAAATATTTTATTAGCAGCTCGATTTGTTTGAATTAACCTAGCTGAAAGTCATCTCCATGAAAACAACATCAATTTGACAAAGTTATGTATTGCGTTGCCTAGTGAAGTTACTATAGTATAATAGATTTTGTATAATCGAAATTATACAAGATAACTTAACTAAATCCAGCCTTCTGATTGGTTGAAATCTCTACGAAAAAAATTATCAGAAGTAATACTATAAGTACTTCGATATTATCGGGGTATATGTCGATAACTTGTTGCACAATAATAAAAGAGTGTCAGTTTGACAGGTTAAATAGTACGACCGCGACAGCGGGAGGATTATTCTGTCAAGCTGACACGATTTGTTATTGTGCAGGAAGTTTGAGACGTATAACCTGTTCGACTTACGCATTGTATTCGATTTGATTATTTTGTGAGTACATTTTAATATTAGGAACAAATAAATATTTTATTAGCAGCTCGATTTGTTTGAATTAACCTAGCTGAAAGTCATCTCCATGAAAACAACATCAAGTTGACAAACTTATGTATTGCGTTGCCTAGTGAAGTTACTATAGTATAATCACTTATAATACCATGAGTAGTCAAAGTTATGTCGACTATTTTTGTGGTGGTGTCACGAATGTCCATTGCGCTTTGGTACGATTAGGACGAGTGCGCTAGCACGAGTCCTATTCCCAAGCGCAATGGACATGAGTAGTGATACCACCGCAAAAATAATCTACTTAACTTTGACTAAGAATGGTATTCGAGGGACTATTTAATGAACCAAACTACTTTTTGAAATTAGTTTTCAGTAAATCTAGCAACAAACTACGCAATTTCTATAGTAACAGAACGCTAATATTGACTTTTTCTAATAAAAATAGCATTTGTTAAAAACAGTCACTTGAATACCTTCTAGGAAGATATATCCACTGATATTTTTTTGATTGGTCAAGAAACGTCAGAATTCTGGATTTTCATTGGTTACTTTTTGACAGATGACAGGTGAATTGAATAGTCGATTTTGTATAATCGAAATTATACAAGATAACTTAACTAAATCCAGCCTTTTGATTGGTTGAAATCTCTACGAATAAAATAATCAAGGGTAATACCACAAAAGGTGAAAATTTTTTGAGAATTTTTTTTTTGTTCACATGCAAATTATTGCGTTTAAATTTCTCGAAACCAAAACTGCGTTAAAAATTCCGCGAGACCGCAGATTATTCAACAATATGGGTAAATGACTTTTACCGTGTTCGACAGCACATATTTTTAACGTTTTCCACTATTAATTCAATACTGGAGCTTTCAACAGGATTATTATGAGTGTTTCCAACGACGCTGATTTGCAAACTTTGACTTTGACGTTTTGGTGAAATGTCAGTCAAAGGCTACTCACTAAATTGAAATCATTGAAACCAATCGGGCTCGGGTGAAAACACTGTGACATTAGGTGTTTTCAATGTCAATTTTGATTGGCCATTTCTGACAAATTGAACAATTTTCATTGGTTCGTTCATTATAGTGTTGAATAATCAACTAAATACCCGAATAATCGAAAAGGGTCTATAATTACTAGCACCGGTAGTATTAATTTTTTTAAATAATGGAGTAACTTTAGATAACTTCAAAGCAGTCGGATATGTAGCTTCAGTAAAACATGGATTAATTAAGTTAGTACGCGAATCTTCGACAATTTCACGTGATAGTGTGATTAATTTACTATTTAAATCACTTACTGCCGGTCTTATAAAGGCGACTAATCTGACGTTAACTTTAATTCGCTGTTAAAATAAACAAAAACGCATCAAAACGTCAGTGCTTATGACATTTTATTCATTAGTAAACAAATTTTGATGAGCTTTTGTTTATTTTAACAGCGAATTAAAGTTAACGTCAGATTAGTGGCCTTTATAAGACCGGCAGCTAGAGTATGTATAATTTCCATTATTTCATACTGATGTCAAAAATGACATTTTTCGGATTAGTTATGGTACATTAAAATCCTAGTACTTTAAAGTAAAATGTTAAAGTTCAAGTACTTTAATAGTACTTTATGTAACTAGTCCTCAAAGCAAGGCTTTAGGGGACGAGTCGTAATGTTTCCGGACGAGGCGGAGCGAAGCGCAGCCGAGTCCGTAATATGAAGATGAGTCCTCTAAAGCCATTTGAGGACGTGTTGCATACAACGTTTTTTTGTATTAGCTCTCCAAACATTATAATATGAAGTTTCAATTACCATTAACGCGGCATTAAATTAGGAGGCCGCGCGAAAATGTATTTTTCGCTCCCCAAACTGGTTACTTTGGAAACTGTCTAGGATCCTCAAAATGGCCATTTAGAGGCCTTGTACTTAAAGTCGTCATGACAACTAATGTTTGAGTCCGCTAAAATGTTGCCATGACGACTTTAAGTACAAGGCCTCTAAATGGCGATTTTGAGGATCCTAGACAGTTTCCAAAGTAACCAGTTTGGGGAGCAAATACAAAAAAAGTTATTTATTGTACAAAAAATGGAACATTAAAGTCCTAGTACTTTAAAGTAAAATTTTAAAGTTCAAGTACTTTAAAATTATACGTCAGTTGTTGACATCAAATTTGAAATTATTTACAACTTTTTATTTAAAATTCATTAAACTTGCAGTATGAAATAAACCATTGTATTCACCACGAACGAAAAGTGTTTTTAAAGGTCCTCGCAAGTAATTCAGTCCTCGGCCGTAAACAACTTTCTCGTCTTTAAAATGCCACTTTTCGTTCTAGATAAATTAACTACTATAACTTCATTGACCGTGACTGGAACTATAATGGCTGAGTAGACAATATTAAAATGTTCACTAAGATTATCAAAAGCATTACTTTTAGCAACAGGTAAATAATCGACAATATTTTCTGTTACTTGGCAAACATTATTATTTAGCATATTAAGCTCTATGGGAGAAGAATTAGAAGAAGCGTTTCTTACATTGCGTTCATAATTAATAGGATGTCCTTTCTTGAGATATTAGAAGAATTTCCAATAAAATAATTGTACGCAGTCATTTTAGCGCTGCGAATTGCTAATTCATCAGCCTTTTTATAAAGTTTAAAATAATTAATGTCCTGAGTACGTTTTGTGGAGTCGCAGATTAATTTCAAGGAATTTAGATTATTTCTCATGGACTTTAATTCCTCAGTAAACCATTTAAGGGGATCTTTCGAAGCCTTCAATGGAAAATATAATTCTATCTGGGATTGAAATTTTGAAATAAGTACGTCGGCCAGGTAATCAATACTAAACGAAGCATTACTAAATATTTTCCAATTTACTCCAGAAAGAATATAAAGAAACGTAGGTATATTCTTACCATTAATAAGCCTTTTGGTATCTTTTGAGATAAGTTATTAAAATTACTGGTAGTCTCTGTTTTTTGGTATGCTTCGGAGACATGGCAGCAGACCGTCGGCGCATTGATACTTTCGAGATATGGTGGCGAAGGATGCTGAGGATACCATGGACAGCTCGGCACACAAATCCATCCGTATTAAATGAAACAGGATCTGCAAAGAAACCCATAATTGAACATGTAAGAAATGGGAAGATACGATGTATTGTTCATAGGAAAAGCACAAGAAAAGAAGAAATACGACGGCAACAACTAGTGTGGTACAAACATATTAATGGAATAACGAATGACAGTACTGAGGATAATAATGGAATGTGTTCCAAGAGAAAGAAGGAGAAGACGTCCTAGAATAACATGGAAACAGGGTATAGCCTAAGCAATGTCGGAGAGAAACTTTACAAGAATGATATTGGAAGGATAGGAGATATTGGCAACTGAGAACCGGAAAGCGACCAGATTCGCTGTGAAACGAACATAAATATAAGACGATCTTGAGTAGCTTAAATTGTTTTTTTTTTTTCGAAAACTGATAAAAAATGTTGACATTTATATGACCTAAATCGGTTGTCAAAGTGACTGTTTTTTGTTCACTGGATGTAAAAGTCTTTTTTGCACGATAGAACGATTTTACTTAGTTACCGCGTTTGTTGCCAAATCAGTAAGTTATGCTTACCGTTCTAGAACGGTAAGTAAAAATTTGAAGTTAGCAGGTTAGGTTTTACGTCAGTTTTGACACAGACTGACGCAAAACCTAACCTGCTAACCTCGAATTTGACATAGACTTACAGCGCCACCAACATATTATTCTGTGGTATAATGTCACATTTTACTGACATTTGAAAAAAATACATTTCTATGGTGCAAAAAACGTCATAAGCATCACGAACGTTAAGGAATTACCGTTCTTAATACTTAATATACTATTATGACCTAAATCTGTTGTCAAAGTGACTGTTTTTTGTTCACTGGATGTAAAAGTCTTTTATTCGCAACCATATATGTAATGTTAACATTCCTGACCTCATTTGAGTGGGGGAAGTCGTACATTTCAGCCCGCTACTTTCCGCACTCACTTCCCGCCGCTCAAGTGCGGGAAGTACATTCCCGACCGCTGAGTAGGTAGGGACACTGGGAATCTCGTTGATCCATTCATGCGCATCACAACCTGTCGTATCATAATATAATAATTTTTCCAATTATTGTTTAGAATAAAGTGGTTGCGAATAAAATAGTATACAAACCTCGACAGGAAGTTTCCTTAGTCTCGAGATAATAGCTGATTTCGACGCTTCGCGTCTCAATCAGCTAACTAATCTCTCGACAGTAATGAAACACTTCCCATCTCGGGCTGTAATATACTATTACAATCTAGAACAAAAAAGACTTGCGTTCAACAATTTTTGATTAAAGAATAGGTCACAATGTAGACAAAATGTTCTTTGAGTTTCCGCTAATGTGGAGCTGTGCAGTTTTCGAAAAAACGTTGTTTGATACTCGATGGCGAAATTCTTTTGCATTCTCGAATGTTTTTTGTTCGGAATGCTAGCAAAAAAACTCATTCTCCAATGCAAAAGTACATTTCGCAATTTAGAATCAAAAATAACTATTTATGTTCAAACTCAAGTATCTGAAAAACGTTTGAATCTACGGATATGAAGTATGAAGAAAGCTCATTAAAAGGACCAATATACGGTGTGCTATTAAAAAAAAGATTTTTAGTTTGCCAGACTTTTAGGTCACTCTGTATAATCCAGAATATTTTAACAATGTTGTGCACATCGTGGATACAACACTTTATCTCCACTCGTCAGCAGCAGATAAAGTTATTATCTCCGCTGACGAGTGAAGATAAAGTAAACTAGGTAAATCATTTGAAATTCCTAACTTGGCGATCTTTGCTATTTCAGGCGGCGTACACCGATCAGTTTCTAAATCTGATATATGAAAAAATGCAATAAATAAATAAGATTTACTCAAGAAACTTGTACATAATTGTAAAATATACTTACAAATTCTCTTCAAATTTAAGCGAGCTGACAGAAAAATAATTATCGATTTTTTTTTGTTCACAACGTTATTTATAGTGAAGTCATAATAAAGCTATCCAAAGCAAGCTACGTTTATTAATCCATCCAATCTTCTAACTTTTAAATCATTCCTGATTTCTTTACATTTCTTATAATAATTTGTTATTACCGTTTGAAGAAAAAATAATATATTGTTATGATACATGACGTAGTATAATAAATCATAAGAAAGAAATATTCAAAACTAATAAATTTGGAAGGTTACAATAATTAGATCTTGATGGGTGTAAAATTTCAAATATGAATAATGCAAGTAATTGATACAATGAAAGGAGCCATTTGATAGTGCGATATTAATTGAAATAAATAAACTTAATGGTTGTATTAAATGTTAATAAAAAACAAACCAAGGTAACATTAGACAAATATATTTGTTAATAATAATCAGAATGAATATCCTGTAATAGTATTATTTTAAAATATAGGAAGTGTGCACTAAGAATTGTATCAACTCATGAAAGCATACGTGTAATTTTGAAATAACCAATTTTGAGAAATAAAAATAGAAATTATGCCTTAATTTGTGTTGGTTTTGGTAATGACAAATTAAAAAAGGGCTTTAAAACAAATCTACCAGGTCGAACAGGTGAAATATAAAAATGGAATTTATTGAGACATCAAGTGGATGAAGAGATTATGCAGATACAGTTAATTGGAGATATAGAATACAGAATGTTAAATTAGTTGAAGAGAGTTGGATTTATTCATACGTACAAGATATTAGTAGATGTTTTTACAAGTTATTATTTGATTTGGATATTCTGTGAGTATTACAAGAGACATCGGACTATCTGCAAAAAGGGAAGAAAGTTAGATTTGGAAAATCATAATATAGCTACTTACCAGGAGTTGGTTCGTGTGACAGTAACATTTAGGAGGAACCAGGACTGGATTTTGGGAGCAATGGAGTTGGTTTGACAGGACGGATGCAGTTGAAAGGATTCACAGACCATCATAGGTGTTGCTGTTTGTGAAGTGGGCAGTAGGTGTTGCAGGTCTGTCGACGTCAGGATCCGAATGTTGCAGTGAAAGCTAGAGCAGTTATAGAGGTTTGTGTAGATAAGTTGAGAAAGCATTTTGAATAACTGTCAATCAAAGAAAGTGATATTATAAAGTTGATATAGTACTTCCGTAGGTGAATTGAATAATAAATTTGTTAATATAAGATAAAATTGTCAATTACCTGGTTTGATGAATTTTAAAAGTCAAGTTTGACGTTATGTGCCATTGATAGTCAAAGATTTTTGAAAATGCAATTTTAAAACTTCAATTAATAGAGAACTAGATTTTGGCGAACCCACCCTGAAGATAAGAGCTCTCTATTTAAAAGCAATTATCGTTTAACATTTAAGACATTGCATTAATTAAGGCATAGTTCAACTGGTGAGCTATAGCAATATGTTGTTCAGAGCAAAAGTATCTTTATCTTATTTGACTAGCAAGCTCAGCAGCTAAACAGTTCAGCCAGGCCACATAAAGTATAACTTTTGCTCCTAATAACATAATATACCTACTATTAGACAATATTCAGCGGTTTATAGCACTGCCAAGCAACTGAAATGTAGAAAAATGAATACTAGCTGAGAAAGAAAATATGGTAGGGCAGTGGTGACTGCTTGTATTTTATTTCTCAGTTAAAATGTTATGAGCTTTTTAAAATCCGATAAAGGTACAGTATAATAAAACTAATGACGTTATTTTAAATATGCCGCTGGGATGGAAGTTTATTGCACAATGGATCGGAAACAGTTCGAGTAGACTCAACATAATTAAGGAGAATCTACAGAAAATGCAAATCTTACTGTATGCAATGGACCGAAGCATAATTACTGTTAGCATGGCGAAGTCAATGATAAAGACATCCCCTGAGTAACCGTTGGCTAAATTACAGCTTTGCAATAAAATTCAAGGGTTATTGCCAGCGTGATTGTGGTACATTGGATTGCACTTAGAGCGGAGTTCGTTGAAATTGTTTCGACTTCAAATTAAATGTTTAGTTTATAGGAAACGGCTACAACGACGTAATATTAGTTCCAGCGAACCTTAATTTAACTTGCTTAAGATAAACACGAATGCGGGCTAAACCAACACGAAGCGGTCGCAAGCACTAGTAGCAAGTTCAAAAGAAATTTGAACAAATATACGCAACTATGTAAAGAGAAAGAATAATTTGGTTATCTCGTTAGTGGGAATTTCTTAATAGGAAAGCTGGCAGAAGGAAGTAAACTGTCCTATAAAACTACTTAAAACCTGAAGTTCATGTTTTGGTATTACGCGTAAAGGTCGGATAAGTTAGTTGTAAAGTGAAATATGATTAATTGGCATAATAACAATTGAAATATAAGGCTTTGTCTTTTGCAAAATGGAGAATCATTAGCTTACATTAAACAAATGCAATATTCATGAAACTCAAATGATGTTTAAACTCATGTGTCTTTTGTATTAGTAATGCGTATGGCAATTATTCCTACTAAACTGCTAATCCAATTATAAATTTCCCTTCATAATGCGTATTTTGGCGGAAACTGTAATAATTGAATCAGAACGACAATAATTGCTTCAAAATAATTGATATTGAAATTTTTAATATTTAACAATTTGTGTAGACCCACACGTTATTTATTAACGAAAAGAAGAACAGAAGAAGCGTTGAAAAGAATTTCAAAATTCTAAGCTCTTTGGCTAGATAAATATACTCAAATAGAAATTGAAAAAGCAGATTAAAATTTGAAATTTGTTTTTAAAAGTCAGAGATTACTTTTCTAACATTTTAAATCAAAATATGTCTTTTAATATTTCTTCGTAACTAGAGTTATAGAATGGTTAGAAAACATCAAAACTAGCTACGGAAAAAAGTCTAGTTGAAAATGTAAACATTTGTACCGTCGCGTCGGCGTTAGCGACGCGTCGGTATAAAATTTAAGCCATTATAAAACTTTGCAGAAGTAAGCAAAAATAGTTAATGAAAAATAATGATTTTTTGAAAATCTTACAATATGCCACGTACTGAAAAGGCGAATTTCATCTTTACCAAACATTCTTTAAAATGTTTCTCCTATCAAAGTAGATGTCTCACTTTAGACGGTACCACCCCAATATTTTTTTTATGTAGTATCGATTTTTTGCGTTTAGAATAACTCCATTCTAGCACCCAAATGGCGCCATTTGAGTGTTAGAATAAGTCGCTATGAAATGACGTAATTTGGGTGCTAGAATGGAGTTATTCTAAAGGCAAAATCAATTTTTTTAAATTTTTTAATTTATGAAATAGTATAAAGCGGCAAATTCGTTGCAGAAGATCCTTCAAGCACTCATTTGTTCCTCAACTCGCCGCTATGCGGCTCGTTTCGGAATTTCAAATTCGTGCTTGAATAGATGCCTTTTGCAACTTGTATTTTAATATACTATTTTCTGATTATACCCCTCACTAAATTGTACTTTTAGGGTATGTTACCTTTTTGAGAGATTTTCAATTTTTTTTTATTTTAATGAAATTCTTGATTTAGCTTATTTGAACGATTCTGAACAACTTCTGTTAACAAGATTTTTTGATAAAAAATTCCTAATACGACTTCTTCAAATTTGTTATTTATTTTAAATCGTAGTAGGCTAGCATTTTACCGTGAAGGGAAAGTAGCATATCCTAAAAGTAGAATTAAGTGAGGGGTATAATCAGAAAATGGAAAATGTTTAAATCGATAATATATAAAAAAATACTGGTTTGTTGCTGTCTAAAGTGGGACACACTATAAATAGTGTAATGGTTTACTGTCCATAGCAATTCTGATTGCCTAATTCACTATATGAAAAAGGTCACCATGAGCACAGAATTAAATATTTTATTTATTGCAAGATAATCAGTACTTTACATTAATAATTGCACTTGATGTAAGCAGCAATAACTAATAATTTGAGGGATAAAAGTTAGCATGAAATAAAGCAGGTTTCACAAGGGTTACGTTCAAAGTTTCAGATATGATAAATGTTCGGAAGGGTCAATGCAATTTAATTTGTAGCTGACGGATTTGAGCTTAATTAACGTCAAACATAATGTGAATAAAATGATGCAGAATGATGTGTTAAGTACAGAAAAAATATGAGCGTTATGTATTAAAAGTGTAGAAGCCATCAAACGGCAAATTAGCTGAAAGGTAAACGAAACAGTGTTAGCAAAATAATGATTGCAATAGAGCAATGGAAGGCAACCGATCGAAAGACGATTAGTGAGACGCTAAAGGAACTCCAAGCGTATCAGTGTGTTCGTTAACTGGAAGATAGTACGTGGTGAAAGTTGGATATATCGGGGCCACGCAGGTAAGCAGTAGGTTGATGATTATCGGGGGTGGCTAACACAATGGCGATGGTCTCGACTCTATAGAACCCCCGCAAATAGGCCTTTTGGGTGGTTAACTTGGTGCCTTCTATTGCTTACTTATAAACAGTGATACATCAGATTGCGTTTTCATGTAATGGAGAATGCTTACAACAGACATAGAATCAAAGGCTGCAACTAATCTAAACAAGTTACAACGACACACAGCAACTTTGAATCGAAATTCCCAAGAAATCGCCTTTTACAATGACCCCGTTATGCCGAACTTCTCCGCCCCCCCTCCCTCTACATTACTCTATTCTTCCGATGAACGGTCAAACGACAAAATAAACTTAATAAAATGCTTCTACTACGCCATCCACAATATAAAAAAAATATATAGAGTATCACTAACGTATTTATGAAAATATATATTGTGGTGATAGCTCCACTTTTGACTAGCTATTACTTATGCAATGACTCAATGCTTGATATGCCTATTTTATTTAGTATTTGCCCTATTATTTCTTTTCAAATCAATTTACTTTTAACTAAATATTACTATTGAGACACTCAGGAGGGTTCGCCAATCTAGTTATCTATTAATTGAAATTAAAATTTTATTATGCTTTTATGATTGCAAATTGAGACCAACTGTCAATTATACTTTATACTGACATACCCATTAATCAGTTCACTAAAGTAAGTACTGCATTATGTTTATTTCACTCTTTCTTTTATTGTTTGTTATTCAACCTGCTTTTATATTAATTAACTAAAACAAACCTGAACACTTCTCAAGCTTTCACTGCAAGTATCCAAATACTACAGGCCCCAATATTCACAGCTCCTGATGTTCACAGTCTGCAACGCCTACAGCTTATTTCACCAATAGTCAAAGCTATGACGCTCCGTCCACATCCAACCTGTCAAAACCCAACAATCCGTAGAATCCGGTCCTACTTTTTTTATCAACGTCACTGCCACACCAACAGACTGCTGGTAAGTTTCAGTATTATATATGATCCCAAACTGATCTTCTTTATTCCTCAGCTAGTACTCTGTATCCATCAACACCCAGAGAAACTGTACAAATCAAGCAGCTACTTCCCATAACCTCCTTCTAAACGATTGACTTGTCTTCTATTTAATCACTAACTTCAGTAATGAATATCAATTATATCTTACATGTAGGTATCAATAAATCCAAATCCATTCAATTATTGTAGTATTCTCGTTATTTGCATTCAATTAACTGTATTGCACAATCTCTTCACCGATTTTATGGATCCACTAAATTCAATATTATATTTTCATATTTTCACCACGTAAATTTGTTAATAGCCCCATTATTTGTATTTTACCATACAACCACACAAATAAAGGCATAATTTCTAACTTTTTATTACCAAAATGAGTTTTCAAAATTCTGTATACATTATTTATAAATTTGTTATTATGACTGTCTAAACAAACTTTTATCTCCGTTACTATTATTCCCGCCCTCTTAAAAATATAAAATGTCTTAATTATTACATGCTACAATTTCTTATTATTAAAGCAAGCATACTTGTCAAAGAACCTTGGTTTACACTTTTTATCATGGTTGAACTCACCCATCAAAATTAAATACTCAATTGCTATTTAATTAACAAATTACATTAATTATTGTCTGAATTTTAATATTCCACGCTTATTTTAAAATTAACACCAATCTTATTTTAAAACCCCTCAACATTTGATTGTATTAATCTTCCAAATTTATCATATTTTTATTATTATTTAACCACTATAAAAATAGGGTAGTTGTATCATAACAATATGTTACCTGCTACCTAACACTTTCTGTATTATACACAGAAATGCTCCTGATTTTCACACAAACTTTAAAAGCTTTATAAAAACGACACTTTTCAAACGAAGATCATAAAGTTTTCGAACTGAGCTCACTGTAAAATGAGACTGAACTGAACATTGAACAAAAATAAGAATAGAGTTAAAAGAGCCGGTCATCACTGTGGAATATAACTTGCCATGTATTTAGTGAACCTATGAACGAGGAACCGAGCTCTGTAGAGTAGTGGTTACCACATCTGCTTAGCATTCGGGAGCTCGCGGGTTCGATTCCCCTGGCCGTCTGCTCTGATTCAGGTTTTTAGGTGGTTTTCCTGAGTCAGCGGAGTACCTTCTCTCAGGCAAATGCCGGGGCAGTACTTGTCCACCTTTCCTGGCCTCTCTTCCATTCTCCACCCCTCCTTTCACTCAGCCATCCTATAATTCCCGTTCTTGGCTGAAGAGGGACGGAAGGTCCCTATAGCAGCACGCCCCCAGTTGGGGGAATTGAAATAACTCTGAACCTTTACCTACCTTTTTGAACGAGGAACAAAAATAAGAACCATTAAAATCCGATAAAATTATTATCCCACTTAAGTTCCTTCTTTTTCTTCAAAAATAACACAAAATACGGTACTGTAGAGGCTCAAATAGCTTGTAGCAAAATTGCTTCCAACACTTCGTCGTTTTGCAAGACTAAAAAAAAAAATGAGCGTATCTTTTTTACTTCGAGTCCTATCGAAAAATGTTATTAAAGTTATCGATACAACTCGTCGGGCCGCTACAATTAAATTTAGTAACTCCCATTAGAACTACCAGAACTTTTAAAAAATTGCTTTCAGGACTTCGTCGTTTTGTATAAGTACTAACACAAAAATGGGCGTAACTTTTTTACTTCGGGTACTATAAAAAAATGTTATTAAAGTTAACGATAGAACTCGCCTGGGTGCTACTAAAACTCCCATTAGAGCTACCGGAACTTTTAAAAAATTGCTTTTAGGACTTCGTCGTTTTGTACAAATACTAACACAAACATAAGCGTAGCTTTTTTACTTCGGATCCTATCAAAAAATGTCATGGAAGTTAACGATAGAACTCGCCGGGGTGCTACTATAACTCCCATTAGAACTGCCGGAACTTTTAAAAAATTAAAAAGATACTTTTCCCGGTTTACTATACATTTTTTTTTTGAAAAAAATTTTTTTTAGAGTTCTAGTAGCACCCCGGCGAGTTCTATCGAAAAGTGTCATGATATTTTTCAACAAGTATGACTGAAAAAGAGTTATAGTGGTATTGGTCCGGGGAAAAAGTGAAGTTAGCACCCCAAATTTTCGATTCACATTTTTTTCTCTTAAATACATAAAACTATTTTTAAAAACAGCAAAGAACTCTAGAACTCTTTGGGGTGCAACGGGAACTCTTGAAAAAAAATAACATTTTTTGATCTTGTGGTGCTAACTTCACAGAGGTAGTGTGAGCATACCGTTCCGAAATGTACCTATTCCGTGAAGCCTTATCGCACCACTTTGGCATATTTCAGATAACTGTAAATCTATCCAACTTCCATAAAACGCAGGCTATTAAGAAATTCCGAATTCTCGTTTTAAAGTACTGTGAACATTTCATATCGATCTTTGGTCGTAATCTTTGAAATATCGTTGTCCATTCTTCTAATAAAGCTCTGGAAAAAAATCCTTTATATCGCGTGTAGGATTTATTCAACTTTCGCCGTCATGCTGGATACTCTTCCAATGTTGCTTCGGTTCCCAAGTCAGAAACAGGAACATTTACGAACCCCCAAATTTCGTTCAACTTTGGCGGAAAGCGATTTGGTACGTTCGGCCAAGATTGTGTGCGACGCGACGCCTCGGAGTCCTTTGACATCCCTTCGTTTTCGCATTTTACCACTTATTAATGCGTTTCCGCATTACTTAACTCGCTGCACCCACCTACGTTATTTATTGTTTATTATCTAGTAGTGTGTAATTTACCCTTAATTTGAAACCTGTTATAATGTGATAGAAAAAGGTTAAATTGAATGTTGTGAAACAAGTTTTGGGGTACATCCAAGTTCGTAGTGCAGTAATGGCTTTAGCGCGCTGCATCAGTGTATCAATATTATTTTCTCCTGTAGACTACTTTTTGCAAGTGAACCTGTCTACTAGCTTTGCTGATAAGCCGCAGCCAGATAATTTTTAGGAATTGTTTTGAGAAACCCTGTGTTGTGGTCACAGCTACACACAATATCAAAAGCGAGTTCTTCATACCGACTAATTTGTGTTTCGCGAGCAAACGTTTATTTTTCCAGTTTGATACCCTCCCCATCTCGATGAGCTACTGGGCAGCTAATAGGCTTGTTACACGTTACATGTCACAAACGGGCATTTACCGATAACTACTTGCCGATACTAAGAAGACCCTAAATGTGACGGACAAAGTAAAAATAGAACCTTGATGGCTCCTGCAAGCACCAAAAAAACATAGAGGACGTGAAGTTAATTTTTCCTGTAAGATGTGTTTTTTTTCTATTCCATGTGATCTATTATTCTGTCTCAGTGAAAAAATCAAGAAGAAAGAAATAATCATGGATTCACAAAGTTATATCAACATAATTCAAAGATATTCCATTATTCGTCAACCAGAGATATGTAGCTGTGGGGAGACTAAAATCTAGCAAGTAGGCCACCATAGGCCCTTTTTGCCAACGCCAGGCCATCCTCTCAACCACCTTCAGTATCATCTTCTTCGATGGGCTCTTGTCCATGCTTAAACTTTCCTGATTTTCTAATAAAGATAGGAATATCGGCCCAGGATAGGGAGTTTAATTCTTCCACTCGAAGCGTAGCTGCTCCAAAAGTTCTATACCTCAGTCGCTGATACGCCTCGCATTCTCCCAAATAGTGAAAGGATATTTCCTCATCTCTCGCACATCTCAGGCAAATTAGATCTTCCTGTACTCCTATCAGTGTTAGGTGTCTCTTTGGTTTACAGTGGCCTGTGAAGATCCCTATCAAAACATTTATGATTCTCCGGCTCCTTTCTATTAGCCAGACCGATTTCTTTTAATAAAATCCTACTATGTGGTACCCTGGCTTGTCGACAGCCCCTGTACTCTTTCCATTTTTCTTCCCTGGTCTCGTAGGCCCACTCAGTTAGAGCTACTGAGACCTGCTGCCTTGTCATACCCAGAAGGGGTTCCGGTCCTAAACAAGTTGCCTTAGCTCCGAGTTTAGCTAGTTCGTCTGCGTTCTCGTTGCCTTGGACCCCTGTATCTCCCGGGACCCAGACGATCTTGACGTCATTTTCCCTTGCCAGTTCAGCTAAATCGTCCCCACATTCCTGGACAAGCGCTGATCCTTTCTAAGGTCTTTAGAAGAAAGGATGTAAGACTAATGGGCCTGAATAATTTGGTAGTCGTGTAGTCCTTCCTTCCCGTCTTTGGAATAAAGACCACTCTGGCTGCCTTCCATTATTATGGAACCCATCCCATTGCTACGCTGTCCCTGTATACCCTTACGACACTTGGAAGAAGGATATCTAGGCCTTTCTGAAGCAATGCTGGGGAGATTCCATCTGGCCCTGGTGACTTAAAGGGTTCGAACTCCTGAACTGCCCATGTGACTGCACCTTCTGTTATAACCCCTCAAATTATGTATAGGAACTTGTTCCTGTTCTGCCATGGGTGCCGTCTCTTCGAAAGTGGACTTCCAGGAGGTGTTGTAATGACTCCTTTCTGGATGTTGTCCACGTCCCGTCCGCCTTTTTTAACGCTTCTACTACTTGACTAGTTTCGCGGCTTAATATCGTCATCAGTGACAGAATGACGACAACTAATAATTATAAAGTTGAAATGAAAGATTTTTTCAGTGCGTTGCAGGGTACCCATATGTATTCTTAATATTCTAAACATTAACAGAAAATTAGTAGTTGTTAAGAAAATTAAGACAATTACAAATTGAAAGTCGCATAAATTTACGTTGTTGTCAAGAGATCGTTGTAGTTAAAATAAAGCTAATTTTAAGTTTACGCAGGAAAAAGGCACCCTAAGCATCCCGTTTAAAAACACCAGCTTAGCGGAATCTTCTACAACTCATTTCAAACTTTAATACATGTCGAAGAAAACTCGCCGTGCATTTAAAATGTTCAGAGGAAACGCTCAGAAACAAGTAGAGAATGAGGCAGACGTATTGCGAATAGATGAGGGTAATTTATAGCCCTCTTACTAGGACAGGGGTGAAAGTGACAAACTGATAAATATCTTTTATTTTCGGTTAGTTACACAATTTATGCGAATGCGTACTACGTGTGTGAGCAAGAAATCAAGTAGCATTTCTTACGAGCTGAAAAAATGATCGCGCCAACAGAAACAGGAGTTTTCTTGGTGCGCCTACGGTAATTAATTAGGCCGTTTCAAGAGATCGTCGTTTGTATTAATACAGCACAAAGTCAAGATCGTTGATTAAGTAAAAAATGATAGCAATCTCGCTATATTACGGCCCGAATAACCATTATGCGGCATCACGTGGTACAAAAGATGGCAGAAAGAAAGGGTAAAACAAGTGACGTTAGAGAAATTGCAAACCATAATAAAACTCGCTGCCACCATTTGTACGCAGCGGAGTGAGTTTTCCTCCGTTCTCCCTCGACGGATTCGGAAGATGCTCCGTACAAACCGTGCATCCAGTTTTCTGGCCTTCGTCTGAGCTCAAGGACAGGCTAGGATTAAGGATAAGATTTACCAGATTCACTGTAGTGAAAATTATTTTGGTGTAGTAAGGATGAGTCTGTTGTTTTGTTTGGTTTACTCGGCCTTAGGTTTTTATTACTCCTACGGCGATGCATAAATATATGCCGAGTGGGCGTTTATCTTGCTCCGTACCTAACAATTTTTCAGATTTAAATTTAAACCTGAGCCATTGCTTCTCCCAGAGCTGCTTATGGCCTTAGCGCTTATTTTCCAGTAAATGTTCCTATTTCTCGTAATGGCGTCGTTTGGGTATATGGAATTTTTGATGTCAGCGGTCGTTAAGCAGAGTTTTGAGATGGCTGGTCAATTTTTAAAGCATCTTAGTGACATACATATCGACAATCATGTGCTAATAAGAAACGACCAATGTCAGCTACAGATTTTATAGAGCTATTCACTGATACTAAAGTACATGTTCTGTTGGTTGACAGCGAAGATATTCAAAAATTTAAAAAAACCTTTCCAATAGATGTGATCCCCGATTATTTGGGAAAATTGAAGCAGTAATGTATAATTAAGGAAATTTTTTGATTTTCTGCGTTCATACAAGTGCAAAAATTACTCTATTGGAGCAGGGAAATTGGGATTTACAACTATACTGAATCATTTGATCAACGACAGCACAAAACATTGAAGAAGGAGAGTGGATTGCTACTATTTATGGGAAAAAGTCGTATTCTGGTAGCATAATATCTGTAATTGTAAAATTCTCTACATTATAGACCATATTTAGCCATGATTTAGTGACAGTAATAGTCTGCTATGACCATTTACAATTTTTACAGGCATCGCATCATAATCAGAAAATGGGGAAACAGCTTGAGAAATGACAAATTTCATTAGCCCAAGAAAGAAGATATACAAAATGTAGATAAAAGTGACATATTCCACAAGTTAACATCGCCACCTTAATGGATTTCTTTAACACGATTAACATAACCGTTACGATATTGTCAATTGATAGATGACAGATAGATGTTATAATGTTGTCATTTTATTTAAAATCACAAAGATACATAGTGTACGTTTAATAAAGAGTTTTTTCTACGTAATTAGCATTATTGGTATCCTCACATATAGACAACACAGTCAGACGACCCCCATAAAGGGGTCACTGCTCTTCCCACCTTCCCAGAAATGTTTAATAAATACATATGAATCGCAGAGTCAGAGTATTAATGAGATTGTTCAAGCCTGATTGCCCACGAAAGAACAGAAAGTACACAATAACAACACAAGATACATAAAAATAATAATTAAAAATAGTAATGCTCTTACGAATTTGATTCCCATCCTTTATTAAGAAGTCAGGCTTTACTGAAGCCAGCGTAGCTGTAGTTTCAACCAAGATGCAAATCGTTCAAATTTAATTTTTCATTTTATGTATTTTTAAGCCGCTATCAAACTTAAGATAGAGACTTATTTCCCTTTGAATTAGCGTTGCTAATTCGGCGATTCGGGGTTATCGGCCCACACAAAATATAGATATAAACAAAGTGGATACAAGTTATGTAATGCTAAAAGTGTTATGAAGCTTAAAAGGAAGTAGTGATAAAGATTTAAATGCATTAGGTACTAAGTTTAGACACAGTGTAAGAAAATGATCGTTTAAATAATTCCGATCTTTGAGGTTTACAGTCTAATAAACCTCTATGCCTTCAGATTATGTATATCAGTACGAACTGTAATTTTATTGTAAAGGTAAGTGGGAGCTAGAGATGGGCGCGTGACTGATTTTTTGCTCACGTCACGCACGTTTCACGCTGGCTTTAAACAGTCACGTTCACGCACGTTCACGCTCACGTTCACTCACGTTCACAGCGTGACACGCCACTCACGACGTGACACGCAGCTTTTATTTCAAAACTTAAATTCAGATAGAACAGAATGTTCAAATTTAAAACCAATGAAAAAACACTAAAGAGAACTAAAAATATGTTTTGCACCTGACATAATTTACGTGATATGTTGCAATCAGAATAGTTGACATAAAAAGAAAAAAATGAAAATTTACTACAACTGCGACAAGGGATAAATACTGATTTCTAGCAAATATATTTCTTGCAGCTGTCTTCAACGACATTACTTTTAATACTAAAAGCTGTCATTGGAATTAACGTTTTCTTTATTGGTATGAGTACAGAAGGTATATGTTGCTAGGCAACAATTTTAATTCGTAGGTTTGAAAGTACTGCACGTACAAGGATCAACATTTTCAGCGTTAATGCGAGTATACAAAAAAAACATTAGGTACTTTTCTAAAAATAGGTTCATCTACACATCTACACAATACATTTTTGGTTTAATAATAAAACGTAATTAACATTTTCAGCGTTAGCCGAGTATAAAAAACAAACCATTACATTTATTAGAATAATAACTTCATCGACACAATCTAAACATTAAAATGTTGATTTAAAAATAATATGTAATCAACATTTTCAGCGTTAAGTCGAATTCTGCGCTCTTCTAAAATTCGCCCAGCTGTAGAAAATACTCTTTCGCTTGCAGCGGAACTTGCCGGTACGTTCAAAATGTTTCAAGTTTTTTTAACAGTGGCGTATTTACACTGTTTTTCCAAAATCCTAAAATGTCATCTACATTTCCGAATTTTAATTAAACATACTAATTTAGTTCTGTTTCGACATCATCCTAATTACATGTGTCATCGTCAGAGCTATTTCTAAGTGTAGAAAGATAAGAATCTGATGCTGATGTACCAGTTTTGAGTCGTTTGCTAGGTATTTCATCATTATCATCTATAGTTTTATTTGCATTATAATCTTCTCTTTTATGTGAAGGTATGAACTTTAAGGATTTATAATTAGGGTCCAAAAATAAAACCACATAATGTAACTTGTTTGGCACAATTTGTGATTTAATTTATTTAAAAGTTACTGAACCCTGCAGTTTTTTATTCGTTACTAAATATTTAACGTGAAATTAACGTGAAACGTGAATCACGCCTTGGAAATTTTCACTCACGTTCACTCACGTTCACGTCACGATTTTCAAATATTAGTCACGTTCACGACGTGACACGCCGTGACACGACGTGACACGACTGTTTTCACGTCACGCGCCCATCCCTAGTGGGAGCTGTGGTAACAAGTATTTTGTGATAAAAGACCAAACAATGCGACCAACATTCGACGTTTTTCCATGCTCAGCCGATTGGATTCTATGATTTTGTGTGATTCGGAATCAAGTGTATTCTTCTACTAGTTGCTTTGTCAATGCAAGGCCCATAGACAGTATTTAAATTTTGACAGCACGAAAGAATCGCATAAAATAGTTTTCATTTTTTTATTTCCCTCGTCTGAAAGACGAAGGAAGTATTGTAATCACGAAAAAATCACCTTCCGAAATTTCTTCAGATATTCACGTTTCAGGGTCCCTTGATGACGAAAAACAGGTTTTCTCAATTCCGTCTGTCTGTCTGTCTGTCTGTCTGTTGGCGAAATAACTCAAAAAATATTTGTCGGAAGAAGACGATATTTTGCATACACATTAAATATATTGTATACCTGGAAGGAAACAGGGAAAATTTCGGACAAATATATACAGGATGAGAACCTTAAAAAAAATTAAATTTTGTTTATTTTTCATTCAACTTAGTAATAGATACCAGTAATAATTTGTACATAGTGCAGGCTTTATTCTTACCAAAAATTGGAACCAATAGATACACAATCAATGTTTTACGATAGAAAAACAAGGCACAAATTAGCGCGTTACTAAATATACGTAGCTGCGACTCAGGAATTTGAGAGGTCGATGCTTCGTGCCGCAGGTAGAAAGTGCCCAGTCTATTACAAATCCCACAAAACGTTGTAAGATGTACACGCGGTCCGCCTGCCGTTCGAATTCGACCACCGGTAACCTTTTTTTTATTTGAAAATTTATTTAATTTATTAGAAACGTGAAGATATTTTTACTCCTAACTTAATTTGATTTCTAAAATTATTTAGTGCCACAATGTCGACAAGGGAAGTTCTGGGTAAAGCCTTTTACAGATTTTTTTATTTTAAACTTGTCTGTTATTATAAATTAATTTTAGGTTTCCGTAAGACCTACATATACAGTTATTAATGTGGCCACGAAATCTCAGCGTATAATGTACAGTAAGACTCAAAATTCGCACATTGTCATCAGTAGGTATAATTAAACACTGTTGTCTGTTTTTTTAATAGTTTTGAGAAAATTGTAACGTTTGTTTAGCATCAAATCCAAAATAATGTAAAATAATTACACTGGTACACACAATTTTGTCCCAGAGCAAATATAAGTGGTTTCCATGTGTATTTTCCCCTGAATTTAAAAATGTTATCAGAATTCTTCTATTACTCTTAGTTCTCCAGTTACACCCTGTTCAGTGTTAAATACGTTATGGAAACTAAAGTATGATCAAAAATTATTTTCATCTAGTATGGCCATGGAATAGTTCCTCATTTATGAATGCAACTACGTTTATACTTAATGTCAAAATTTGACATTTGCTTTGTAAGTGAATTATAGTTGCATTCATAAATTAGAAACTATTCCATGGCCATACTAGATGATAATAATTTTTGATCATACTATATATAAGTATGTTATGGTATTACGAATTTATAATACGTAAATGAATAAAAAAAATGTATAAGCATTTAAAAATTTTGATTTTTGTTATGCAAAGAAAGTCTGCAATGGCATAGAACAATGCAATTAGTCATAACTGCTGGATGATGCAATTCAAAAATGAGTCAGAAGATGACTTTCTTACAGACTTAGTCATCATTGTTTGTCAAAGTGTCACATGGTCCTTCGAGTCGGAACAGAATTGCCAGGAGGCTAACAGGATTATGTTATTTGCGCTGGTTCCGTCCCTTTAGATAAGATAAGATAAGATAAGATACTTTATTGGTGTCAATTACAAAAAACTGCTTACACAAGTCAACAAAAAAGGTTACAATAAATATTACAGTAATAGATTATGTACATGATCAGTTTCATAAAAAAGACATTTACAAATATATTAAAAACGCATTAAAGCTGGGAGTTATCACAGTTACTATTATTATCTAAAAGGCGTAATTAAAAATTCCTGATAGCTATAAAAGGCATTAAGAATTAGATAACTTTTCAATTTTTGTTTGTATTGCATCAGAGTCATACTTCTCATGGATGCAGGAAGCTTATTGAAACATTTTATTGCATAATGGTTACATGCATATCTAGATTTGTTCAGTCTTAGAAAGGGCTGTGTAATGTCTTTATTATTCCTAAGCTTATAATGTCCTTTAGAGCTATCGCCATATTCATCAATATGCGATTTTATATACAATAAACATTCAAGAATGTAATAACATGGTAATGTTAACAAACCTAGATTTTTAAATGTATCTCGAACATCTTCTCGATATCTTAAGCCAGCGATAACCCTTACCGCCTTTCTTTGGAGGCTAAATATGCGTTCAGAGTGGCTACTGTGACCCCAAATTATAATGGCATACGTAGCAGATGACATGAATAGCCCGTGGTATACACTCAATAAAACGTTCCTTGGAACAACAGACTTTAAGTTTTTTAGTAGATAGATATTTCTGGCCAAAGCTACCGACACGGGAGCAACCTGCTTGTCCCATATTAACTTGGGATCAAGCTGAACCCCAAGAAACTTGACGGCTTCGCAATCGTTACCCATGTTACAGTTTTTGAGAGTAAATATAATATCTTGTGTTTTCTCTTGGTTCAGTGAGAGCCTGTTTGACACAAACCACTCAGATAAACAAGTGTTACTAACGCGTATTTCATTGCGCAGGGCTTCAAAATCAGAATTAGAATTCAGGACTGTAGTATCATCCGCATACAGTACTCTGTGAGTTTTTTGGATGTTTGATAACGCTACGTGAAGATCATTTATATAGATTATAAATAGTACTGGACCCAATATTTAACCCTGGGGTACACCATGATTAAGAGTAGTTTCATATGATATATCATAATTATGACAGGTAACTTGTTTTCTGTTTTTTATGTAACTATCGATTAAATTTAGACTATTTTTGTCAAATTTGTAAAAGGCAAGTTTATCTAGCAGAATATCGAAAGAAACGCAATCAAAGGCCTTAGTTAGATCATATAGAGTTGCACTCACATATTGCTCTTTCTCTAGGCCTTTGATAACAAAATCCAGCAAACTCTTAATAGCCAAAGTAGTAGATTTGCCTTTTCTAAAGCCAAATTGAAAGCCGCTAAAGATATTATTGTTTTCAAAATATGATGCAATTTGATTTTTTAGCAATAATTCAAAAACCTTGGATAACACAGGTACCAAAGATATCGGCCCTTTAATTCTGAGCATACGTTTGAGACTGCAATCCGCATTATAAGGCAAGGGTAGTCATGCCACTCAGAGGGACGTATAATTTGATTAAGCCATTTTGCCCTCTGTAGCCATTTAATTACCTTTCACGCCTTTAGGGTAGCTTGTTTCTATTCAAAACCAATTTTCAACTTTTAGTCACAAGCGCAATCTCATTTCCCGCGCATTTGGTTCCGTTCAACCTGTATGTAGACGCGCTTGGATCTTTTGGAATATCCTTTTGAACACGTGTGATTGCGAGGCCTCGCGCTCTCTTTGTCACCGGAACGTGTTTGTTTTATTTGTCGCATCGCCATTGGCTGTCGAGAGTCACGTGATACCGCCAGGTTTTTTTCCGCGAGGTTCCGCGTCCTAACGCTTCTTGCTGGGCAGTTGATCTCAGGCCGTTGAACAGGGCAGTCAATTATCGTGTTGCCGTGGGAGGCGTCCTCTTGCGTCTCGACGCTTGGGGACGCCTGCCTTTTGTGTTTGTACCGTTGCCGTGAAGGCTATGTGTGTTTCCCGTCTCGTGCTGTTTCAGCGAATGTGATATAAACTGTTTCGCCTTTAGGGCTTCGGCAGTGAGCTCTTCTGTGTGTCGCACGTGTTTGAGGTATCCCTTTCTTAGTGCTTCTGAAGGGTTATGTCCCGCAAAGTCGTACAAAGGCGATCTTTGATTCCCGTTATCTTTGGGAATTTGCCAGCAGGACGTGCAGCCCGCCCTTAATCTCATCGTTATACCCGGTTACATGTGGGTGACCAAATTGTAGAAAAAAACCTCATCATTCGGCGGATTCGTTGTGCCAAGGAAATGCTCTCGTATCACACCCCCGCAGCCAACTCAGGGCGTTGCTAATGTGCCGCACCTTACCGCTCAGACGACGTCCAAACACAGGTACCATTCTCCAGCTGGGGCATTAGGCTAAGCCCTGCGTGTAATCAAGGCGACGTAATCGTTGCCCTTAGGGGTTTGTGCTGTATCCTTCAGTCAATAGATGCCTATGTGATTACGAGGTTTATTATTGAATCTGACGTCTGCATGCTCTTTCCAGATTTAACAGCTAGTGTCAAGATCGTTGTACGACGGAATTTGAGCGTTGGAGTGTGCAGGTAGGTTTGACAGCGCCCAAGTATCTATTTCTCGAATTTGTAACCTGAGCTCGATACCCCTCGAGTACCTTCAGGAAGTAGTACCCAGTGTACTCTTCGTCTCGTCTAACCGCCCAGGCCCGGTTATTCGGGTTAAGACAGGCTTGGTGGCGCCCTTTTTATTTTTACCGTTATGTACCGCCTCTTTGGCCGTTGCCCCTTTTGGTAATCTCGTTAAGGACCCGCCCAGCTCCACTGATGCCTTAGCCGGCCTACCTTGTTGCGGCATGGGTAGCGGTCTAGGAGAACTTTCGTCCCGATTTTGTCCATTATGGCACGCGCCGGCCGTTTCGTTGTTATATGAGCCGGTGCGGTGTCGTAAAGTCAGTTTAAGACTGTAACAACCGGAAGTGCAGCCTCACACTTCAAAATGTTAGGCATGGAAAGATAGTACCTCGATGTTAATGAATCAAACACTTAATGTTGATTACTTTTATTATTAAATCTCGGCCTATATACAGTATGGTCCATTAAGTGTGCAACAAATGGGAATTTTATTTATTAGTTGTACAATCGAAATTTAAATATTGTTAAAAGTTAGTGCATGTGCGACAACCATATCAGATGCCCTTAGAATGGCTTCAAGTCAAACAATATACAGGGCAGGACAAAAAATATGAAATTCGTTCAAGAACAAAGTTACCTTATTTTAAAAAATATAGCAAAATTTTATTGAGAAAAGTTGTTTAGAATTAAAAGTTATGCTCAAATACAAAGTCACGGCCTCCTATTCGAATTTTGATTCTTTTTTGGAAAATTTTGTATTACCTCCGTATGATACATATTTTTATTATTTTGATTTTATATGTATTTAAAATAGCCACAGCCACATCCCTTTTAAATAACTTTTAGCAACTTGAAGCGTATTTGTAAAATTTACTTGGATTTATATTTTTTTAGGTAAGCGTCCACTTCATGTTTGTTGCAACGATATTTAACAGAACTTTAGAATTTCGCAAATATTCTTTTTAACAAGGCAAATGCTTTACTAATAATAATTTACATATGAAAAACTCTTAATAAAATCAGAATAATAAAAATATGTATCATACGGGGATAATACAAAATTTTACAAAAAAAGAATCAAAATTCGAATAGGAGACTTTGTATTTGAGCATAACTTTTGATTCTAAACAACTTTTCTCAATAAAATTTTGCTATATTTTTTGAAATAAGGTAACTTTATTCTTGAACGAATTACATATTTTTTGTCCTGCCCTGTATATTGTTTGACTTGAAGCCATTCTAAGGGCATCTGATATGGTTATCGAACATGCACTAACTTTTGGCGGTATTTAAATTTCGGTTTTACAACTAATAAAAAAATGTCCCATTTGTTGCACACTTAATGGACCACACTGTATACATATCTACATATCGCTTACTTCTAAAAATTGCATTATTTCAAAGTGCAAAGCGTTTAGTTTTATTACGTCGCTGTCGTGTGTTATAAAAAAACAGTCAGCATTTAAAAAGACCGCTATACGGTAATTTTTGCAATTCTGCTAAACATGTATGTCTTTAATTTTAAAATAAAAGCTGAATCTGTTTAAGTTGAGATTAAACAGCTTAGTTGAAGCAAATTCACCTAGTAATATTGGACTCAAAGTCTTTAATTAATTGCCAATTGATATTAGAAATAGTGATAGTATCTATATTTTTAAAAACAAGTTAAAGCATTATTTGAAAAATGTTTATATAAGATAAATGAATTGTGTTAACCTACTATTTACTCTATTTATTGTCTGTACTTGTTCTTATGTTCTGTATGTTATATACATTTACATTGTTGTATTATAATTTTGACTAAACCATATCCTCTTGTACTGTATGTGTACTGATTAATAAATCCTATTATTATTATTTTTATTATTATTATTGCACGGCCAACTATCGTTGTTTTGTGAATAAAAATGACACGCTGCATAACTTCTTTATTTTTTTAAATAAGCATATTAAGTTTTATATCGTTGTAAGTGGTAAAATATATCTTTTTGGTAATGTTATAGTCAACTATAGTTTCTATTTAAAAAAAAAGCACAGTTTTGGGTTATAACTCGAAAATGGCAAGCTGTATAAAAAAGTGAATTAAATTTAATAATATGAGCGCTAGATGAGTTTAAACATAATTTGGAAATTTCCGTTTTTCTGAAATATCTAGTAAGCCATGGATATATTCTCAATAACAACAAGAGCATTTAAGCATGCTCGTAAAACTGCACTGCTTTCCCTATTTAACTGTCTCTCTCCAATACTTACACTCCAATACCGAGATCCCCATACTAAACATTAAAAAAAACTCACACTGTATAGAACGTCACCTCAAGAAATGTAAACACGTGAACTAAACGTCCGTGTTTTGCTATCGTATCAGCCCTACAGTCGAAAATGTTCACCCTCATTCAAAATTTATACTGTTCGTTCTTTATCAAGTATATAGCTCATATACTCTCCGTGGTCCATGACATTGAATCTTTAGTTTTGTTAAAACGATTTAACATTTTCATTTAGCTTCCACTTGATTAAACAATGTAATTTATTGGAAAACTAATTGGAATGGTGTGAACAATACTTAAGAACAAAATATATTTCTGATTAAGGCCGATAAAAATTCTGTTCGATCTCATTTTGATAGGTGCACTAATAAAGGGACAATTTACATTGCACCAATTGTACACTTCTGTGCAACAAAATTAAGTACAAGTCTTATTACTATCGTTCACAATATTCTAGTTTGTATAATTCCGGTATATTTTAATTGCCTAGCAGCAGTTTCAATAAATGATAAAACACCATAACTTGAAAATAACACCTTTATTAAAATTCCAAAACTAAAACCTTTACACAAAAACGCTATCAATAAATACAATAAAGCCGTGTGTGCTTAATTTTATTGCACAGAAGTGTACCAATTTTCCAACGATTATATCGTATCATATAATCATTGCATTCTTTATAAAAATTTAAATCGAATATCGAATATGAAATATACATATAGGTAAGCGAATTTAAATGTAAGACTGTAGTATATAACATCAATCAACCGTAAAGCTCAAAGCAGATAAATGGAAAGCCTTGGAGAAAAGCAGCGGTTAACGTTAAAAATACAACTCCCAAAGGTGTGCGAAATGTTAGCTTTGGATAAGGAAGTATTGATTTTCGATTGTTTAATCGTTAATGAAACGATTCAATTTACTTTGACGAAAACGCAGAGTTCGCACAGCAGTTCTGCATTTATTGCTTACATGTCTTTACTAAACAATTTTTTATTAAATTATAGTTATTGTTGGTTCCCTTAATATAGTTCTCCTTCTTCGTCCATGGAAGCTTTGATGCGTTATAGTTAGCAATCGTACTTATTATTGCTAATAATTTAGAAAATATGGTGAAGCACTGTACGTACAAATAAATGTTTTGTAGATTCAAATAACAAAAAAAATACATCGCAGAACTTGTCATTTAATAGCTATTTATGTATTAAGGGCATAATCAATAGATTATAGCACAAGGTAATGTTTAAATAGCTACGCGAAGCGAAAAGCTTTAAATTTTCCGAGAGCTATAATCGTAATTAGGTACGTGGTATATACAAGGTTTTATTTTATTTTAGTTCTCAAAATGAACAAAATTTAAGGATTCAGTATTTTGGCTACATACTACTGCGTCATCGTTATGCTACTATCAAGGGCCAATAAACAAGATTATGGTTCCAAAATGAAATAAAAATATGAATAGAATCATATAGACGTCTGTTGCAGGCCTTTTAAATTATTTCTTTTCATATTGCAAAATTTCATATGAAACGAACAGCGCCCGTGAAGTAGCATTTAATGTTACAACTTAAAAATTCCAGAATCCCGAATTTTACTGCAATAGAAACGGATTTTCCACACTTCTAATATTCCACAAAAATTATTGTACTATTATATAACTAGGTACCAACTGTATTTTTATTTGACGGTTGTCAAAGAGTTCAAATAAATGAAGAGATTTTATGGTTTCGTAGGTAATCCTATAAATTGTATCATCCAAAGTTGTCAAAGGTAAAAAAAATCTTGCTCCCCAACAGTTAAGCAAACTGTATTTCCAAGGAATTATATCTGTTGAAGATCCTATGTACAGTGTGTCCCAGGATTAATGTTACAAGAGGTGAGATGGATTAAAAATTTTTGAAAAGATAATAGTTTTCGCTTCACTGTCAAGGCCGACTTGTATTTTCAAAAACTGAAAATATTCTTAAAATTCTTTTCAGACCAATCAGGACCTAATCCCACAATCTTAAAATAAAATTCACCTCTTGCAACAACAATCCTGGGACACACTGTATAAACGTGTGTTGTGCCTGCCTCTCTGCGTGCTCTCTTCGTCCACGATCGGCCGTCGTGTCACGTGTCCTTCATAGCGCAACGATAAGCAAGCGTGATCTCTGCGCGTTTGTAGGCAAATGGTTAAAGTGTCTGACTAACAATTGGATTCCGCAGATTCGAATCCCATCGTCTGCATTTTTTTGTTGCGAATTAATGTTTTTTGTTGCGAATTAATGCAGTTTACATTGCTAAGTGTTTTCGCTTATTAAGATGTTTTTACCCACTTTGTACATAATTTTGAATACTCTTTCTATATTAAAGGCGTTAACACATTTTCTTCTGTAACTTTTTTATTTAAAATTTAATTTTAAAAATACAAACCTATTTTAATTAAAGTCACCCTTTTTGAAACAAAAATGTATGTATGTATTATCTGTAACCTCATTTACCTTCCAGTGTAGCGACTGGTGTTTTATGCGCTTGCGTCTGGCGGTACAATGCTCAACTTGTCCCGGATTCGGTTTACAGAATTGAAACGCGTCTTTTGTGCTTGCGCAGCAACCATTGTGTGAGGTGTGTGTCTTCGTGATGTGTTGACCTTGTTATTTAGAGCACAGTTAATTTGGTGCCCAACTGTGAATGGTCTCACCGAGCCCGATTCCAATCTCCAAGACTAGGGAACAATTCCACCACCCGCGGGATTCGAACAGAGGACTTGCTTAATGCAAGTCTATCGCTTTACCAACTGCGCTACCCGGCTTCTACGAAACAAAGATGCGTTTAACGTAAATAGTCTACCTGAAAATTCTAAAATTTTAAATGGAAGCAGATATTTTGGTTTTGAAGGACTACTTTTCGTGCTGAGAATATGTTACCCAAATAGACTAGTTGAACTCGAACTCATGTTCAATAGGGATATTGGCACGTTATCTCGAATGAGCGATTCAATTTATTTATAGAAGATTTCGACATCTTTTGGTTTCACTCCGTACTCAGTAGTTAACTACTAACTGCAAATATTTGCCAATGGGATTTGTACCGCAGGTTGTGCATTTGGATATATTATGGAATTTATTATATACAATAAGACCAATGTACAGACCAAAATATAACTAACAAAAATTCCATAGCGGATACAAAAAAAAGTTCTGAAATACCAATCTGTTATGCTTCCAAATAGCAATTTTACATATAATGGGATTGCTAGAAGAATTGGAAATAGAGTTTGTAAACAATGATGAAAGCTGATTTGTTCTCGACGGTTATACAGGATGCTAATCAAGTATTCGTAAAAGTTGATCCACTATTGATATGACTTCCGCTAACAGATTCCCTCTCTGTGTCTTCTCTTCCGCTGTGGCAATTTTCGATTCCAATAATTCATGAAAGATGTACTTTATTCGCACTAACAAACAATGAAAAATCCTCAATAGATTAATCAAGTTACCATAGGCAATGACATAAGATGTTTTTGCGTTTTCTTTTGACATTACCTACTTAAATATAACTATGAAGCATACTTGTAGGCTTAATTAGTCTTAGTAGAGTATAAAAAATTCCTCCTATTCGACAACGTGCAAATTTTCGTTTCGCGCAGCGCGAACGCAATTTTGAAATTAAAAATTAATTCGCGCGTTCGCCCATGGCGTAAATCACGTTAAGAACCGGAGCTCTGCATCGTTGAGCCGCTTGGAAGACTATAAGCGACGTCATCGCGAGCAGACGCAGGGATTCCTCCGCGCACCTAAAGGAAGGATTCCCTACTCCAATGAATCGGCTCGAACCGCTGATTACGCCATCCCAGGGTATATAAACAGAAATCGAAGCCAGTTTAAAACAGAATTTTCCTAGAATTTTCCCTGCTCCTTCTCCCTCACCTAGTTCCACAAGGAGGGTGCCGTTGTGCGCTATCCTGTGAGAAACCTGCCAAACTACCCACTTGTTTCTTCTCACCAGGAAGATGCCGTTGTGTGCTATCCGGAGAGAAACCCGCCAAACTACCAGCTTGTTCCTTCTCAACAGGAGGGTGCCGTTGGGTGCTATCCGGAGAGAAACCTGCCATACTACTCGCTGATTTTTCCGATCAGACCACCGATCAGACCACCTCGAATAATTCACCAGGTCCCATCCACTCAGCGGACACTTAGATCCGAATATCTATTTCTCACTAGTCAAAACGCCTAATTAGGCGGCTTTAAAACCATTAATTACGACCTGGACGACGTAACGCGAGAGCGGCCTGAAGTTCGCCTCAGAAAGTCCAGCCTGTAGGTAGCCGCAACGAAAGTAAGACGTCCAGGCGAAGCCGCATTAATAATTTCGCAAATCCCATTTTCGGGCCATTTCACGCCGCACATTAGCGGCGAGCCGCGACCAAAATTCACATTTTCCCGTGGATCGTCGCCTTCAAGGCACGAACTTAATTTAATTACAACACCGCTCACCTGGATTTCCAAGGTACCGAAGAAGATAACAGACATCCTCGGTCCGGCCGCCCACCAGCCTGCCACATTCAGCATACCTGCAGACAGTGATAGCACTAATAGCACCAGGTATACACGTTATTTAATATTATTTTGCCTGCACTTTTGCCCGATTAAGAGTTCAAAGCCGAGTTTCATGTTTACATACCGGTGTCAATTGGAGGCCCCGCTAACAAATGTCATTGCAGCCTTCAGACTCGCCGATCCGCCTACGAGCCAGTAGAACTACTCTATGCATAGCCTGGTCCATAAGTGACTGACAAGGTTCGAATCTAAGCGAACGAGATCCACTCTTAGAAGAGACTTGATTGAGTTACAAACATTGTTATATTTTTATGTCCTGTCTTTTGAATACACTTTAATTTGATATGTATCTAGCTCAACTTATTGTACGCTTATAAAAGTTATTCTTTCTTTCTTGGGTGACAGGCTTGAGGATATTGAATGGCACTTTGGCTTTTATGAGTTATGCGGGGCCGGTATCATTCCGGCAATTGTAGCCCGCATTTTAATCATTTTAAATTAAATTAAAATAGCCAGAACCGGCTACAAACAATTAACCGAGTTTGAACGTGGTAGAATAAGCGGCCTACGAGAAGCCGAATGACCCATTCGTGATATCGTCGATCGTGTGGAACGCAGTTTCTAAAAAATTTCTCTATGTTGGCGAAGATGGATAGAAAATGGTGAGAAACGACGACGTTTACGGCCTAGACGTCTCAGAAGCACCACTACTCGTAAAGATCGTGCTTTTCAGCTTGTGGTTTGTTTTTCGTCAACAAAGGAAATTGATGTTGGGTGGAGAAGTTGCATTAATACAAAACTCTCCATACGATCAGTATATCGAAGAATTCGATCTTTTGGGTTTAGATTGTTTTTTTTGCTCCAAACGCCATAAAACAGCACGACTCGAATGGTGTAACGAAAGCTTGAATGATAAATGGAAGCGAGTCATCCTTAGTGATGAAATGGTAGTTAATGATGGTCGCAAAATGGTCAGAAGACTCCCTGGAGAAAGAAGAAATTTTCAGTTTTCTGTATAGCGACATAAGGCTTTCACTCAAGGTGTTGGGAGCTATCTCCCATGGAAGTACCACACCGTGCTAGAACCAGTGTTAATGCCATATCTTCAAGAACTGGTAAATCCCATTTTCCAGCAGGATAATTCTCAACCGCATACCTCGCGGGTCACTATGGAGTTTCTGAATAATATTGATCTGCTTCCATAGCCTTTTCGGTCGCCGGACTTATCACCAATTGAACACGTGTGGAATATGGTATGGCGGAGGAAGAATTACTTACAGCTACCCCCAAACGGTGTAGATGTTCCCCAACGACGACATTTAAAAGCTTGGGATAGCATACCACAGGCTAGCATTGATTCGCTTATTTCCAGTGTGCGTAAGAAAATATTAGTGTTTACATAAATTGTTACAATTGTATCTTATTGAAGTTTTCATTTTTTCTTAGTACGAATAAAATACAACTTTACTGAAAATTTCATTCAGATCTATCAATGTTTAGTAGGTGTTTATTGATTTATGGTGGCCATTATATTTTAACATTGGTCTCGAAGGTATTCAGATATTCTCACTCCTTTCATCGTTTACTCTGTGACTTCTTTGTAGAGGTTACGATCGCTTGATACGTCTGCTCTCAGGTACGTGAAGCTCATGACGCTTAATTTTTCTCAATTTCTAATTTGCACCGTATGGGGTCCTTAGATATAACCATTCATTTGGTTTTTCTCTACAGATACGTCCATATTATATTTCTTTGCAGTAGCAACGAATTTATACAGAGGACGTTGAAGATCATTATCTGTGCTTGCGTGGAGCACTGAGTCATCTGCAATTCTACATGTCATATAATATATATATTCCTATTACCCATGCCGCCCATGCAGTATCCTTGTAACTCCTTGACGTTGTTGATTATATTATAGATGATTAGAGTAGATAGAATTTGACTCCCTATCTAATCCCGCTGCACATTTTATTTCGTGTCTATTGATTTCTTTTATTAGTCAAAGATTCTTATTTAGTCATAATATATTTGTGCATTATTTGAACTACTATATTATTTGGCAATTAAAACAATATATCAAGTGGAAATAGAAATGATTTGATAATCAAGAAGACACGAGTTGCATTCGGCTAGATTATCTCACGAGTCAATAAACAACGTTTGAACAGTTTATTTATAAATATTAAAAGTGCAGTTAATGTGGTTGTTATGACAATTGTACTGACAGCGGATAACGCGATGTTTGTGAAGGCATGCGATTATCACTTATTAGTCAGGAAGGCATGTGATTATCACAGTTGCTATGTACATTATCAAAAGTTAGTACATGCGTAACTATGCATTTTGCCGTTTTTCATTGGTTGATATTGGAGGGAGTGGTATAATCAGGGTATAACAAAATGCCATGCAACCAAATTTTCGGCGATCGCATCGCAATTTTTGTTACCGCGAATAACATTACTGGCGTAGCCTCATTTTCAAATAATGTATTGTTGTTTAGCCTCGGTGTCATAATTATAAAACCAACACTTGTTCTTCGGTAATAAAATTGAATTTACCGACTTACCAGCTGCCTCGTGCCCACCTGTTGGTGTAAAATGTTATTTACTGCCCATGATCCAATGCCTAGTTCTTTTCCTTAAGCAGATTTTCCAGAGCACTAACTTTTTCAGCACAGACAGCTACTGGAGGTCGTTCAAATCGCGGTTCATCTTCTAACGTAGCTACACCGTCTACAATTCAATTCAGAGAAATACTACCTAATTGGGATAATGAAGTACTATGGTCGCGAACAACTGCCACTAAATTTTGATAATGTTAGTCATATGTATGTCAAAGTTCTCTGATAATCGTGGAAACATTATCCGAAGAGCATTTTCCAGTACTTCCGTAACTTTTAGTAGAGAACAAATAACTCGCCTACTACCAGCAATTGACAAAAAAGCCGTCATAAATAATCAATAAGCAAATATTAGGTAAATCGAAGCGAGATTGCAAAAAACATATTCACGTAAACGGGTGTCCCAACAGTTTCCTTATTGAGTAGAGAATGGGCAATGAAAATGACAATTGATTTTTAACTAAACTCATAGTTGCATTTATAAATCAGGAAAAATGTTCAGTTCATACGCGTTAGTACCATTAGTCATAGTTATGTCGAGTATCTATGCATCACGAATCTCTCTTGGACATGAAGCACGAGCGCAGCACAAGGGACGTGAGTGATGCCACCCCAAAATAATCTACTTAACTTTGACTAAGAACGACATTCAAGGGACTTTCGATGAACCAAATCAATTTTTCATAATTAAAAGGGATCGAAATTGAGTTACACATTATTTCATTCCCATGACAACCAGCACACACACTTTTCTTATTTGAGACATTTATAATGGAAAGTCCATCGAAAATATGCGAAGATAAATCTGATGCACAAGAACGCCGAAAATCGCTGTAGAGACAATTATTCAACGTTATGACAGAAAAACAGCAGAAATTGGACGAATCGACTTCACCTATCGAATCCAAAAGTTGGGCTTCCAGTATGAAGAAGAAGGAAGAAGTGCTGAAGCGTATATGGAATACAACAACCAAACGGTCGAAGAAATTAATTTGAGCGCCGGGGAGATTGAAATCAAACCTTTAGTGTTGCTGTATTAAAAAACCAAAGAAGTTCTGGAATGATTAAATACAACTCTGTTTTCTTTAAGATTGCCAACGGAGGTGTAGAGAAACTGATAGAACGTAAATAGCCTATAGCTAATGAAAATGTTGATTTCTGCCCTGTTTATTGGTTTATGCAACACCATTAATTTATATCGAAGGGAGAAGACAGTATGAATACCCACAGAATTTTTCTGACGTCTAATCGATTCTGAAATTTGACTGAATCTAGTAGCTGGTATAGAAATTGACTCTTTTAGCGTTAACGAAATGTAAATGGATAAAGAGATAACTATATACTCGTATAACCGATCCAGCTAGTCTAATACTATAACGACATTGGCAAAATATGGGATTGGAAGTTCACATTTTTCCATAAATTATTTTTGTATTTATACTTTCACACCTTACTCCTCTGTCAATGTTCTCAAGCTATATGTAGTAGAATGAATGCAATGAAAAGTACATACGGCAATACCGTTACGTCTTCGTAGTGCAACAACTTGTATGTAGATGAGCTCACTACGTTTATTCGGGGGATTAGAAAAAATACTAGCATTCACGCTCTGTGCGAAACATGGTTACGGTTACATAAACTTAATTGAATCCTAGTGTAGGCCTGTATTTCGTCCTCGCACTGCATTTAAATTGTTTGGAGTACAACGTTTATCAGCGAAAATACCAAAATTGGCATTAGCCCTAATCATTTCCTTAGATGAACACTGTCCTTCTCATTCATCCTTTATTGATCTTTCAGATTATATGTTAATATTAAATTTTCGATCTTTTCTTCTAGATAACTAATTTCCATTATACTTGCTTTGATTTGGTTACGAACTTCGACGTCAAATACGCAGCTTCGTCACTGTCAAAATTCGTTGTATTGTTGTATACCAATTTGCATACTTATCGTCTATTATCACGTTTCATTGTTTTTTTCAACAATTCTATACAGCTAAAGTCCGGTTTTTTAAAGATCCACCAACTTTGCAATTTTTCTTGAAAGAAGGTTTGATAACGCTGCTAGTGATATTTTTTTAAAGTTCTGTTCTATCTTCAGTGACAATATTTATATTTTTAATGTAATATTGTTTACAAAATTCCCAGGCAAGTGGAATGGATCAATGATATGAAGGAAGTCTTAAGACATCTATATCATGTTAGTAAAAAATTTCGTCAATTTCATATTTCACTGAAGAATTTGATAAAATAGAACCCATTTTATCGGGTGTCATCATTGAAACTCTGTACATGTAAGTTGAAATAACACGTTATATTTTATTAAATAATTTTGCATTGCAGTTTTGTTTCAATAACAGGTTAGAGGTTTATCCAAACGTACAGCGTTATATGGAACATTGTCAAAAATAATAACAGTTTTAAAATCATCAAATGTTAAAACTGGAGTTAATTGATTCTGTAACCATTATTTAAATGGCTGGCTATTCATCGTTTTGTGTTAATAATAATAATAATAATAAAGATATTGATTAAACATATAACAAAAATGTGTAATCCCAAACTCAAAATTATGTTATATTATTTACATATACAACATGTTTAAAGGAGAAAGATCAATGTTTAGGTATGTTAAAGCAAGCTACATCCATCCAGGAAACCATCAGAACACCCAGTATGGAGCACTGTAAAGCGTTCACCTTCTGCTTTCCTTAATTTTTAATATTTGTTGGGCATATTATCAATAGTGCAAGATTTAGTTGGAAAACCGTTTTTGAAAATCCAGGTTTCATCAATAAAATACTTTTTTCTACGACCACTACTAAAAGTAGGCCTTTTAGCGCTAGCTTTTTCACTAAAAATGACGTTTTATAATTTAGCCTGTTAAAAGTGAAATCAGCTGTTTACTTTTAGCACATGTGTTAGAAAGTAAACAGTTGCTGTTGAATTTACTCTTTCGAACTAGAAGTGAGGTTGTAAAGTTATTCTAGTTACTTTTTTCGTTAGGGGTAAAGTGTTTTTTAAATAATTAAAGCATTATGTAATGAATAAAGAATAAAGTAAAATGTGTACATTTATAAATTACCTTTGACAACTAACTTTGACAGCTACCGGCTGCAGAAACAGTCACCTGCTCGTCAAGGCCATCTCTTTACTATGACATAAATTATAACTGTCATAAATGCAAACCTTTGTTAAATAGACATTTATGGATTAATAACAGTAAATTCAAGGCCGTAGAAAAAATATTGTGTGCAAACTCGTGCTAAAAGTGTTTATGCACGAGACATGTGCCTTCGGCTTCGTTTCATAATTCTCTCGCATAAACGTCCACTTTGAGTACTTGTTGCACAAATAGCTGTTATGTTAGAGTTGTCTTGTTTATATTTTAGATAAGATTTTTTTTAATATTACATGTGGCTGTCCGTTAACTTGTGTCTGTTATTTTCAATTTTGTATTGCTACCCCACTAACATTAAAATTGTTATGTAACACTGAACGCGATCCAATATAATCTGAATATTCTCTAACGAAACGTAATAAGTCATTTAAATTAAAATGTTCCCCTCTTCGTTTGTAATTAAGAATTTTTATATCTGTCTCTGAAAATGGTCTTCATAAAAATTAGATTTCTTGCGACCACTGAGTAGAAATACTAAAATAGTTATTTATCATACAAGACGATAACGTTAAATTTTATCCACGAGTGATTCGTTTCACGTCGAGGCGTTAATGATTCAAGAGTAGATAATAATAACTTTATCGTCGTGTATAATACAAAATTTTATTAAATTCTTGTAATTTCATTAATCAATAATAGTATTTTACAGTAGAAGTCCGTTAGGATAGCCTTTACGGCCGAGCCAGAGAGTTTGTGAGACGAGCTCGAAGAGCGAGTCGAATAATACTGGCGAGGCAGTAAAGGCCCTAATGGACGTGTATTGTACAATAGTTTTTGTAATACCTACATGCAATTCGGTCATACCTATCTTTTTTAATTTATTTTCATCAAAACGCTAGATTTGTGTAATACGTTTTAGAATGATTGAGAGTGCGTAGGACGTTGCAACTGTTGTTTATACATGTAATTCATTTCCAATTTTGTGTATGGCTGTAAGCAGGTGACAAACGTCACTTTGACGTTTGGCACACAATTTAGCAGGCCTTGGTCTTTACGGACACTTTTTACGGCCGGGCCGTAAAGAGATTGCTTACGTAAGTAAAGAGTCCTTAAAGAAATATTTAACAAGTAGGTATTACAAAAATATCTAAAAATAGTAGTTTATTTATCTAGAACGAAAAGTGACATTTTAAAGGACGAGAAAGTTGTTTACGGCCGAGGCGTCAGCCGAGGACGGAATTACTTGCGAGGACCTTTAAAAACACTTTTCGTTCGTGGTGAATACAACGGTTTATTTCATACTGCAAATTTAATGAATTTTAAATAAAAGTTGTAAATCATTTCAAATTTCATGTCAACAACTGATGTATAATTTTAAAGTACTTGAACTTTAACATTTTACTTTAAAGTACTAGAACTTTAATGTTCCATTTTTTGTACAATAAATAAGTTTTAAAGTACTTGAACTTTAAAATTTTACTTTAATGTATTAGGGTTTTAATGTTCCATTTTTTGTACCATAAATAATCCGAAAAATGTCATTTTTGACATCAGTATGAAATAAACATAAAGTTTGTATTGACAGCCGTGAAAAGTCATAGTAACAATTTGGAAAGTGTGATTCGTGTTATACGTTTGGCAGCACTGAGGTGTATTGTCAGTCTATGTCAAATTCGAGGTGAGTAGGTTTGGTTTTGTTTGTTATTTGGCACAGACTGACACAAAATTTAACCTGCAATCTCAAATTTGACATAGCTTGACAGTGCAATGCAGTAGTGAGTGACATAAATAGATAAAATCATATTTTATGCTTCTGAAGTGAATAGTTAACGCTGGAGTTTACACCTTGAAATATACCCTATTTTATGCATACTTTGTTTAACTTTTATAGAGCCAATTTTAAAGTAGGAAAGGCGGTCGATTTTTTTTCTAATCATTTATATTTTGTCTGTCTACTGACAGAGAGATTTTTTAAATTTTGGCAAAATAACTTTTCAACATTAAAAACGTACAACTCTATTTTACTTTAAAATTTTCAAATAATATTTGCAAAAATACGAATATCGAAAAAATCTCCACGTCAATAGGTAGCTAAAAAGTATTCTGTTTCAAACGTCGCATGATATTTTTTCTAAAATGCAAATTGTTTCGGCTATAATAAAACTAAGATTTTAGAAAAATCAATATAATTTAGCAGTGTCTTGTAGTGTAGTAGGCAACACAAATAACAAACTTCAATTAGCAGACAACAAGGGGGATTACGACAGATTACAACCTTCTACTAGGTATTAGATGGGTTTTGTATGACGTACTGAGTAAAAGCAATTCTTGCTAAAGAAGAGCATTTACTGTGTTCGCTGTGGATGTGGTTTTATTTAGTTTTCCGTAAATTATACTTTGAAAATATATTTTCTAATTCGGAAAAACACTATTATTTCTTGTAATTCTGTATCAAAAACTGTTATTTTTCAGCTATTTCAGTCGTTTAACTAATTTACATTATAAGTGAAGTTGTGTGTAACAAGTTTTAGATTTAGTAAAAATATAGCTTTAGTGTAATTTAAATGTAAAAATTAACTTTATTTAAGTAGGTAAATACATGTCATAAAGCACCTTTAAAATATTATAGTTAATAAGTAAGAATATAAAACAAATAGGTACAGATAAAATAGAAAACATACAAAACTGAAACAATTACTAACAAAAATATGTAATATCAGTAAACCGCACAATTTTAAAATATATATCTGACGCAATTCCTAGCCTCTAACTTTACGGGGCTCGATTAATTCAGGCAAAGGTGCATTTTTATAAAAATTGGTAAGTTTGGGAACTTGGCTTTCCCAGAAATGTTCATCCTTGTATATAATTTGATAAAACAAGTCCATACAACAAAGTAACACTTATTTTATTGGTAATGTTCAACTGACCTTGTACTTGGTGCATTTAATTGTCATTTTTCTTTAATCGAAGGCCACCGCTGCCATCAATTGTCAAAAATTTTATAACACCATTTTCACTTGCTTCTTTTGGTGTTGACATTCTTGAATTATAAGGGCATTTTACTTCAATAATGGCGTCAACAAAAAGCCCACAACTTGTTACTTCTAATCCAGAAATTTCTTGAAATTGGGCAATTGCTTTGCTTTCGTTTTGTATGCCGTATTGAGTTGCCAAAGATCCAAAAAATTCTTGATAAAGAAGAGCCTTTACTGTGTTCGCTGTGGAAGTGATTTTCTTTAGTTTTGCAATTTTACCAAAATTGGATGCAGTTAATCGTTTGACCCTCATCGTCTTCCATAAAAAGTTGTTTCTTTGGCCTACAGTTTACTTCCTTTTGCGATAAAGGAAGTATTGGATTCACCCCAAAAATTCGAAATTGAGTTTTCAACAGATCTTCACGTTTTAGAGTCCCCTGAACCCAAAAAACATGTTTTTTTTCATTGGTCTATCTCTCTCTGTGTGTATGTGTGTGTGTGTGTGTGTGTGTGTGTGTGTGTGAACAGAATATCATAAAAACGAAAAGAGGTATGGCGTCGAAACTTCATATATAAGTTTCGTGTACTATCTAGATGCAACAGCAAGCTTTTGAAGAAAATCCCATGACCTGAAGTATGGTGTTTACTCTTGTGATTGATCAGTTTTTTTCGATTTTTTCAGAAACGGCTCTAACGATTTGTTTCAAGCTTTACAGTTTTATTACATTTTTAATGTGTATTGATGTGAGATAGGTGGTTTTCCAGTTGAATGCCTCTAAAATGGGTTTCCTTTGTTTTCTTTCCAATTTTCTTTAACTCCTATTTTAAATAGAACACCTGGTATATTATTACATTTTTGAATTCCGCTTAAAATTTTATACAACAAACAGCAATGCCCTGGCCGCTCTTGCCCCGCTTTGGTGGGACAAGTGCGTCTATGGTAGATCCAAATAAAAAAATTAAAACTCATTTATCTAACAATACTTTATCGAACCAAATATACTGTGTTACATAGAGTATGCACCAAGCTACTATACTGCCAAGAGAAAAATTCCGTTAGCAAATATTATTGGCGTTACAACGATAGGATGTTACACTTATCATTTTTTGGGTCGCACTTGCCCCACCTTACCTCATAATATTTTCGCTGTTATTATCGGAACAATCACTAACACCATCAGTTGAATCACTAAAAACATCAACTCGCTTTTTACGCTCTGCCAAACGCGCCTGTTTTAATTGCTTCTTGCGACTTTTTGGTTGGGATAAAATATCACCGCGTTTGCTTCCCATTTTTGTTTTAATTTAAATGTAACAACACAAATCATGAATAATCAAGACTGAACAAAAATTGCTAATGAAATTAGAGATAAACAACTTGCGATTTTATTCTTCAGGTACCTACCTACTAATTGACATTTTGAGGAGGGGCTGCAACAATTACGAATTAAATAGGCACCTTATTAATTACATTTTTCTCTAACCGCTGGAATATGAGTCTATATTTTTAATTTATTTATTATATTATTTATATTAAAAGGAGGTTATATAGAAGGTTTTTACTAGTAACCATAGCAATTGTACTAAAAAGAGTTCTATATTTGCACAAGTTAAAGTATAAAAAAAATGACTTGTTACGTGACACGTCACATTAATTTAATTATTTCCACTTAACAGCGGCCGAAGAAGAAATATTACGTTACATTTGTACAAAATATGAGTTTTTGGGACTTATCTGTTTCAAACACATGCCTTTTTTGAACTAATGAATTAAATAACTATTTCGTCACTTGTAAAACGATATAGGTACTATTTTGTACTAGGTAAATAAAAAAAAATCGACGTTGCAACTGACACCTCACATTAATTTAATTATTTTCACTTAAAAGCGGAGAAGCCGCGTGGCGCTGTTGGGTAAGCGCCAGACTTGCATTAAGCAAGTCCTTGGTTCGAATCCCGTGGGGGTCGGAAATTTTCCGCCTTGGCGATTGGAATCGGGCTCGGTGAGACCATTCACAGTTGGGCACCAAATTAACTGTGCTCTACTCGGAACCACAGACCTAAGAGATAGAGTAACAAGGTCAACACATCACCAAGACATACACCTCATACAATGGTTGCTGCACAAGCACCAAAGGCGCGATCCAACTCTGTATCCCGAATCCGGGGCAAGTTGATCATTGTACCGCCAGATGCCCGCGCATAAAGCACCAGCCTCGACACCGCAAGGTAAATGAGGTTACAGATAATACATACATACATACATACATACACTTAAAAGCGGTTGGAGAAAAAATATTATTTTTTATTTGTACAAAAAATGAGATTTTGGGACTCATAAGATTGCGGGACTCCGCTAACGCGTCGTCCTAAAAACATATATCTATATGCAACATACTTTAGGGCAAGTTTTACAGCCTCGGATTAAAATAAATGTTGATTAAAATATTCGTTTTTCAGTTTTTCCTAAATCTGAGGCTGTGAAACGGGCCTTACTCTATTCGAGTGATTTGATAAAATCTACAAATACAGCAAAATGTTTGAAACCCATAATACCATTAATAAAGTATTATTTATTATACGGGACAGTAAATAGCAATTAGTGTATGTATGTCTACTTTTACTAAGTAAATATAATATGCCCTAATAATTACTAATTAATGTAAATACATACCGGTCTCTATTAATAATACGAATATTTATTGCTAGTTTAGTCATTTCCGATCGTTAGACGACATATTTAGAAACTAATTGAATATTCATTTAGACAAGAAAATATATAACTACATATTTGAAATACATAAAGGAATTGTATAAGAGTCCGAAGGCAATGCAATATTTAAAATGTGAAACAAAATTCCAACGCAAACGATTTGGTATTCAGTACCAAGAAACATTTTAATCCCCTTAACTTCCCAGGTCTTAATCTTTCTCGAGTCTCGAGTCATACACAAACAATTAGTCTTATTTTTAGTAGTTATGCAACTTTGCATACATCAAATAGAATTTTATTTTAAGTAAATGCCGGTGTTAATCTACAACTTTAAGCGTAAGAATGGAATAAATACAATTTTTCAAAACTATTAAAATTAAAAATAACATTTTAGTCTCGGAAAATATATTTAAAAGTTTTCTTTTCTATTTGGTGATTACTAACATTATGTGCTAAATTACACAGTTCATGAAAACACTTAATTAAAGCGTCTTTTAACTTTTGATTAAGTACTTTTCTTAGTTTACGCGACATAATTTACATTAAATTTAAATTGGAAATTTAGCGATGCGCACCAATAAATTGACAGAACGTTGAGATTTGATTGATGTTTGAATCAATGTTGCGATATATAGTTAAACAGAAGTTACTCAAAATTATTTTTTAATGCCATCGTAAAGCAACAGGTGGTGGATCTTTTAAAAAACGAACTTTACTATCAGTTACAGTGTTACCGCTTATACACGTAGTATATGCCACGCTAGTTTTTTTGCGATTTTATGCCGTACTGCTATAGACGACATATTTTTATACATTCAACGCACATTAGTCCATTTGCTGAAAGTGATACTGTACGTCATTCATTTATTAGAAAATCGCCCATTTTGGAGCGTGTCGCTAATGCTCCAATAATTGAAAAAAGTTGGGTGCTGCTCTGTGCGAGTGGCCATTTTATTAGCTTGAAAGATTGTATTATTGAAAATTCACCATGTGAGGTGTCATTTTATATGTTTTTATAGTGCTGAATACGTTAAAGGCATAGAAACGGTTTAGCAAAATTAAAACGATATACTCTTACAGTGTGTCCCCTGGCTCTTGTAAACTTTCTAATTTTTTATTCTTCGAGAAAAGCCACACTTGATAAACAGTTTCTCTTGTCTTGGAACGTCATAAACAGTGGTCAAACTTGTGATAAAATATTAGTATAATTTATTATTATTGTGGTTGATATTATAATCTATACCTATATATATATAAATCAATCGCCGTGTGTTAGTAACGCAAAAACTCGAGAACGACTTGACCGATTTGGATGATTGTTTTTGTTCGTCTTACTCTCGAGGTGGTTTAGCAAAGAAGAAAATTCGGAAAAATCCAAAAGGAAAGCCGGAAAATTGGAAAATATCGAAAGTGTGCTTTTCTATACACTGTACGACTTTCTATGTGTAGTCATACTTTTATGATTCTGTGCTTAATGGTTTGAAGGGTTTTTCCCCATCATGTCATAATGCAAAACAACGTTTGCCGGGTCAGCTAGTTTAAAACAAATGAGTTTAATTTCATATGGGTCGAGTCTCTACATCCTACCACGTATTATTTTGATTTGTATAAGTCATTAGAAATACAGTTGCTATCAACTTGATTATCGTGGTTTTATTTAATAAAATTTAATTGTCAACACTTTATATAACGCTGTTTTAACTACTGGGATCGCTAATTTATGGGAAATTAATTCAAATATGACTATCCCACCTCACAATCCCCACAACAGGTTCGCCATTAAACGACAATTATCTGTGATTACGCAATTGAAGCGTTGCCTAGGTGATGACAATTGCCGTAAGTAAATACACGACGCCACCAAGAAATTCACTAAATTCAGTCGTTTAGGGTGAAGTTTTATACCTTTATATTACTTTTCCAATACAAACTAGAGCTTAAATCGAGTTCCCTGCAAGTTTCACAATGCCTAGGCACATCTTTCTTCGTTGGCCTGTAGATACAAGCCGCTAACGCTTGCAGAACGACTCTGCTCCAAATAAACTGTTTCCAGCTCACGCCGTTGCCCACACCTAGGGTTTCACTGCTTTCTATGAAGGTCACTACCTACCTCCAGCTTCCAGGGGCTCCAACTAATCTGCTACGAGCTCCAAAATAGCCACCGAAATAGTAACTACCACTTGATGCACCAATCAAACACTTTTTAAAGTTTCTGTAGAGGTGCTACGAATTACTGCAACCTACTACTGCCTACCCAAAGGATATAGAATTAATTTCAAACACACTGAATTGGGAAAAGGATATTTATTCACGTATTAGTAATAATTTATTGGAGAAGCCAAATTAACACTACTTCCTTCCCCCAACTGTGTGTCTTCGAACCTAACATTTTTGACATTGTTTTTAGGACTCTGATTACATTTTGTTCAAATCAAAGCTAACACTATTTTTAATACAGTTTTACAAACTATTATCAAATCCAATGCTATATTCTACTGTTTACAAAAATTAAATTCGCATATTTTTGGAATATTTTATAAAAGAATATTTGATATGCTTGAAGTGTTATTAATTGCTATTATATTGACAAAGGCTTAAAATGTGTTCATAGCAATATATAGGGTATTCTAAAATAGAAAATGTGAAACTGAGCTTAAGCATATTCCCCTTACTTCTAATTTTTGTGAAAAAATATATTTTAAAAATTTTCAAAGCTGAAGAAAAGATTAAAATAACATAAATAACTTTTAACTAAAAAACATTTTTTGGGCCACACTCTTGTAAACTTTTTAGTTTGACAGAAAAATTGATTCTTAATAAAAAAAAATTAAACTGTCTTTTATTTTTAATGTTTGTTACAAACTACAACGATACCACCGTCATCGTTGTATTGTTTTTTCGCTTCGTTAATATTTTCAAATTATTCTTTTTATTAGCGATATATGTTCTGGCTTCGTATAGTAACCAAGATACTGTCAGTCAATGTTAATACAAAATTTCTGTAAGTATTTTGTACTTTCTAAAAGAATAGTTGATTACTGATTATTAATCCATGCTAACCTTGGAACAATGAATGTTTCTTATCGATGCGCAACTGAAATGAAAAGTATCCAGATGTTGTTACGACAGTACCTAAATTAATTCATAAAATTCGATACCACTGAGAATGTAAACAATATCAGCAAAGCAAAAAATACAATGAAAATTACGGTGTTCATATTTATGTTGTATTTCGAAGTATTTTTTATTGCTAATTGTTATTTAACCAGTGTATTTTAATATAAGCAAAAGTGCATGGATCCGAACCTGTGCTGTGAGCGCATCATGACTTTTAATTTGGGTGGGTGCCACGATAAAGGCAACGTCTAAACCTGTTTGGAGAACGAAGGAATTTTCAACATCAAGGCATGCTTTGCTGGCATTTGCAAGTTCAGCTGGAGTCATGGGCCAGCATGAGTTGGGGCTGCACGTTCCTGTGACACCTGTGTGTGTTGTGCAAGTTCGCTTTAAGGCGAAAGGCATAGAAACGGCGTGAAGCCGGCAGTAAATAATTTACAAGTTAGAAGTAGCCGGGGTCGGTAGCTCAGTGGTAAGCATCCTGACTACTGATCTAAGGGTCGCGAGTTCGATTCCCGGTCCCGGTGAGGTTTTCAAAAATAAAAAATGCAGATGAAAGCTTCTACAGAATGCCATCATTCGGAAGTGATGTAAAGCCGTGGGACCCATGTTACTACGATGTGTAGCATGTAAAAGATCCCTTGCTAGGGTTGGAACTCCTTAGTCTCGGCAAAATTCTAAGTAGGACTTTGACCATATGACCAAAGCAGTCGTTGTCTAAGGTACCTGGTACTCTACATGCCTAGGCCTTGTCCATTAACAAACAAACAAACAAGTTAAAAGTACAACAATCCAGCGTTTGGAGTTACATGAAAGGCATTTTTTCTATATGCAAGGTTATGAAAAAGGTGTAGTCATGCGGAGTACCAGGTATCTTAGATGCCAACTGCTATAGTTATATGGTCAAAGTCCTACTTAGAATTTTGCTAAAACTAAGGAGTTCCAACCCTAGCAAGGTACCTTTTACATGTTACACATCGTAGTAACATGGTACCCACGGCTTTACATAATTTTACTTTTAAAAACCTCACCGGGGCCGGGGATCGAACTCAGCATCCTTAGATCAGTAATCAGAATACTTAACCACTTAGCCACCGAGCCCGGCCATCCAAAGGGTGTTATTTGCAGCGTTTCAAGGATTTCGTGAAGTCAGCCGGCCGACTGGCGACCAGGCCAGAGATAAAAGTATAGAACTGCCCCGCAGCATTGAATATGGTAATTTTCCACGCGTTGCACCGTCCAGGGTCGATGAGTCAATTCAAGGGGTGCACAAATCAAGGGTACACAGCAGCCAGCAGGCACCATATTTCAAGTAACGCAATATAGCAAGCGGTGGCATATACGCGATAAGTGTTCGTAAACAAATAACACAAATGCAAGTTGTGTCGGTTTTAATGCTAAAGCATGCATTATGACCGTCTTTAAATGTTTTTGATGTTTGAACTTTTATTGCGGAGCTATTATAATAATGTTTTAGGTATATATAATGTTTAACGTACATGCGAGTAGTCCAAGCTATTTCGCACGTAGGTTTTTCTGGGATTTGATTCTATTTTCTATTGATTTCCTTTGTGTCTTTATATGTATGTGTTTTAAAGTCAATATATTTATGTAAGCAACTTGGCTTTTCCTAAACATTGTTTGAAGTCAGTCTCAGCCCGAGAACACTACAGGAGTACACAGTGTCTGTGTTAGCAGATATTGACACTTCGCAACTACAACTTCGAGTTTTATGTTCAATAAGCTAGCCAATCGGATAACAAGGTAATTAATTATTAATGTATTAAGGCATAGGATAAGTTTTATTTAAATTTAATATAACCACATAAGGGTCTAAACTCACGCCACATTACATAGTTTGTGACAATAATTAAAAATAAAAGATAAATTTGTTTTTGTTAAGAATGATTTTTTCTGTAAAAAATAAGACAGTTCACAAGAGTTCTGTACCCCAAAGATAAAATTTCTTTATGAAAACTTATTTTTTATTTTTAACCAAACTTTCTATTTAAGCTGTTAAATAGAAAGTTTAGTTAAAAATAACTTTCTAAAATAACATTTGTCACAAAAATTTACTTTGCTTAAGGTAAATTCCGCATTCTCGAAATTTTAGAACACCTTATATATTTTATCAAAAGTTTGACCACGGTTTATGACGTCTCAAGACAACTTTTTCTCGAGGAATACAAATGGAAAAGTTTACAAGAGTGCTGTACCCCATCCGGAAACGCATTTCAATTTGTGTTTTATATATTTCTTTTATAATCACGGAAATCCTTTTCGCCGATTTTTCATTATCAATTATTAAACTTCTCATAGTTCCAAATCAAGCGATTTTTATCCTGTAATTTGTTATCTCTCGATGTTAGTGATCAATGTGTCGTTCCTGTCCATTCTCTCAGATTCTTTAGCAATGATATCCGTTGTCTACCTTTCCTTCTATAATTACGTAAACTAAATTGTATTTTGTGCTGCATATGATGCAGTTCAAGTAAGATATCGTCTCTATTTTTATTACTTTTGTAACCTCGTTCTTCTTCTAGTCTTGCTGAAATACTGGTTAGGTTTGTTACATGGTAAATCCATGACATTCGTAGCAATCTCCAATTACAGCAGCACCCAAATTCTCTTAGTTTGTTGATAGTCTCTTTGCTTAGTGTGCAAGTATCTGCACTTAGTACAGAAAGCAAAAACAAGTAACATATAAAGGTTCTATTCTGATTTCCACATACATGCAGTATAGCACATTCTTAAGTTCATTGAATGAAGATTTGGCCCTTTCAATCCGTGATTTTGTTTCTTTTTCGAGATCGTAATTACTATTTAGTGCCGGAGGATATAGTGATTGCAACCTTCTCTAATTTACGTGTGCTGTTTAATTAGGATATTTTTTTATTAATGATTTTCGTTGTATTTAGATTTAGTTTCATGCGCTACGCAGAAGGATGGAAGACTAATTTCAGCAGTTGTCGAAGCAAACACGAGGCCGTGCGAAGAATGATTCAGGAGAACAATTGAGTCACATATAGAATTATTAGGAGCACAGTGATCATTGGCATGACTGCAATAAACAAGATTTTACATAATCATTTGGGTGTAAGAAAAGTCTGTTGTCGGTGGATATAACGCAGTTTAACAGAAGCACAAAAACAACAGCGTGTGGAATAGTGTAAGAAAACTATTAAGAAATATGATGAAGGTAAGTCGAAAGCATTTTACATCGTCACTGGCGACGAATGCTGGATATATGCATTTAAACCCGAATCTAAGCGGCAGTATGCACAATGGGTGTTTCCGACAGGTCCTAATCCAGTTAAAGTGAAGTGATCCTGAAGTGTTTGGTAAGAAAATTATTACTTGCTTCTTTTCTAAATCAGGACCTATCACAACTGTTGTGCTTGAAGATAACCGTATGGTTACCGTAGAATGGTACACAATAGTATGCTGCTCCACGTTCTCAATAATTTCGTTTACGGCGCCCAAGTCATACCGTATGTGAAACAAAAGAACTTTAGAGGCTTCCGGGTTAAAATTGCTGAGTCATCCTCCATACAGTGCCGACCTAAAATTGTTGGTTGTGAATCGTTTATTGGCAAGAACAGGATCTTCGCTGTATGACAAGTTTAATAACTATGTGTTGAAAATAAGTTACATTACCTTTTATGCGGACACACGACAGTTGCGATTATAAAAAATTAGATTTAAAAAGCGAATGTAGTTTAAAAATGCCTACACAAAAAACAACTTTCCTTTAATTAGAGATGCACTACGGGAGGCACCTACTGCTAGGTTCACAGAGGCCACAACGTCAATAGCCCGCCTACAAGCGATTTAAGCTCGCAACCTTTGTGACCTAATGTTATTAGAGGGAGTGCTCTGGCCACCAGACCACGCCGGCTACAAGCAAGAGGTTTTTTTCTGAATACACGTATTCAGATTCAGAATCGGAAGAAAATTGTCCCAACTGTTTTAGTTTGGCTTAACTTATATGTAACCTATGACCCATCGAAACTATGAGAACTTAATTCCATGTTGCTAGTACCTATTCCTTCTATGACATCCTTCCACTTCCTACCCACTTTCAGGTATATGAACGTTATTGAAAACAAAGCGTCAGATGAAATTACCACAAAAGCGAAACGAGAAAACCATTGCTAATACGTTTAACAGCTGTAGCGAGTCTGGGCTGAGGGATGCAACGCAGCTTAAAAACTTGTACGCCAATTTAAAACGTCAGAAAAGAAAGGACATTGCCGAGAGAAACATAGGCAGCATTCCACTATTAACGTAGGTAAACTTTTAACTTCACTGTTTTTTGTTTACAGAAGACGAACTACCTGCTGAAAAAGAACTAAAGGAAGCAAAAAAAAAACAAGCTGCAGATGACAAGGTAACAAAAATAATTTGGCAAAAAATTGCTTCTTTTATTAACTTGATTTGGGAATTTCGGTTCAAGAAGTTGTGACGGCAGTAATACAAATTATTGATCTCAGTAGCCAGTACGAACGGAATTTAGTTGGTTATAACTTGATTACTTGCTAAGTTATGCATAAGCCTAACAAGAGCACTGCTTCGCTTTTTACATGTTATTTTATTGTATTCATTACTTACTTGAATTTAAAACTTATCTGCTAACTTCAAGTAAAAGCAGCGAGTACAGTAACATTGTATTCGTTGGTTAAAACCTATATACCAGCGTAAAACCAATTTTCAATTTAAAAGGTCTTATTATTCATAATAGGTACCGTAGAAGCATACAACTTGGGACAGTGTATATAATTTGGGACAAACGTTAAATTTCCCGCTATACAGTGCCTTTATATAGACAGTTGCGACAATGGGGTGTCCTATTTTTGATTGGCTCCGTAGATCACGTGGTTTTAGCCGCCATGTTTAGGCGAAATCACCTGTGATTCGTGTTATACTTTTGGCAGTACTGAAGTGTATTGTCAGTCTATGTCAGATTCGAGGTTAGTAGGTTAGGTTTTGATTGTTATTTGACACAGACTGACGCAAATCTTAACCTGCAAATCTCGAATGTTTTCAGTACTGCCAAACGTAAAACACGTATCACAGGCGACTCTGATTACGAATTTAAATGAATACCCGTTACAAATTTGCCTAAATATGGCAGTGGGGGCGTGGTTTGGTTGTACTGTCGCCACTGTCTATATAAAGGCACTGTATATCCAGCTAATGTGGGTATGGCCATCTATGTGTACAGTTTAGAAGTGTAATAAAAATAAATGTTGGTGCGACAGAGTGCAGGGTCAATGATAATTGCCAACCAAAACTTGACAGCTTCGTATTTTGATTTTAAAAAAATTTAAATACTGTAGTTCTTTTTATGATAAATTTATTAGCGAAATTGTACTTACTACATCTTTTGTACGAACAGATATAATTAATTTACGTTAACAGGTAAGTGTGAACGCATTTTCGTTCTAAATGACTAATTAACCAAACTTAACCTAAAATTTATTGCTAAAGGTTAGGAATTTTTTTAGTACAAAAACTCAATTTGGAAGGTAACTTGGGACAGCTAAAATGCCCAAAACTAGAAGACGTGTGGGTTCCCGTAAATATCGAGATTTTACAGAAGATAATTTGAAAGCCGCGTTGGAAGATGTAAACAATAGAAAATACATTCGTGAAGCTGCTGAAGCATATGGAGTATCACAGCCAACTATTCATCGCAAATTTCATGGACGTAATAATCTGAAACATGGCAGGCCAACTATTTTATCAAAACTTGAAGAAGAAAAATTAGTTAATGGTATTTTAGTTGCACCTGAATGGGGTTTCCCATTAACAACTGTTGATATAAAAACTGCTGTCAAGGGACATTTGGACAGAAAAGGTAGAGTGGAGAAGAGCTTCAAGGATAATTTACCGGGAAGAATATGATGTAGAGGTTTTTTAAGTCGCCACAAGCACCTGCTTTCTGCCAGAATGTGTGAAAACATTAAGCGCAGTCGTGCTCAAGTTTCTAAAGAAATCCTTATTAGTTATTTTAACAATTTAAAAGCTGTATTAAAAGATGTGGTACCAGAGAACATACTGAATTACGATGAGACAAATATGTCTGATGACCCTGGCCAATTAAAGGTTGTTGTCAGAAGATGTGTAAAACATGCCGAAAGGATTGTAGATTCAAGCAAAAGCTCCACTTCAGTAATATTTACGGTTTCCGCTGTAGGCTTATTGCTACCGCCTTATATTGTATATAAGGCTCAACATTTATATGATATTTGGTGTGTGAATGGTCCAGATGGTGCACATTACAACAGAACTAAAAGCGGGTGGTTCGACACTTTTCTGTTTGAAGATTGGTTTCGCAAGATCGTTTTACCATACATGAAACGTCAAACTGGCAAGAAAGTTATTATAGGCGATAATTTGGCAAGCCACCTGTCACTTGGTGTTATTGATGAATGCCAGGAATTAGATATTTCCTTTGTTCTTTTGCCACCCAATGCGACACATTTATGTCAACCCTTAGACGTGTCTTACTTTCGACACTTAAAATTAAAATGGAGGAATGCAGTTTTAAATTGGAAAAAATAATAATCGTGGTACAATTCCTAAGGACCAATTTCCGAAATTATTAAAAGAATGTCTGGATGAACTTAAACCTACTAGTGTTCAAAACATTCTGTCTGGATTTCGTGCGTGTGGTCTGTTTCCATATGACCCTAATCAAGTGTTGAAACGAGTGCCTGGTACTTCGGAAAATGAAGATGCTAACAATCATTGGAGTGAATCCCTAAAAACTGTTTTAGAAGGCTACAGACATCCTGAAAATACTAGAAAGCAAAGAAAAAAGAAAATTACAACAGCATCTGGGAAGAGCGTGTGTGCAAATGATTTTCAAAATGCAACGGAAGAAATAATTGAGATCCACAAGAAATATCTGAATATGAACAAGCAGAAGATGTTGAAGAAACCACTGAAAGTGAAATCCGAGAAGTTGTAGAAAATGAAGCTGAAGGTAGTCATGAAATCGAAGAATATGAAATCGAAAAAACCCTTAATAAAAACAATCTTAATCCATCAATCAATAGTTTTGTTGTATGCAAATTTATCTATAACAAAGCTACAAAAAAATAAACTATAAAAAAATATGTTGGTAAGATATTAAACATAGTAGAGGGTGATAAGTACCTGGTTAGCTGTCTGCGCTACAACAGAGCTCTAGAGGCACATGTATACCCAGATGTAATCGATGAAGTGGCGATTACCAAGGATCATCTTTGTACTATATTAGGTTTTCCTGAAATTGTCAGGGGCAAACATAAGTTTTCTGAAAATGTAACTTTTTAATAATGTTGATGCTTTGTATTTCTTTTATTGTATTCAAAACATGCATTTTGCATCTATGCGTTATTTACATATGTAATGTAATATATTAAATAATTTACATAAAAGAAAATTTTATTGGTCTTTGCCTATCATAGTACATAGTACAGATCAACCAAATTTTTTTAATTAAATAATTATTTCCTGGTGTCCCAAGTTACATGCTATGATTTCATGTGTCCCAAAATGTGTGTTGTACTTAAAATACCATTAAAACACAAGTGTCCCAAGTTGCAAACCTAAGTAGGTAACTTGGGACAGTCAATTTTTTTTTTCCTAAAACTCGGCCGATTCTGAAATTTGAATTAAATGACAGGGGGCAAATTGTCATCCATACAGTATTTTTTATTTGGCTCTGTCTCGTCTAGACGAATTTCTCTCATTAAAAATATGTAAAAAGTGTCCCAAGTTGTATGCTTCTACGGTACCTAACGTACAAAACAAAAATTTAACATATAATTTTAATTTAGCAAAAACATTAATCATTACATTATTTTTAACATAAATTACAGAAGGAAGTATATAAAACTGGAGGTGGCAAATACACACCTCACTTTACCGATTCAGGTGCGCAGTTACTGACAATAATTGCAGAACAGATCCAGCCTTTGGCCAACCCGTATGATGACGCAGCTGCTTACTATGGTAATTTTTTGTAAATCACATAAGTCATAAATAGCAAATTTTACAGGAAATAAAAAAACCGCTCATACTCAAATAAGTGGTAGAAGAATGTTGTTAGGTATTGTTAATCTATATACTATATAAAACTGAAAGTCCTGACTCACTCATTCACTCACTCATCAACGCCCAGCCTAAACCCTTGGACCTAGAAAGCTGAAATTTTGCACAGAGATTCCCTTTATGATGTATACAAGGAATAAGGAAGGATATTTCGAAATTCAACCCCTTAAGGGGTAAAATGGGGGTTCCAATTTTGTATGGAGAAATAATATTAAATAGACACTTCGACTTGAAACTTCGTACGAGTACTCCTGAAAACAAATAAGCAAACCCGTATTTCGTGATTTTCCGAAAATCAACCCCTTAGGGGGAGAAATGGGGTAAATAAGTCTAAAATACGATATGGGTGTCGTTATTGAGGTTTTTTGGGACGTTGATTGCGAAAATGGCATTTATTTTTAAATCCAAGACGGTGGATATGACATAAGGGAAGGAACGGGACGGGACGGAACAGGACTAGACTGGACGCGAAGGGACGGGACGGGACGGGGCGGGACGGAAAGGGAAGGGATGAGATGGAAGGGGAGGGGACGGGACGGGTTGGGAAGGGATGGGACGGTACGGAGACGAGGACGGAGAAAGGTACGGCGACGGGAATAGGATGGGATGGGATGACAGAAAATAATTAGTCATTATTTAATACACAAATAACGAACCTCGCGCGAACGAAGTCGCGGGCAACAGCTAGTGAATAATAATCATCTTTAGACATAAATATTGATTACTGTGGAACAAAAATAACTTTTTTTGCAAAATACTGGAGTTATGGGATTTGACACTAATTTATGGTTTTCAGTTATGGAGTTATGGGTTTTTCTGATAGTAAAGAATAACTGAAATAAAAATTCAAACACGATAGGTACTTTAATAATATATTTATTGATAACTTTCGTTCCAGTGAAAAAAGCTAAGTTTCTTGTTCTTTATAATTGTTATTCGTTGATAACGAGGGCAGATTGTCCCTCGAAACGTTCGTTATTAATATTTTCGTTATTTAATATTTTGAATTTGCAGAGTGGCGAAATACCCAAATAAGAATATGAATTATGAATTCACGCCACAAAGAAGTTTCAGAGATTAACCCTGCACTAATCTGAACATGAGAATATATAATTTGGACTTACCTGAAACAATAGTAACAATATTTACATAAATAAAAGCCGGTATTATGATAATTTTCACCAAGAAGTAACTACGTACACTAAGCATGTAGCTTCGACATAACCTATACTGGACTTATGTGATTTTCCGGTAGATATGGGGGGTTACGGACTTGCGTGAAATTATCATATACAAGCAAACGCCGCGCTACGCGCACGTGTGGAGCACGTGTGAAATAGGATACGCCGAAGGCCAAGCTGCAAGCCGACAGCTAAGATAAGAAAAACAAATATAAACATCTGCGAATCCGGGACGTGAGATTTTATGTGGTGCCACAGACAGACAAACACACATTAAGAAAAATTATATTATAGATAATGCAACTAGCGGGACGAGCGTGATTGCCTAAAACAATATATCGAGTTTTTACGGTACCAGTTGGATGTTTACGGATGAAGTGAAGGAGTACTGTAAAGAATTAATTACCGGGAGTATAACGTACAACATTTGATTTCATGCCGTGCATGATTTGTTTGATTTTTGAATATAGGTTAATATAAATCAAAAAATAATCTGATCACCTTAATTCTAACTGCATGCGAGATAATTCCAATCGCAACATTACGTATAGTATTTAGTTGGCAATTTGTAGCAACCACTTCTCGCACTCAGTTATGTAGGGTTACGTTTACCGTACTGACTAACGTAAATAAGAAAATACGACACAGTATACTAGCATATTACTACATAACAAGTCACGAAAGTGATGCTTTACAGAACAAGGCGGCCGTTTGAAGTGCGAGATCGTTGGACCGAGTATTTTAAGCCTGCGAGTCCAGTAGGGATACTTTCCTGATGTAGTACTTGTCTATATTTTTCTGAAACCGTTTACATTTCAGTAAAAAATCAGTATTCACAAATAATTCAACATTTTTATTTTTTGCAGTAAGTCATGTTGGCGGACTAGTAATTTAGTCTATATTAATATTATTTAGAAAAATAACTGAAGAGCTTATTTAGCTGATTTAGTTATTTATTCGAGTCAGAGAAAATATTTTCCTGCCTAGTCAGAAAATTATTTTCATGGCTTGGTGAGATCTAGTTGTACTTCTTTATTTGAGTCAGGTAAAGCACTTTTCTGACTAGGCCGGAAAGTATTTTTATAGCTATTTTTGTAATACGCGGAGGACCTAGTGTTTCTACAACGAATTCAGTATGTTGCAAACAAGATTTTTTCTGCAATCGCCTACAAAAACCAGAAAAATTATAAAATTAGTTCTAAATTCTTAACAGTTCATCTGACAATTGTGTTTCAAGGCTAACTACGTATCTGGCTATGCATGGGTTATCTTAAATTTTCAGCGACTATGAGGGTTGTTTATTATTTCCCCCATTCATTTTGAATTTTAGAAGACCTATTTATTTATGTGCGAAGTACGAATAGAGCATTGTTGTTTGTCCGCGGTAAGGCAATTGTCTTGCCAAGTGCAACGAACAGCTATATCTGACGAGGTGCACACACGATTTTTCCGACAATCAACGAAATTTCCATGTAGTCGGGTTTCCACAATCCGTAGTCATAGAAATAAATCGATAGTTGTAATTTTTATTACAAAATGTTGGGTAAGGTCTACACATTACCCTTTTGCTGTAACGTAAGGATTTTCTCTTCTTGTTTAACTACAAGGAACTGGACGAAACAAAAAATGTGCAGTTTTGGTCAGGTTCGTTTTAAGTATGGCTTGTTTTATAATACTGTCAATGTGACATTTATGAAAATGACAGTAAAATAACGCGCAGTAACAAGCAATCAGCAAGCCTAAAATCTTATTTTTAGCGTCAGGGACTTTTTCGAAGAGGAGAAACGTCGGACTACATAGGTCAAGAATGTCTAGGTTTGAATAATGAGCTATTTAGAGCATATATGTCAATAAATGATCTTTTTGAATTTCGATGCAATATAAGACATACGTTTTAAACGCAATGTTTTGTTATTTTTGACGTCACAGAAAAAGAATAATGTATAGACCATAATAAGATGACATCCTAAGAATGTCATCTCTATGGGATAGGATATACGTATCTTGACGGATTTTTGACGTTAATTATTAAGTCAGCTACTATGCATCCGACGAAAGAAGATCCCTGGTCATCAATGCTGTCTGTGTGGTATAAGATTAAAAAATTCCTAGTCAAATCAGCATCCATAATTTGACAATTAATTGAGGTTGACAGAGTTGTCATATAATATACTTTTTGAGGTTAGGTATGCGGTTCTAGCTTTCATTTGGCTTTTAATTAAAATTAAAGATACAGGATTCTTTAACAATACATATTTCATTTTTATTATTTAACAAATTAAATGGTTTTGACACAATAAGAATGGGTGAAGAGCAAGAAAATTATGGGCAAGAAAGTAGAAGAAAACCTAATTGAAAAAGGAATGACTTGGAGTGAAGGGAAAAAACCGCCAAAAATCAAAAAAGAATGGGCAAGGCGTTTATACGATGTATAAGGGAATGAAGTTATTTTAATTATTGGTAGAAAAATGTAAATTCTGTTATTTTAGTTAAGTTGTAGTTATTTGGTTATCTATTTATACGTTGCACCTAACGGTAGAGAAGGTTTTTGATATTTTGATAATATACATATTATATAAATTAACTAATAAAATACTATTTACTATTATATAATAAAATACAATGGTAAATACAGTTTGGAAGTTTTTACACTTAAAATACCATGGTCCAATCAGATATATTATCAAGCACCTAATTAGAATTAACATTGATATCACAACAGAACAAGGATAGAAAATTTATAGGACAACAAGTTACAAATCAGTATATGCATATGGGATACTGAAACGTACCGGAATTGAACGCAAAAAAAAAATGAAGTATTCGATGAGATCTGAAATCTGCTTGTTAATTGGGAAGGGTGGGTTCTACGGTCTCTGCCAGTTTGGTTATAATAGTAGGAATCATTTTATTTATCATATTAACAATTTCCCTTGCCAATTTAGGCACTCACCAAGATCATTCTTCTTTAGGAGTTTGATAATCAGACCGTCCTTCCACTCTGTAGGTATTGTTTCGTTGAATCTGAATAGCTCAGGTGGTATACTATCTGTTCCGACTGTTTTCAAAGCTTTAGCTGGTTAATTTCTTTCTTAATTTCTTCGACAGTGGGTTCATTTGAAGAATTCCTTAGATGTTGGTGTACAGCTCTTTGCTCACGATTGGTTCTCGTGCGTTGTTGAATTTCCCTGCTACGTGTGCTAGATGGGGAGGTAATCTATCCATTGCCTTTATCGTCTCTTGTAGCTCTCTTAGCTGTGGTGCTGGCCTCTCTGTATTCTTGTCTTAATCTTGCTAGCTACTAGTTGTGCTCTGTAGCCTTTCTTCCTTTAACCTTTTTCCATGTTTTAATCTTAGACAATGTGTCTTTAGATTGTGCTTGAGTCTGGTGCTGGGTCTGTCATCGGTAGCCTCCGGACATGCCTCGGGGTACACCGGATGAATGCGGCATTTGCTCCGCATCTTATGTTAAGGCTATTTCGCCTTTATTTGGTCATCAAAGCTTCGTTAAGTAAAAAACAGGATAGTAGGTAAGGTTGACATTTGCGTAAGAGGGACTAGGTGTTGCGCTTTAGTATCCCATTTTTAAACCCTTGCGATGCAATACTCTTATCAAAAGAGAATATCTAAACACAGAAGACGCAAACTGGCGATATTTGCATTTTCAACTAATGATCTACGATTGTTGTCTTTGAGAAATTTAAACTCAAGGTCATGCAGAACAACGTTTAAACTGCTTCTGCCTATTAGAATGTGATACTCTTGAAGTTCATCATTTAAAAATTTGAGAGTAATGTGTTTTTCTGGAATAAATATAAAAATTCACATTTATAAAATCAAATAAACTTGATAAGTACGCTTTACTTTCACTGTACATCTTATATACAGTTTCCTTGATGACCAGTTAAAAGACTCTGGCAGGTCTGCAGTTTTCTATTTCTTTTTTTACGAGAACTAAATAAAACTGGTTGGTTGCTACTACGAGCCTTGATCCTTTTCACAGTAGCAATGCCTATCCCTAAAGCCTCAGCTGCTCGCTGCAATAAACAAGTAATTGTACAATAAAATCGTAAGCAATTAATTAACGTGCCATACCTCTTGCACACAAGATAAAGGAAGTAAATGCCCACCATTTTCTTTTTCCTTCTCAAAATAACTTAACAGATTCAGCAACAATTGTTGAGACTGCGAACGCAAAGTCTTGCCTTGCACTGACGTACGTTTTATTAGTTCTGACAAGAACTGCTGCTTATTGTTGGCCAAAACTGTCAAAAAACGTTTGTACGGGAAAACTAACCTCGAAAAATGTGAAGGACAAGTCAGATGTTCATCATATGTTTGTGGACGCATACAACGTTGCCTATACTTACGGATCTTTTTACAAAAATCTGTAAAAAATCTTAAATTGTTCGTAAAATTAATCTCATTTATCTGTAATTTCTGATTTAACCACACTCAATTTTTTCAAAATAATTTTGCCGATATATCTAGTTTATTTACTGTTTACTGATAATATCTTTATTTAGTCTACGGATTTATTATTAACGTCGGCAACACTATATTTTACAAACGCATACCGCGCTAGTCAAATCCACTCCCAAAGACCCAGAGACGTGCTAATGTTATGCTATCCTTGTCGCACTCGCAAATAATGAGAGTGAAGCATACAAAAACGATTTCTGTGCTAACTTCGTGTAACGATGACGCAGGGATCATCTTTGGCTGGATCCATAGTAACTTCAAAAATGCCACGCATAATCAGGGAAATTTTATGTTGCTATGTTGTTAGAGAAAAAAATCATCAATTGGTAAATAAATAATTTTCAACGACGCAGTTTGTGCTTTCGTTTTTAAGTTTCGTGGGAGTAAAAAGTAATAAGTCAGGATTCAGATGTCACGTCCTGTCTTACATTTAAGAGTCTGTTACAGCTACAGTAGCTGGATTGTTACCAGCAAAATGTGAGCATATGTATCAACAGTTTAAAGTTTAAAGAAAAAGTTTGGGAACCGCTGGTTTAAACAATGCTGTCAAAAATGAACAAGTTTTGCGGAACCCTTCCTTTCAGCTTATTTTGAACAAAAGTAAATAATTCTAAAATATTTCGTTCTATGACGTCAATACTTAATGTGGATATTTGGTATAGCTATAAAAAACTAATACATACCTGTTAGAAGTTATTTTATAATTATATTTTCCTGATTTCACCAAATTAATGTGTATTATTTAAAAACAACAATTACAAACACGATGCAAAAACTTCCAAGTTCGTCAACGAATAAGTCGCTTGTCTGCTCACAGAGATGTCAAGCGACTGGCGACCGAACGTACGCGAACGGATTTTGGTAGTAACGACTCAGTAGCAGGTAAGAAAACAGACCGGCCTATAAATGCATCGTAGATATCTTAACGAACTGGTAGCGTCAGCGACTGGCGCAAGTGGAGGAAAACGTTGCTTAATGTACCGGATGTCTTAAAAAGAATTACATCTAGTATGCTTTGAATTTTCCATGCAAAACAGAATGTGCCGCTCTTGCTCAATGGTGTTAGCTAGTAGACAGAATAATAATATAAGCTCAATAACCACAATAAGCTTTGTTGACCGAATTCAGTTAAGGAGTGGTTTTCGTTTATTTTTCAAGTGAGACACATTATCTACGTATTTTAAAGCATTATTTAACAGCACGAAAATTGTAAGAAGTAAGACAACCCATATAAAAGTGATTAATCGTATATTTTTTCCAAAAAATTAAAAATATTTCTCAAATACAGAATTTAAAAGCAACGGAAGGTAAATAACTTCATGGCTAAAGGTAGTCCGTAAAAAAGGGTCAGTTATTGCTTGGTTACAAGTGCTCAAAGTGTCCACCATTTTGCTGAATACACAATGCTAACCTACGTTTCATGTTATTAAAAACGTGGTGCAACATTGCATGTGTTGTATCATTACATTTACTTCTAATGTACTTCATCAGCTCCTCTAAATTATTAACTGTTTCTTTTTAGGACTCATTTTTAAGATGTCCGAAGATGAAAGAATCTAACGGAGTAACATCGGATAAATTTGCTGGCCAAGTCCCTCTGCTAATTACTCGATTGGAAAAAACTGCTCGAGAAATTGTAAATTTTCCCTTGTTGTATGCGCGGTGGCCCAGTCCTGCTAGAAGAAACCTTCATTAAATTCATCTGGATGCAGTTGATTCAAGAAGAGCACTAACAGCTGTTATCGATAACGTTGACCGTTTCTTGTGTCATGGAAAAATATTAGTCCTATGATCCTACAACGTGACACAACTGACCATATTCCAACTTTAAGAGAATGGAAAGGAGACTCAATATGGTTATATGAATTATCGACTGACGACATTCTGTAGTTTTGTTTATTTACATATCCACTAAAGAAACTTAAATCAAGAACATCGTTGTCGTTTATATTTTCTTGGAAAAAGTTGCAATAATGTATGCGACTACCATGGTGCCGTGGTCGATATCATGTACAACATAGACTTGCCTTTTTTACTACACTTCCTGTCGCCAAAAATTTTTCAACAGTGCGACGAATGTAGTGCAGCAAAACAGTTTCTTCAACAATTCTGTTAGGAAACTGCATTCGAAACTGCTGCTTACAAACCACATGGGAATATTGCCATTCTCCATTTAGTAATTACTGTCCTGATCGAAAATATGCCTCAATAATAAAAATGTTTCTTGCATAGTGAACATTTTATGTTGAATTAAAAAATTTAATTAAAACTATTTGAAGTTAACTCTTTACTTTGACAATTAATAAGTGACAACCCTGAATAACCACTATAAAGTTTTAATTTTGTCATGTCCATCGTCTTGCACTTAAAAATAAATGCCGTTTTCGCAATCAACGTCCCAAAAAAACTCAATAACGACACCCATATCGTTTTTTAGGCTTATTTATCACCATTTCACCCCCTAAGGGTTAGCGAACCCGACAGACGTTGTCCTGCCCGAACATTGATTTGCCTGCTATTAGCGGGTTCAGCAAACGTTTTTCCGACATCCGAATTTTCGATTTCTTTCATTTTAAAAACATGCTAATACGAGTATTTTCATTATGCGTAGCACTCTGGTCATCATTGCGGTTCGCACGTAAAGTAGATACTTGCGCAGCTGACTGTCTTCGACGACCTATGTTAGCTCGTCGTGCCTTTTGCATTGTAACGGACACTATAAAACGACACGGAATTGTTTTCACAATCACTTGTGCACAAACCAAATTTGAATGTCTGACTGACTGCGACGACTTATGTAAAGCATTTGGAATTACATAAATTGTTATTAGTGTCTTATCTCTTCCGCCTTCGGTTACCTGATGCGGATTATGACATTATGGGGAAAACCCTTCAAACTATTAAGCACATGTGTGACTGCAAATAGAAACAACACACTTTTCATATTTTCGAATTTTCCGGCTTTCCCTTGGGATTTTCTTAATTTTTCTTTCCGTAAGAACCTTCTAAAAAGTATTAGATAACTTAAAAAAAAAGATGAATGAAATCGGTAAAGTCGTTCTCAAGTTATGGCGTGACCAAGGAAATAGGGATCCATTTTTATATATATATAGATATACTAGGGTATACCATTTTTTTAATTTCATTTAGTTTCATTTCAATAATTGCATGATCAGTAATTTTAGGTTTGTTTATAACGCATGCACTAAATCTATCAACATTTGTTAATACATAATCAATAATCAGAACAAATTTTTCTTAACTACCATATTCGATTCTTAATACCTTCTATATTATAATATCATTTGACTCTTACCTACTTTAAATTATATTCTTATCAGAATCTGCATCTGTCATGATTGATACTACTATTTATAAACTTTCTAGATTCAAAATACATGTAAAACGTTCAATAGTTATCATTTCCTTAAGAATTTATTCCAAATTAGATTTATTTAATAAACTTATTTCAAACATGCTCTACCTTTGAATTGTTCAAAATAGATTGTATTGATATTCCAAATTTCTTTTATAGATTCTAAATTTATTCAAAATTCACATATAGCGTATCATAGCAATATATTATAGTATATGCATGTATATTTAGTTAAATAAATAGATTAAGTATAGAGTGATTATAAATGATTGTGGTTCCATGATACCTCGCAAAAATAAAACACTTTGTCATTTCATTATAATTATTTTAGTACTATAAGCTAGTACTACAAGCTACTGTCGGTAATTTTGACATTTCGTCTATGATGCTGTTACTAAATTATAAGAAGGTAACTACTTACCAAATATTTTACTTTTATACGCAAGTATTGACTTGTGACGCATACAATAAAGCGGCAAAAACAAAAAAGCGAGATGCTCCAAAGCACTTTGGACCTACAGTCATTTGTTATCACTCGGTCTGATTTTGTTTACTGAAAATATGTTTTCCGCCAATCGTACTAGAAATGACACATTATGATCCTGTGTTGTTGGGCTCGGCATTCGCCTCGCCCAACAATATTCACAGTCGTCTGGGAATGTTACGCTTTTCGTCCTAGATACACAATGTACTATTTTCTACGATCGTGTCAAAATGACAATTTTTGCAGTTTCTTGTGTCAAAAGTGACGTTTGTAGCACTCTTAATATTAGAGTCTAAATTACGTCTTTTTTGCACGTTGCCATTGGTCGCGTGTTTTAATACTACATTAAAACACGCTTTGCCGTAAATTTGAATGTCAACATAACTTAAAATATCTAACACAATTTGATCGAAAAAGTGTTACTGAACTAAGTTTTTATATTTCTGTTACGATCGTAGAAAAAATAGCGTATGATACACGTGTATAAGTGCTATTAAAGCACTAGCGACGTTAAAAGCACTCCGCTTTGCGTCGTGCTCTTAAACTCGCCCCACGTGCTTTAAAGGCGTACTTATACACTGGTATCATAATATACTATTGCAAGGTTTATACATGTTCGAGTTTTCTTATTTGAATTTTCTGTTCTGTTCCATAATATTTAATTACAGCCAATAATAATTTTGTTCCACTTCTCTAAATTGGGCTATTATGTTATTATAGTATGAAGATTAATTGAACAAAACGCCTTCAAAAGGTTATAAAATCTGCGGAACCATTATACAAAAAAAAAAAAACTATTAAAATTACTAACTCAACAAAACTTGAGTTTGGAATGAGTTTTGTAAGCAGTTAATACAAAGGATTTTTTATTTGTTATCATTTTGAAAACTGCGTGGGCACCAGCATGAATTTTGTTTTAGTCTCCACGGCCCAAATATAATTTGGTTAAGTGTGCGTTGAAAGAGTAATTAATTTTAATGAAAACAAATTTAGGTGTCTATTGTTGGGCGCTCAACTGACCTTTCATCTTCAGAAGCTGAAATTACCTCCAGCAAATTAGTGCGTGTATCCCTTTTAGACGAAATCTAAGATCACATAATGGCTGTTAGCAGCTATTAAAAGGTCTTTGTTGAAACTCGTCGTCCAACCAACCCTGCATAATTGCTCGTTATATTGTCTTGTTGGTCTGGATAACTGGAATACCTAAGATAGCGGAAGTAAAATTAAATTTTCCGAGTACATCCCTGTGGTGAGCAATGACCTCTTCGCGGGATGCGTTGCCATGGCGACGGTATGGATCCCCGACGAGGGGGCGGCTGGACGGGCCCCGAATTAACCTATTAGTGGTGGTTTTCTTATCTCACCTACACCCTTTTATACCTCCGTGGATATTGATGAATAATGATCACAGTTGCGGGAATTGCTTAATTTAAAAAAGCTTTTAAATTAAAAAAGGCGGCGCTAATAACGGCGGGAAGCAAATTTCGGAAATAAAATTTCCGTAATGGGGCGTTATAGCGGATAAATTACGTGCCGGCACAATGCCGAAATGATACGTTCGAGACTTTATTAGATGTAGTTTAATGTTGTCGTTTGTCGTCGCGATCCAGCAAGATATATTAAGTCATGGGACGTAAAATTTTAATCGCGTTCTAAATAATCCTTTTCTTATTGGAGCTTAACTATAGCTTCCTGGAGAGTAATAAATTTACATCGCCGCCTTACAAAGCACGTTGACAAGAGTGGCGCTAAATTGCCCATTTTACGAGCAGAACTACACGTAACGCGGACGCCCAGCGATTTCGAATTAGAATAAGTTGATAAGCAAGTTATTAATTAGGTGCACGTCGCGTTTTCTTGCAATGAGCCGCCCCTTGCATCCTTTATCTCGAAATATGCGCCCTCGTCCTTTGAAGAATTCGGCGAGCGCGTGCTTCTCCAATTCGCGAATTTTTTGCGTCCGTAACTACCTTAAATACTTAGGCACAGTTCCGCAACTGGTAACAGCTTTACGTGGAAATAAATATGATTTTATGTGACAGACACGGAAATATTGTTTTTCGGTGAAAATAAGATTAACGAGTTCGCGTTTAATTAAACGCTTCTTCGGCTTAGAATTTCATTTTGATCAGGACGAAGGTGTACTTTAATAAAAGAGGGCAACATTTTATAAAGGGACGTAATGAGGGATATTTTAACAGATTTAGACATTCTAATTGAAGAGAAGGTTAATTACTCCGACTAAAAGAAACCCCATTTTTTATGGTTAATTTCAAAATGTATTATTCAACAATATAAAAACCTCGGTACAGCAGTGGTCGAGTGCAGGACTCATAACCAACGAGTCCCCGGTTCGAATCTGTGAATAAGCTGAACTTTTTAGCTGTCCATTGGGTCGGTACTGAGCCCATTTCGTATAAAGAAATAAATAAAAATCAGAAATTGCTGTAACCCTATGATTATTTACACTACATATCATTCAGTTTCAAAATAAGTGTTTCAGGCAGGATAAATCTTTTATTAATTACAATTAATAAGAGTGGAACCAGATTCGATTCTTGCGCCACTCCAGAACAAGCAGTAGACGTGAATAAGGATATAAATATATGGCATACAAAAGAAGTTCTATTTTGTACATAATTTGAAATTAAATTATCGGTTGACCTCTGAATTCCAAAAGACAACAATTAAATTTCCACAGGTTGACCGTTTTGGAAGAAATCTATGTTGTACAGAAGTTAAACATTGTTGTACATGATAAAACATTTTACATTTTCTAAATTATAGTAGCCTAATTCGGGAGCTTGGAGCGTTGCTATAGCGATGTTTTGTTTGACAGTTACAAACGTGGTATGAAAAAAATGCGTAAAAATGGATGATAGTACGAACGATAATGGTTTTCTTTATGTTATATCCGGAAAAGTCGGAGGCAAGGTATGAAGCAACTTATAAATTTTTCAAAAGTGGTGTGCAGAGAAAAAGACTAATGCTGTGGATGAAAACGTGCTTTTGCCATTTTTTATGAACGATCGCAAAACCTAAAATCACGTTCAAGTAATTGGAGCGAATACTCAATGCTCACAACAAACGACTTCCGGGATTGGACCGTGTCATCATTGAGGTCGAAGAACTCAACGTTTCGCCCACTTTCGTAAGGGGATTCATCAAGAACACGGTAACAGAACGTGTAAACTACGCCAGAGGCGAAACTAACGATCGGAAGGAGAAAGGCGGGAATTTATAGGCAAATGCCGTCGCGGTTCAGTAGCACTTTCCACATAGAAGGAAGGGGAAAGCCTTCGTCCCGATTGAGATTGTTAGGGTGTTTGTAAATCTCAATGGCTTCGCGAAACTTTCTGCTAAAGGAGAGTGGGGATTTGCAGATAATGGAAGTTTCATAAAAAATTATATTATGGCCGGTATCGCGTTGGTGTTCGGTGATGGCTGATGATGAAACGAGACCCGACTTGAAACAGTGCTGGTGCTCAGAGATGCGAGTTTTCACTGAACGACCTGTTTCACCAATGTATACATACAGCATTACAAGAGCAAGGGACTCTATAAACACCTTTAGATGACATAGTGTTTAATTTACCTTTAGGTGAAGGAAGAACCTGTGAGATTTTGCTCGGGGGTTTAAATACTGTTTTAATGTTTTGTTTTCGAAGAAACTTTCCTATGCAGTCGGTGACTTGGTGGATATAGAGCAGAAATACTATTGCTGCAGGAGGATCGGGTTTTGGAGGTTTGGGTGGCCGTGGATGAAGATGGCGATTTATGGCAGGCTGTATATCCCTAGCAAGGTAACCACTGTTGCTAAAGATTTCCGAACGTGGTTTAATTCAGAGTGGACATTATCGGGTTGGGATATGGAAACAGGCCGGTGTGCAAGCGAATTGATAACGGAAAGTTTTTGTGTAGGATGATGGTGGGAATCGGCATGTAGATAGCGATCAGTGTGGGTTTGCGATATACAGAATTACCAAGTTTGCCACTGGGTTGGCTAAAAACCTGTACACTTAAGAAAGGAAGGGAGCCGTTGCTTTCTATCTGCATGGTAAAATTAATGTCCGGATGTTGACGATTAAGATAATTTAAGAAAACGGGTAACGTGTCTTTACCAGCGTACATATATCAAACAAGTAGAGACATTCACTGTCGGTTTCTTTGATGTCAAAATACCTATTTGGATGACCTTGAACGGTTCCTGGGGGGTACTTTCCGATAGTACTAACAGATGGCGCCACTGTTTTGGCACATATGATTGGTAGCAGAGCTAGTAACTGGCTCTGATTGGTACAATTTTGTGCTGCCATCCGATAGTCAAGCATAGAAATACCCCCCCGAGTTGCTGCCCCAGGCACTCTAGACAGGTTTCAACATTTGAAATGAGTGTCTCTACTTGTTTGATGTATGTACGCTGTCTTTACTATGTGGCCAAATAATAAAGGTATCGTCAACGTATCGGAACCAAACCTTAGGTTTCAATTCTGAAGATTCCAGAGCTACGGTTTCGAAAGCTTCCATGAAGATATTTGCAACGACAGGTGAAAGAGGAAAACCCATGGCCGCCCCAGAGATTTATTTAAAGAACTGGACTTGAATAGGAAATAAGTGGAAGAGAGGCATTTTTCTATAAGGGCAGGTAGACTTGAAGACGTCTCCCCATACTCTAATAACAACTGTTGGATTATGACTATGGAATTTGGAATAGAAACCTTAGTAAAAGGGAAGCGACATCGAAACTCACAAGTAAATCCTCAGGTTCAATGCTTATATTGGATATAAGTTCAACGAAATGGGCTGAATTGCGAACATACGCGGAAGACTTACCAGTGAATGAGTAAGTAAAGGAATATATGGTACAGACAATGGTGTTCTTGTTTCAACTTCGATAGCTCAGTTCAATTCACAAATTCAGAAGCCGTTTTTCGACCGCTTGCCACTATTGCCTTTCACACCCGGCTCAGGCTTATAGCAATCGAAAAATACAAATTAAAACCTTTAATTCTTACAGCACTTATATTCAGTGTAAAATTGCACTTACAAATTCAATTTTTCAATTACAATTTATATTTTGTTCTTGCACTTCTCTTAACTCCCTAACTAGATTAATCTAAAACTATGAACCTCAAATAATATCATGACCATAATAATTATTATCCTCTTAGGCCACAATTAGATTCTCCCTCCCTGGGACGTCAGTCACACTATTCACATTGAGCCCAAGTGCGATAACTTTCACTGTTGGTCGGCGGTACACGGTGTAGGTGACTTTCTCCAATTTTCTCAGGTCTACTACTGATACCTTAATGTTCACAATGCGAACCTGACCATTCTTGGACGGATAGGTAGCAATAATGACAACTTTCTTCCAAACGCTTCGTTTGATTGGATCATCAATGACCAGGTTGGACAGGTTGAACCTTCCGCTTCTGACAGTCAGAGCATTTGGCCCAACAACGACGAACAGCAGCTCTACAATCACGGATCCAAATACGCTGACGAAGCTCGTTTATCGGCCTCTCTTGTTCGTGATCTCCGCTTGCTTTGTGAAACCATTCAATCATCAATTTTGTGTAGCGATGCGTGGAATCTACGCTTGGAGGTCGCCGCACAGTGAGACTCACGTGATCGGCATTTTCGATTCTTCCATCGAGTTCAATAATGCCATCTTCATTCAATTGTGGTGAGAGTAAAGTCAGTTTACCTTTTTTTGGCAGCAGCTTTCTTTCCTCAGGTAGAAGATTCTTGTTAGTACGAAGTACTTCTAGGTCCTCCGGAAAGCACTCAAACTGAACTTGTCGAATCAATGTTTTCTCTACCTTTTCTATATCAGCCACCATGATCCAAGTAGAGCCTTCTGGTGAAACTTTTAAACGAATGAACTTGATCATGGTTGCTACTGCTCGAATCAACGTATCCAGGATGAAGAACGTTCAAATGATGCTAGGTTGAAAGTTCTTTCTTTCTTCCTAGCGACAGCTATAACATGACGTGCTTCAACGTGTTCCTGGTTTACTATGCCTTCTTTTTATGTTCAATTGGCCACGAGTCTACGGATTCGATAATGAACTCTGGTCTACTCAACCATCGTGCCGAGAAAGTGAAGGGAATTATCTTGGTTCTTCTAGCATCGTCCGCAGAATTCAAAACTGACGAAACCCATCTCCACTCAGCATCCGGTAGATGCTTTGTTGACTCGGAAATTTCTTCTACCCGGTTTCCAACAAATGTACTAAAACGTATGGTTTCGGACCTCAGCCAACATAGTAGGGCGACGCTATCAGTCCAGAATATGCACCGCTTGATGTCCATCGCATCTTGCAGAGCTTCATATACACTCACGGAAAGTCTGGCTCCTGTTATTGCCCCTTGGAGCTCCATTCTTGGCACGGTGAGACCTCTCAGGGGGGCCACGCGGCATTTACCATCAATGAATGCCAGATGAATGCTCCCTCCCGTATTGAAACGTAAGTAGACCACGGCTGCAAATGCGGTTTCACTTCCGTCACAGAACATATGCATCTCAACGTCAGCATGTTCCAAATCACTGACGTAGCAACGGGGTACTCGTATATCGGCAAGGGATGGTAGCATCTTCAACCACTCGTCCCATTTCTCAGCAATTTATCCTGGAATTTCTTCATCCCATTCCACTCCTGAGCGCCATGTCTCTTGAAGGATCACCAGTGCTGTTATCTTGGAAGGTTGCAAGAAACGAAGAGGGTCAAAAATCGACATGATCAAACTTGCCATTTCCCTCTTGGTGGGTCGCCTTGGGAGCTGCTATTCCACGTCTTTGCTGGTCTGTCTTCTTCACGAAGTACAACCTTGTAGAACATCTCTTTGATGTCTCCGACAACTGTAATGCGATGTTGAGGCCACATGATCAAGACATGGTCCAACCGCTTCAAAAGTCCAGGTCCTTTCGAGAAGAAATCATTTAAACATTTTCCGTGTGACTTCGCCGCTGCATCAAAAACTGGTCGAGGTTTCTTATTAGGGTGGCAGACGAAGAACCAGAGAAGAAACCACACCTTCGTGCTATCATTGCCCATGTAACGTGGCTTCAGGTACCCTTTGGATATGTAGTTATGAAACTTTTCTATACACAACTAAGAAAATTCACGATAAACATCCATCTTTCTTTCCATGGAGTACAAACGCTTTGAAGCGATTGTTCTGCTTTCCGAAAGTTGTGGGTTGTCAGAAAGCCACAGTAGTCTAGTTTCCCAGCTATAGCTTTTCTTCACTGTCGTATTTTCTAATATTTGCAACGCTCGCTTTTCCTCCTTAGAAAATCAATGACTTGATTACGTACTCTAGACGTCCAAATCGCATTTCCAAAGTTCTGAGTATCGTTTTAACATTTGCTGGATTAGGAAGAAGATGTTTAACTGCTTCTCGCGCAGATCCGTACGCGGGTCGTCGTAGTGCCCCTTGGCAGTCGTCCTATCGAACTCGCTCTTAAACAGGGCCCACTTAGTTGGATGACCAGCGAATCCAGGAAGCGCCTTGTTCATGTTTTACTAATTGTTGTAGTTGGCTCAGCAGGACTCCGTTATTGGTTCTGCATCAAGTTTAATTGTTGTTGTTGCATCATGTTGGTCTGTTGTTGCATAACAGCCAACTGTGCAATTAGTTTTTCCATGTGGATGGTGTCACTTCCGGTCGACTCCAGTTATGAAACGGCTGAGCTCCTACACCTGCAGTATTGTTCCCATTGTTGCTGGTTATAGGGCCATGGTTGTCGTTCTGGAACTCACCACCAACAGAACCATCTTGCCCATTGCCCTCTACATCCTGATACTGAAACTGACCATCAATCCATTCTTCAGTTTTCTTGCAAGAGATGCTGTCATCGAGTGTCAGCATTTCTTGAATATAATCTTCTCTTTCTCTAGTTCGCACTCCGCTTGGATGATATCTTCTTCATCCTTGGCTTCCATGAGTTTGAGCTCGACTTCTAACTTGTTAAGATTAATTCCCTTTTGAAAGCAAGCAGTCACTGCTTGTTCTTTCTTGGCTTTTTCTGCTTCAAAAAGCTCGCTCTTTTCTTCTTTGTTTTGAAACTTTTGACAGTTGAAGTGATGAACTTCGATGTCGGCTTGGAAAAGACTCATCTCCAGACGCTTTTCAGACACTTTCCGCCGAAGTTCTTGAATCTTCTTCTTTGTCTGGAGTTCCTTATCGCGAATGCTGCATGCCGTCACCGATGAGTTTACAGACGGTGTCCTATTGCACACAGGCTTCTTAAGTTGTGGCTCCGTTCCATGTGTTTTCGTTGAAGATGATAGAATAACGTTGACAGGGTTCCCATGCTCATTGTAGGTTAAACGAATGGGCTGTGTCTTTATGCGCTGTTCTCTTTCTTTTGTTGGATTAATTTTTCCAAATTAATACAAAGTATCAACTTTATATTGCAAATTTAAAAAAGCACTGTTTACCAAAGAACCGATCCGGCTCAAAGGACCAAATGTTCTCGTTTCAACTTCGATAGCTCAGTTCAATTCACAAATTCAGAAGCCGTTTTTCGACCGCTTGCCACTATTGCCATTCACACCCGGCTCAGGCTTATAGCAATCGAAAAGACACAAATTAAAACCTTTGATTCTTTCAGCATTTATATTCAATTGACAATTTAATGCATACACTAAAAATCCCATAAGCTGCGGTTTTTTTGTCACTATGACAGCGGCAAAAGTTTGCCCTAACTTTTCCAGCGACAGAACAGAACATAACTTTAAAACGGTCTAATTGTAGTAAGCCTAGCAGAGTTGCTAAGGACCTAATATGTAAATTAAATATGTATTTATTAAATTGTCGTACCGAATTACACTGAAGCTTTTTTTAAATCGAAGTAAACTTAATATTTATAATTCGAGTAAAACTGCCAGAAAAAGTTAATCGTCCTTCGTTAAATTGCCAGGCAACGAAATTCTCATTAAAATGTCAAGTTTATTTCGACAAAAAAAGCTCTCGTGTAATTATAAGTGAAAATTGCACTTACAAATTCAATTTTTCAATTACAATTTTTATTTTGTTGACACTTCTCTTAACTCCCTAACTAGATTAATCTAAAACTATGAACCTCAAATAAAATCATGACCATAATAATTATTATCCTCTTAGGCCACATTTACAAATGGACCTGAGGGGAATGTCTTGTTTATGAATTTTGGGAAGACCATAGAGCCGAGGAGGTTTCGAAGCGCGAGGAATCAACTTCCGTTGAATATCAGTGGGAAGATCTGAAGATTTTATGAGAGAAGTGACTTTCCGTTCGATTTTGGCTTTCCTCTTCCTTCTATGTGGAAAGGACTAATTCCTAAACCCCGCTCACCGCCACAAAACCGCGACGGCATTTGCCTATAAATTCTCGCCTTTCTCCTTCCGATCGTTAGAAGAGTTTTGTCTCTGGCGTGGTTTACACGTTGAGTTACCGTGTTTTTCTATCCCTTCCCTTGCAAAAGAGTTTCGCGTCTGGCATGGTTTACTAGTTGAGTTACTGTGCTCTTTTGCTTTTCCTCCCGATGAAGCCCCTTACGGAAGTGGGCGAAACGTTGAGTTCTTCGACTTCAATGATGACACGGTCCAATCCCGGAAGTCGTTTGTAGACAATGAAGTTATTTCAAAATATCAAAAACTAATAGCGGAGATATTCTGGTTATAAACTGAAAAAGTCGGAAGTATTTACAAAACAAGGAATAAATACTTTTTTGTCTGAAGCCCCAGACGACATTTATTTGATGGCAAAGGTGAGCTTCGTTATTGTCTTCCTTAATTAATATTTTAATAATTGTTGTGCTAGGAATTGCAGGAGCATGCCGTGCAGACGAACTTGTTCATTAAAAAATTACAACATTGAAGACAAACAGGATTTCGTTGCAGTCCACATTTTAAATACGAAAAACAAAGTTCCACGAATATTTATTGTGATTGATGGCAGTGAAGATAATATTGGTTACCTTGAAATTTTTAAAAAAATATATTGCGGTCAAGAACAAGATTAAATAGAAAATTCAAAAGATTCTAGATTTTTTATGGGGTACCGTAAAGAAAAAGGCGTTAATCAGCTTATTGGAAATAATACATTTCATCCGATGCTGGCAACTATTGCAACGTTCCTTAATCTTCCGAATCCAGAACTATACACTGGCCACACATTTCGTCGAACTTCGGCTACTTTGTCGCTGAACGCCGGGATGGACGTTCTTGGATTGCAGATTTGATTCACCAAAAACTTGAGATAGCAAAGAAAATTTTCAACGCACCTTCCACCGGATACACCCCCGGCCCTTCGATGGAAATCTAAAACACTACGCCTTGTGATATTCGATCTTCTACATCAAGTGTCCTCGATGCTGTATGCAATATTGAGAGAGCAACAAAACTCGGAATTAATCTTCTGAAACTAATGCAATGTCTTTCAGGGAGTTTGTTACTAATATTCATGTAAACAATAATATAAGACACGGCAACGCACTTTACAGTTTATTTAATGGTTCATTTATAATTAATATTAACAATAAGTGACTTGTATTTAACAATTTTATTGTCGTTGTGGTTTTGTTTGTAATTAGAATAAATTCTTTGTTTATTTGATTGAGAATTTAATTTTATTAATTATTATTTCAAAATTAATAAATGCGGTATGTAAATAATTTACTTCTATACGGAAGTAAGTACATTGTCATGGAAACCGGAACAATCTTTGTAAATGCTTCCTACATCCCTTAAAGCTAATACCGTAACGATCACTTGCAAAGGAGGACATTGTTAAGTGTTTCATAAATTTTGCCGCTTCGCTTGTAGTTGTGCGTTGTACTATGCGCATTTCAGAACTCTTGGAGCTTACCTTCCCCGCGCCACTTACGTTCCGTCTGTCAGCGAGACAGCACGCGAACCGGTCCACTCCGAGAAACGCTAATTCTTTGTTTAAATGTTCAAATGTTTGTGTTCTAATTTATTGCGAATAAATTACCTACTTTGCTTTCAACGAGTGTATAATTTAGTGAAGAATAAATCCATACAGTCCATTACAGTTCAATCGAGCTTGCAACCAGGAATTTTCCAAACATAACGGAAAACTGGGAGGCTCACCCACATTGTTCCTTCGAGCCGCATGGATCATCGGCCCGGATTCGCAGCCAGCAAGGCAAGTACAAGGCAAGTTTCAATCGTACATTCGTCCCTAACGAGAGGAAGGAAGACAGCATACGGTGCTATCAACGTGGGAGCGAGAAAGCCAATCGTCCCTAACGAGAGGAAGGAAGACAGCATACGGTGCTATCAACGTGGGAGCGAGAAAGCCAAACGCCGAGTTCCGCGCCAAGTTCGTGCAGGTGTGCATGCCAGCAGCCGGCGCGACGGCACTTCAAACCACAGCAACGAGAAAGGCGGCAAGGCGGCACATACAACAATATCAATGTAAGCCTAATTTCCTATTTTTGCGATTCCTATGCATGAATTTGGTTTTCTATCAGCTGTGTCTGCATGTGCATAATTTCAGTTGCGTATTATTGCGTAAACAAATGGTTTATGAGTCATATAAACATTTTAATTGCGTGAAATGCCAAGTTATTTCGCTTGTTCGCGAGTACAATATCCCCTGCATCTTTCATATTGCAGTCGAATTATTCACAAGTTAATCTCGCGTTGTACCAGGGCCGTTCTTTGCGTCGTAGCGCCAAGTTAATTTCGCGTCGTGGCAGCGCTGTCTTGCGTTGTATACAAAATTCCGTACCAGTGGCGTACGAAAGTTGGTTCTATCTGTTAAATTGTTTTAATTTCAACAATTATGGATCCGCTTGTAAGAGCACGTGGCTCTATCAAAGGCAAGCTTACGCGTTTCGCAAATTACGTGCAATCTTTGCAAACAATTCATGATGAAGATCAATTCTTATCTAGCGCTCAGATTATTCAATTGCAAAAAATATTGAATGATACAGCCACCTTGTTATCAGAATATTATGCGGTTCATGAACAAATTTTAGAAAACAGTAAGGATGCAGAATCTGAAATGCAGCAACAAGTTGAATTTGAAGATTCTTATTATTTTGCAATTTCACAAGCTGAATATTTGATTAATGAATACAACAAGCAGTCTGATGTTGCACCAGATCGTTCTGGATCTCCTAACGGTAGCGTGAGATCAGCGCATTCAAGCTGCAGCTCGCATTGCAATACTCGAGCTGTACGCCTTCCTACCATCTCGATTCCCAAATATTCAGGAAACGTGTCAGAGTGGTTGGAATTTCGTGAGATTTTTATTAGCTTAATTCATGAGAATCAAACGCTAACTAATGTTCAAAAGCTGCATTACTTAAAGGCTAGTTTACAGGGTGATGCAAGCCAAATTATAAAAAGTTTAGAGTTTACTGCGAGTAATTATATTCTAGCTTGGGATGCATTGTGTAATCGTTACAATGATCCAAAAATTCTGATTCATAACCACCTCAATGCTATTTTCGAACTTGAATCGTGCAGTAAGGAATCTGCAACTAAATTACGTACGATTAGCGATATGTTATTCAAACATTTTACAGCAATCAAATCATTAGCTACCGAAAGCGAGCTTCTTGATGTTGTTATCATTTATGTCGTTTCTAAAAAACTGGACCCCACTACATTCCGTGAATGGGAGGTCCTTAAAAACCGGCAAGTTCTGACCTGCCTAATCTTGACGAGTTCAAGGAATTTCTACAAAACACAACAAATCTTCTAGAAACTCTGGAAGTAAAAAATATTAAGCTTGTACCCGAAAAGTCTTCCAAGGTACATTCGAAATCATTTGTGTCAGGTACCCCTTCGTGTCCATTTTGTAAAGGATCTCATCCCTTGTACAAATGCGATAAGTTTGTCAAGCTGTCTTCTCTTGACAGAAATTCAAAGGCAAAAGAGCTCCGTGTATGCTTTAATTGCCTAACTCAGGGTCACCTTTCGAGCCGCTGTAGCTCCAAATATACGTGTAGAAAGTGCAAATCAAGCCACAACACCCTTCTTCATGAGGATAAACCTTAAAATGCTTCTTCTAGTCAACCAGGATCTGCGATGTCGGCAGAAACCCCTGTTGAAGTAAATCAATCAATTTCGGCATTCTGTTCGAATGCTTTGCAGGTACTCTTACCTACGGATACCGCTAAACTCATCGCTGATGATGGTACGCCTCATGTTGTGCGAATCCTGCTGGATTCCGGTTCCCAATCGAACTTCATACGTTCAGATTTGTGTAAAAGGTTGAAGCTTCCAATTCGCGAAGTCAACGTTACTGTTTCTGGCTTAAGTAAAGCTACTTCTCAAATCAAAGCTAGGTGTGATATCAAGCTGCAAGCCCCTCACACCTCATACAGTATTGGCCTATCCTGTCTTGTTCTGGATGAGATTACAGGTACAACCCCAAGTTTTCGTGTCCAGCGAAACAGTTTCAAGGTTCCTGATAACATCAAGTTCTCAGATCTGTCCTATGACCAACCGGGCACCATCGACATTCTGATTGGTTCGCCCATTTTCTGGCAGCTCCTTTGTATTGGACAAATTAGTCTAGGCCCAAATCTTCCCATCCTCCAAAAAACTCGTTTTGGCTGGATTGTTTTTGGCCCTACAGGCCTCCCTTCTGCGTACCCTGTACAGTGCAATCTTGGCACGATCGAAGATGCTTCTGACCCCATTGCTAGGTTTTGGCAACTCGAACATTACCCAGAGGAAAAGGTCCGCACAAATGAAGAGAACGCCTGTGAGGCACATTTCGTGCAAAATACGCAACGAGAAGCGAATGGTCGATTCGTTGTCTCTATCCGTCTCAAGAAACCTGTAGAGGTATTGGGTGATTCATTGCAAATCGCTCAGAAAGGATTCTTATCATTAGAGAAGCGGTTACAAGCGAACCCTGACTTGTCCAATCGCTATTCGAATTTCATGAATGAATATTCTGAATTAGGTCATATGTCCGTTTCAAACCCTAATTCAAACGAGATATCCTATTATCTACCCCACCACGGAGTCTTAAAAGAGGAAAGCCTTCGGTGGCATGGTCCCACCTGGCTAAGCGAAGGTGAGGCATCTTGGCCTACTTCCAAACATGTTCTTGCTGATCTTCCAGAATTCAAAAAAGAAGTTCAGACTTTTTCTGTAACCTCTGTTGAACCATTTCCGTTCAATCAGTATTCAAGTTTGGCTCGCTTACAACGAGTTACAGCTTATTGCTTTCGTTTTTATAACAATGCGCGGACCCCCAAAGCTGATCGTCTTTCTGGGCCCCTTTCTACAGATGAACTGCAAGCATCCCTCGTAAGGCTTGCAAGGTTTTCACAACGCGAGTCATTTCCTGACGAGCTTAAGCTGTTGTCACAGAACAAGCCTGTGAAACAATCTTCTGCTTTGATATCCTTGAATCCCTTGCTGGATTCCAAGGGACTGCTAAGAGTTGGTGGTAGGCTCCACAACTCTCAATTACCTTTTGACAAGAAGTTTCCTCTAGTGATTTCTGGCAAGCATCCATTCGCCAAACTCCTAGTCTCACATGAGCACCTTCGACTTCTCCATGCCGGACCTCAAATGCTGTTAGCTAATCTCAGAGAACGATATTGGATTACCTCTGGCAGAAATATAGTCAAGCAAGTGGTTCATCAATGCTTGCGGTGTTTTAGATTTTCTCCTAAGTTAACCGAACCCATAATGGGAGATCTGCCAGCCTCTCGTATTCAATCATCGCCCCCATTTCATACGACTGGTATCGATTATGGTGGACCGTTCATGATAAAGGATCGCAAAAAACGTGGTTCTAAACTAGTGAAGTCCTACCTTTGTCTATTGGTTTGTTTTGTCACAAAAGCAGTGCACCTTCAATTGGTCGCTGACCTTTCTACTGAAGCCTTCTTAATGGCTTTTCGCCGGTTTGTAGCTCGTCGAGGAAAACCGCTTCATGTCTATTCAGACAATGGCACTAATTTTGTCGGCGCTAATTCCGAATTAATCGAATTAGGCAATTTTCTTGCGGAACAAGGCCTTTATATTGCCGAATCAGTCGCGAACGACGGAGTAGCTTGGCATTTTATACCCGCACACAGTCCCCACTTTGGCGGATTGTGGGAGGCCGGAATTAAGTCCTCCAAACATCACATACGGCGCGTTATAGGTAACGCTAGTCTAAATTACGATGAATTTTGCACTTTGCTAGCACAGGTGGAAGCAACCTTAAACTCCCGACCCCTGTCTCCTTTGTCCGCTGATCCAAACGACCTTCAGCCTTTGACTCCTGCTCATTTTCTGATCGGTCGTCCTTTGGTGTCACTGCCTGATCCCAACGTTACTGTGATAGCCGAGTCTCGGCTGTCTAGATACCAAAGAATACAACAGCTCCACCAGAATGTATGGAAAAGATGGAGCAAGGAGTACATCTCAGAACTCCAACAGCGCACCAAATGGCGCACACACCTTTCGGACCTCCAGCCTGGTTCCATGGTCCTCATCAAGGATGACAATCTTCCCCCTCTGAAGTGGAGGTTAGGCCGGGTCACCGAGCTGCACCCTGGCCTTGACGGCGTTACGCGTGTGGCGTCAGTGAAAACTGTGTCAGGAATCGTAAAGCGATCCTTCGCCAAGCTGTGCCCGCTACCTAGTGTTGTGAACTAGCACGTTAGCGTTTTGCGCAGTGTTTCGTAAAGCCCTTTGGCTATCCATTGTTCGGGTTCTTGTATTACCTTAAGATCTATGTATTATTATGCTTTGTATATGTCGATTTTAGTTACATGTCTTACTCTAGCTGTTACATGTCAAATTTGTACTGTTGTTATTTGAAAGGTTACCCTTTCCAAGGCGGGCGGTATGTTAAGTGTTTCATAAATTTTGCCGCTTCGCTTGTAGTTGTGCGTTGTACTATGCGCATTTCAGAACTCTTGGAGCTTACCTTCCCCGCGCCACTTACGTTCCGTCTGTCAGCGAGACAGCACGCGAACCGGTCCACTCCGAGAAACGCTAATTCTTTGTTTAAATGTTCAAGTGTTTGTGTTCTAATTTATTGCGAATAAATTACCTACTTTGCTTTCAACGAGTGTATAATTTAGTGAAGAATAAATCCATACAGTCCATTACAGTTCAATCGAGCTTGCAACCAGGAATTTTCCAAACATAACGGAAAACTGGGAGGCTCACCAACAGACATATTTATGAATGTTATGAGTATTATAACTGCCGAAAATGTTTTGAAATCCGAGCTCGTAGAGCGAGGATTTTAAGATACCTAAAGCTGTTATGATTCATAACATCCGTGGCTTGTTCAATAGTTTACCGGTTGCAGTATGGTAATGGTTGCCATGTACGGTAAAGGAATATTACCATACAGACACAGTTATGACTTAGTTACCAGCCTACTTTTGTATATGTAAACAAAGGTTTAATATTCTGAAACCGGTGTGTAAGTTACAATCGAGTGCGTAGAACGAGTGACGTAAGCACACAAGTATATTAATAATGCATTATCACACATGTATTGTACAAAATGTTATCTACAACTGCCCAAAGTTGAGAAAAGTGCATTAAGAGAAATGTCAGATGTCATTTTCAAAAATATTTTAGTAGGCAAATGTCATTATGTCATTCATTCAACACTATTTCAGTTAGGTAATGAAGCCATTACACCACTAGTGGTGTAATGGTAGTTCATTAGACCACTAGTGGTGTAATGAAGCCATTACATCACCAATGGTGTAATGGTAGTGTCAAATGAGTGACGTAATAAGTCCTTATCCAAGCAGTTGTAGATATAATAATTTTAGGCTATTACCATTTATTTTACCATTTTTGCATAGCGATCATGAAAGCACCTACTTTTTTAACGAAAAATCGCAAAGAAAGTAATGCCTTTTTAAATTATTTTATTGAAATTGTGAATTGTCATTTTGACAGTTGTAAATTCTGCAGTCCTTTTCCAGCTAATTTCAACTTAAAGATATGACTATGCAAAAAAATTTTTACTCGTTTATCGATGCACCTAGAGTTTTTATTAATTAATGGCTTCTAAATTTTTAGGCTACATTATTATCAGGTGATCAATACATTTTCAAAACTTGCTTTAGTAATTGCCAAATATTAATTAATTTACCACAAGCAGATACTACAGGTCACGCATTTAGAGATACGGCATGCCTTCTGGTTGATTTCGCGAAGGATATAAATACTTAAACTGAACCAACATGGCGAATGAAAATCCACTGCTGTTGCCGAAGGGTACGTGGAAAATTATTTTACACTAAAATGGAGCATCAAGGATTCTATGTGGACATGCAAACATAAATCGTATGTCTAAATCTGTCAGAAAACTTTGAAATCTGATATATGAATTTTTGATTATAACTCTTAAACTACTAACATTACACAAAAATACATATAGCCAAGAATAAGTGCAGATTAATTATTTTGTAAATGCAGTAATTTATTAATAAATAAAAGGCAAACGATACGTAGGAGATGCAAGAATGGTAGATTGCGATATAATAATTTAAATGTGTATTGTTACCGTCATAATCATTGTAGTCGTAGCATATTTCTTAATTAATTTATTTATATACTACGTGGTTAAAACAGGCCACTGGCCTATAATAAGAGGAAGAAGAAGAAGATATACCGTGTGTGCAAATCGTTAGCGGTTCCGTAACTTCGTTAATAATAGATATCGAAAACACGTTTTTTGCAAAATCTTGTACAAAGAGCCCCGATTTTCTGCATCCACACATACTTGCACAACCATGTGTACATTTTCAAAATACAAAGTTTAGTAAAGCTTCTAGTGCTATTGGGTCCAACTGGAGAAAGACATGTTTGACAACTTTTCCAACTCTAGAGTTCAGGAAATGATTCATTACTCTGTCATTTGTGAACCTGGCGATTCATTTCATTTGGTCCATATGATCAAAATATCATTTCGTTCACCTTAGTATGTTTTGGTTGAAGTGAAACAAGCTGTTTGTTGTTTAATAACATATAGACAGTCGGGTGTCTGTATTCTTTTTGCAAAAATGGTACGTGTTAAAGCTATTGTCAATTTGTTGAATTTTGGTCATTCGTGTGGCAAAATGTACCACCAATTGCAATTATCGTATTATAGTGTATGAAATATTAGCTGACCCGGCGGTTTTAATTTTGTCATGTCCACCGTCTTGGACTTAAATACAAATGCCATTTTCGCAATCAACGTCCCAAAAAACCTCAATAACGACAACCATATCAATTTTTAGGCTTATTTACCCCATTTCACCCCCTAAGGAGTTGATATTTAGAAATCACGAAATACGTGTTTGCTATTTGTTTTTAGGAGTACTCCTACGAAGTTTCAAGTCGAAATGTCTATTTAATATTATTGTTCCATGCAAGTTGAGCATTGTACCGCCAGATGCCAGCGCATAAAGCACCGGCCTCTACACCGCAAGGAAAATGAGGTTACAGATTATACATACATGCATACATACAAAATTGGAATCCTCATTTTACCCCTTTAGGGGTTGAATTTTGAAATATCCTTCGTTATTCCTTGTATACATCATAAAGGGAACCTCTGTGCAAAATTTCGACATTCTAGGTCCAAGAGTTTGGGCTGGACGTTGATGAGTCAGTGAGTGAGTGAGTGAGTGAGGACTTTGCTTTATATACGGAAGGGGCCATAATTATATATAACAGCAATAAGATAACATGAACAACAAAATAAAATGCTTGAGTAAGAAAGAGATGACCATACGATAAAATTATTTTAGTAGGCATGTTTAGTTGACTTATGTCATAATTAAAATAAGCGTCATGCCTACTAAAAGATTTACTACTATGTTTATCTCTTTCTTACTCAAGCAATACGTATTATTTTCTTGTTCATGTTATCTCATTGCTGTTATATATAATTGTGGCCCCATCGGTATATTAAGATTGCGAAACTATAAAACAACAGAATCCACAGCAGAAAAGCCAGATTTGGGACTAATACACCAGCAAATTTAAGAGCGTTACTGATCTGGGCCAAAGGATATGATTCTGGGCTCGTATATTCCTTTCCCATAATTTTCATTTTTTTACTTATAGGTACCAACTATATCGTGGCAATGACCAAAAATGTGTAGAATTTCTGTAGGTTCTAAAAACCTATTCACATTGAAACTACTTGAGTGACTTGACGACTTTACCTCTCAATAGAGAAATGGTTACTTGGCTGCGCCGGAATATACATTTCCCACGCCCCGCGGACTTTGAAGGGCTGTCACTCGGAGACTATTTAAATCAATCATTAAAAGAGATTCGTGCACGTTTTTTCAAGCACTATAACTTTCACATTCTCAATTTGCAGAAAAAAACTACCCTCGCAAAGCTCAAATGGCGGAAACCGATTTTTGGTAACATTGTCGCCATCTACCGTTCGCAATACCAATTTCTCGGTATCGCGGCATGGACCAAAAATGTGTAGAATTTTATTTCCAACATTTTTTGTCCAATAACTTTTTCTGTGCGACCAATGGATGGCGAGAAAAAACAAATTTAATTGTTTACAAGATGGCGGCTGTTTTGCAGGGTATCGGGGCACTCCCTTTTGGTTTTACACTTGTCTAATGACCCTAAACTGCTGGGCAAGAGGAATCGCCGCGGCGATTTTTTTTAAGGTGACGGGGTGTTTTCCGACAATTTTACTGTACTAAAACTAGTTGATATCCTCAAACAACTGGGTTTAGACGGGAAGGGGATAGATAAGGTCGAGGCATGCAGAGTACCAGGTACCTCAGTCCCGCTTACAATTTTTGCCGAGACTAAGGAGTTCCAACCCTATCAAGGAATCTTTTACATGCTGCACATTGTAGTAACATGGGACCCACGGCTTTACATCACTTCCGAATGATGGCATTCTGGGATCGGGGATCGAACTCTCGACCCTTAGATCGGTAGGCAGAATGCTTAACCACTGAGCTATGGAGCCCAGCATAATCTAGGATAAAATAGAGGGTAAACGTGGTCCAGGCCGTCGTAGAATTTCCTGGCTCACAAAACTTCGCCAGTGGTTTAGCCAGAGCACAACATTGCTGTTTAGGCAAGCTGCCGACAAGGTTCAAGTCATGCTTTTGGTCGCCAACGCCCTTGGAGGGCAGGGTACATGAAGAAGAAGAGGTCAATTACTGCAGTACAACTTGCGTTTCGGTTAGAATTTTGGGGACATCAGAAGTAGAGGGGATGCACCATCTTGACTGACTATTCGTAGATGGGTCAGAAGATGGCAACAAGAAAATAACTGAGAATCTCTACGTGACTGGTTCCCTGATAACGTTTGGTTTCGTATTTCGGCAACTTAAGACTTGTGTTGTCAGTTAATAGACTCACTTTGTAAGCTTCTATCTTCGAGCTCTTTATCTTCTATACTCTTCTATTCGCCAGATCTCTGCTACAGGTATTCTCGCTGTGGTTGACTGCACATCCTTGTGGTACTACACACTATGTTTTTACTTTCGTATTAATAATTGTCTATCACACTCTTTAGGTGTATGACAATATTAATAGATACATACCAGTACATTAATTTCTAAAATGGATATGACTTGTGTGTCAATTCATATTATATTTTTCTACAACCCCTTTTGTTCTGTTTATTATTTTCAAACTACCCGCCAAAACCATTGGTTGTCAAACAAATGATAATACAGTTTTCTTTTATGACTTGTTATGACTTTTCTAATTGTCATAATTCATATTTTTAGGTTAATAGTTTTACATTGTGTATGTCGTCAACTACATGACCAAATATGTAAGAACCAAATCCCTATATTACATCTTATAACAATGATTATCTCTTTCAGATAAGTCCCAACTAATTCATATTACAATTGCAACCAAAACTGGACTATTTACAAATGATTTGCAAATACCGTTGTAAAAAAACCGAAATTCCAATGATAAAACGAAACCATCACTCCTTTTAAGAACAATATTTTAAGCTGCCTTTTATTTTTGCAGTTACTGAATGCTTTATTATTTAATGATCATATCATTATACAGAGTGAGCACCTTAAAAACTAAAATGTCTATTATTGCTTTAACACAGGAATCAATAAAAGTAATAATTTGCACATAGCTTATGTTTTTACCCTTAACCCTTACCTGGCGTGGTGAACTTTTTATGCATATAGACCTTCCTGACGTCCCTAGGACCACATAACAAAGAGCAAGAAAAATATATTTTTGTTAACAAAAAATAATTTTTATAGTTTGGTTGCGTTATTTAACAAGTTAATATTAATATTTTATTTATATATTTGCCAAATAAAAAAATGGGTATTATATAAAATAAAATTTGTTTGCCAGTAATTAAAAGGAAAAATAACAAAGATCGAAAAAAAAGCTCGTAAATCATTTATGATAAAAAAATAAGTAAAAAATTAACAAGTATTATTTCTTTAAGAACTAATAAACATAAAAAAATACATAAACTTAAAATTTAAAATCTACAAAAAAAAACGTGCAAGGGTATATTAACGCTTATTGTTCTTCACCTGTTGCACAACCTACACACAGTTTTTTGCTACATTTCAAGCATATTGGTCTTTTGCACGAAAAACACAAGTAAGCGGTCTTTCTTCTCTTTTTTGTAGGACATATAGAGCATGTTTTTCATTCTCCTCGTTCTAGTTTATCGGACTGATTACCTACCTTCAATATCATATAAATTCCTCTCTTGTAAAATACGACCAATAGATGACCTTAGCTCACGAGGTAGTCTCTTATTGTGTAAGCGAAGCCTCAAGTAGGGCTCAATCAACTGTTTTGCGACAATTTTCATAAATTCCAATCGTGTCAAAAGTTCTCTGTCGCGAAGTGATTGGTGCATAATGTAGGCATTAGTAGTACTCATATCTAGAATTCTAAACAAAATTGCCATGGTCCAGCGACACGTTCGGCGGCTTGATGTATATACGCTACATTTTTGATCCATGGAATCGACTCCACCTTTTGTATTGTTATAAAACGCAATTATTTCCGGTTTTTCAGTAAAAGGATCGGTTTCTATTGAATGATGCATCGACGAAAGTAACAAAACGGCTTTTTTTTGACATATGACAGAAGTGTATAGTGTTTGGTAAATCTATAAAGTGAAGACCCTACTTGCCTATAGCGGCCTGGTTGAAATTCAGCAGGAATCTCTTTTCTATTTTTTTATCGTCCTCACTACTGTTAGTCCATTATCTTTTACTAAATCCATTGATGTGTACCAATTATCGGTAGTAATGTTACGGTTTGTACCATATAAAGGTTTACACAGTCTTATAACTGCCTGAGTGGTAATTCCATTTTTTTTTCTTCTTGAGATAACTTGTTCTAGCATCCATCTGATATTGCAGTTTTAAGCCATATTTTGCTGGTTTCGATGGCATATACATTTTAAAACGGCAATTTTCACGAAATGCTATCAGCATTTCATCTACCGTTGCATGTGATCCCAAAGAAAATGATGTCTGTGAACTTGCATTAAATTTTTGTAGAAGTTCAGATATTGCCGCACCTGTGTCTGTTCGTTTTCTTTCTTCGCGGTCATCTGGATTGTCAAATCTCAAACAAATTACAAGAACAGCAAATCATTTTGCGGATAAAGAAAGTCTAAACACATCTCTGCCAGTCCCATCTGTTGCAAATAATGCTCGAATATCTTCATCGTTAGATTTAACTACCGCTGTATAAATAAGCAAGCCAAAAAACACTTCATTTCCTCTAATGCAGCCTCCCTGAGTTCTATTCTGGATGGATCAGAGTATTTTGCTCTTGAAAGTTGAATCTTCTTGGTGAAAATAAGCTCCAGGCATTTACAGGATCCATATTTCTTGCTGCAGATCGGGAAGTTGGTATTTTAATGATATTGTGTGCTGGAGTCCTTACTTTTGTAACTGGAGCAGTTACTGACCATTTAAACCTGTTCCTTTCATAGTAGTACTTTGGTTGTAAAGTACCTTCAACTTCATCTTCACGTGTAATATCAGGTTCTTCATCTGCAGATTGACCGAATTCGACGTCACGCTGAAGGTCAGGTTCTTCATCTGCAGCTTGATCGAAGTCGATATCATAGTCCAGTCAACGAAGCAAAATACGCGGAAATAAATCGTGTAGTTTCAAATTTTTGTACAGTTGTAGTGGATACCTTCCTAAATAACATACTAAAAGTCCTGAGTAGAGGGGTGTGAGCATTGAGGGAGAGGAGGGTTCAAAGGTCCGTTTTTCATGTTTTTTGAAAATATCTCGGAAACCAGGATCTCTAGCAGAAAAACATTTATTATCAAAATTAAAGAACGTAAAATTTCCTATAAAAACGTCCGTTCATTTTTTCTCTAAAATAAATATTAAGCGAGTTATGGGGGAGAACGGGTTTTTAAAATTCTCAAAAACCCGTTTTATATAAATAACATCAACATTTAATGTTGGAAAAAACTTTTAAAACTCAATATTAAATGTATAAAGTTCATATGCATGCAGGCAGCTAGCTGTACTTAAGTAATTATTAGCCCTACAACACAAAATGTTGAAATTTTTCGACATTATACGGGCACGTGCAGCTGGAGGTCATGGATCAATGAATTTTAAGAAGTTTGAAGTTTTATTAATCTTGTCCTACGAGCAACACTTATTGGAAACACCAACCTAATTCTTAACTCTTATAATTATGGTGTAATAGGCAAATTATAAGTCTGTAACTTGATTTTAGAATATTTAATTTTCAATATTCTGAATATTACAAATCAACATCATCAACACTGGGACTGCTATCAAAATGTTCTGTTAAATCTTCCACTGGAGCACAATTTGTACAAGAACCGCGAGAAGTGACACATCCCATTGAACACTTCATCCCAGCTTTCCTGCACCCGCAACGACTTCCACAACCATTTCAACATTGGCAAAAAATATTATTTAAAATGGCCTCTGGAGCGACCGGGTGAGTGGGATTCAAGTGCCATCTTCCCCTTTGTTCCACCCCCAATCAGTCGGTTGTATGGTTGAATTGTTAAGCCATTGCTGGATCTGGAAAATCGAAACCATAATAGACCTATATTGACATAAAATATATATTGTTTGTATAATATTAATTTTAATCCCGTGTGCCTTATTCTGTCATAACATTGAGTCAATTTTTGTACGAGATAGTTATACTTAAACTTTAAACAGCAGTAATATATTTTAAGAGGATTTTACTACATAATAAACTTGATAAGTTACTTTACCTGTAAATAAACTCTGAAAGAGAGTTGTTTTGCTGATCCTTTGGTTGGTGCTGGAGAGGCTAGGTTCACTTTTGCCTTAGTTGACATTCTTAAAAAGGCCTTGAATCACAATTTATTCAAGTTTGTTTCATTTTTTGTCTGGTGCGTTTCTAAAAATATTTTCTCACCAGCTTGTGCGACCATTTCTGGTGTCGATGATGGATTTTTGAAAATGTCATATATGTTTTTCATTTTACTGGGAATTTTGCTGAACAGCTTCATCATACTCCCTTTGCACTTCTTATAAATGGCCGAGGTTGTATCGCATCCACTGGAAGAGTGGAGAAGTAAGATATTGTCAGCAAAAACAAGCTGTTGGAGTTTATTTGTGTAGTAGAGTTTTGATTCAATTTTGCGCCTGCCTGGCTTCAAGAAGAATATGTTTCTTTCTGGTGGTGCAAAAGCCAGGAGTAGAAAAATCAAGTCCATATCTTCCCCTACTATTGTTACAGTAGGGTGTAAAGTAGCTTTGTTCAATCCACATCTTACAATGGTGCTATCAGCATCCCCTACAGCTACTACTGTTTCTATTCCTTTCAATATCATTTTGTCCTTAAGCAACTCAATAAGCCTGGCTTTATTTTTTTTCATTGGAAACAAAATGTTCCTGCTGAACATCGATGTTCATAGTTTCGCTGAAATAAATTTCAACAGAAGTTCTTGTAAGGCCTCTCCGCTTCTACTCAGCCCGTTTTGTACTATTGGCATCCCCATATCCATCAAAGACAACCGTGCAGTTATTGACATAGTGTTTCTGTACATAGGCTATGTACTGATCGCAGATGGAGGAAAGCTTCGTGTCAACGTTCCATTTTACACGGTGTAGGAGGAAGCCGCCATCAACTATATTTGTGCTCTGTGTTAGATCATGGGCTGTCTGGTCATCCTTAGGAAAAGCATCATATCGAGAGGACTTCTGTCCTTTCCTCATACCTCCTTCGTTGAAAATAGGGAAATGGTGACAATTCATATTGCATGAGCTCTTCGATACCCTTATCGCTCTTCCTTGCAATGGCAATTCTTTGAAAAATTGTGAGGGGTCAACTGTCACTTGTTCTCCAAACACTTTTATGGAACTGCTCATACTGGCCAATGACAACACTACAATTTTCTTAGACTGTTTTATATGTGAAAGGCTATGGCCAACCAAGCTTTGCGTGGTTTTTGTTCCAAGCTCTAGGGCTTGGTGACTGTTGATAGTTTTGTTTCCAATGACACCTGTCGACAGAGACAAGAGAGAATTCATTTCTGGAAAGGGAAGATGATCATAGAACCATTTATTTATCTTTGTCCGGTCAAAAGCTTTCGACATAGTGTGTTGTACGGCTAGTAACTCCATTAGTACAGCTAGCTGTCAGCACGTATACGAACTTTATACATTTAATATTGAGTTTACAAAGTTTTGTCCAACATTAAAAGTTGATGTTATTTATACAAAACGCGTTTTTGAGAATTTTTAAAACCCATTCTCCCCCATAACTCGCTTAATATTTATCTTAGAGAAAAGATGAAAAGGACATTTTTTATAGGAAATTTTGTGTTCTTTAATTTTTATAATGATTGTTTTTCTGCTATAAATTACGGTTTCCGAGATATTTACAAAAAACATAAAAAACGGACCTTTGAACCCCCCTCCCCCCCCCCCCCCCCAACGCTCACACCCCACAACTCAGGACTTTTGGTATGTTATTCAGGAAGGTATCCGCTACAATAATACCAAAATCTGGGACTACACGATTTATTTCCACCAAACAGCATTTTTTTGGTTTCGTTGACTGGACTAATCATGCTGAAGGTCTAGTTCATCATCTGCAGATTGAACGGAGTCGGTGCCATGCTCACTTTCGACAAAATCGACATCCTCTTCATCTGAAAATTCTACATCACTGTCCAGAGAGCCAAACATACGCAAAACTTTATCTTCAAAATCAGGATCATCATATGTTACATTTTGGAGCAGAAGGCTTATCCATTTTTAGCTGCAGAACAAAAAATACGACTAAATAAGAAAAAGTTAAACAGCATTTTGTAACGTACCTGCCGTCGTGACGTTTCCGTGACCACGATCACTCTGTAACGTAAAAATAGAAAATAGAAGCGCACCAACACTAACGAGCCGTGGTTAAAGTTATACTCATTGAAAGGTACCAAGACGCACGGCTCAAAATTTTAAATAATGGTGGGGGTACAGACCGAAATGCATTGGCTTGGGTCCTAGGGGCGTTATGACCCCGATTAAGGGTTAATGAAAATGGGACTCAACAGATACAGGGTAAGTATCGTAAAATTGGTAGAAGCATGCAGCGATCACGCATTCCTTATATAGAACCAGAAGCGACCCAACTCTCGCAGCGTGGTGGAAGCGGCGCAGTAAGCGAATTTGGCTTGTCTCAGTGCGTAAAAGCAGACCTGGGAGCCCAAGTTCGAATGCCAGCGACTGCAATCTTTTTTTATTTGCAAATTCGTGCGAGGAAAGTTCCGTTTATACGCCTTTATAGATTTGTACAATTATTTTCCTCGTATAAAGCCGTTGTTGCTCAAGACTCAACCTTTACTAAAGATTTTTCTCATACTGCTTTTATTTCAGTACATCCTATAAGTCAATGAAGAACTAAAATACATATTCATGCTTTTGAAGCAGTAACGTAGTACTTAAGATGAATTTAAGCAGCACGATGCCGAGTGTAGTTATGACGCTGTAGAATTTATAAATAAACATCATGGAAAATAAACATTTATTTAAAAATTGAGTTTTTTTTTAAATTAAGCTTCCTGCTGAAATACTTTTTGTTATGAAAATGCGTAGACTGAGTGCAGGCGTTAGCTATAATTGCATCTAAAGAATGACACAGGGGGATTTTTAATCAAATGCGGGTTTACACGCTTCCAACGAGGCATCATAAATTATTATCAAAGACCACATGATTATTGACATTTTGGTATCTGATAAATTTAATGTTCTAATGTTACGTATTCACGCAGTGGAAATGTTTCAGACTCATGTACAATCCTCTGGCTTTAGGCCAGAAAATCTGGGTTCAAACCTCAGTAACCCCAAAGGCCATAACAATTTTGTGTCGGTCTCACTGCGGCTTTAAAAATCGTGGAGTCTTAATTAATGTCTAAACCTCCTAAAAGACGACAGGCCGATGCCTCTGAAGGGGGGATGCTAACAACCAGGCGGACAACGACGAATGTTGCATACAAGCATTTATTTGACATTCTTCGGCATTGCCGTTCATAGTGTAGTTTTGAATTCTCACGTTGTTAATTTTCTAACTTATAGCACTTCATTTCTATCGCATCAACAACAGTTCTATTCAGAGCTATGTTACTTACTTTAAACTTGTTTCAGGTAAGTAGTTTCCTATAATATGTGAATTATTTAATATGTTTAATAGCAATAACAACTAGTGTTACTATTAATTCCCAAGCTAATGGTGTGTTTTTGTCTTGGTTTTACACATTGGAATTTAGATAAAGGCATCTCTTATTTTCTTATTATTCTGATTATACATCTCCCTATAACATCAACCAATGAACACCAATAAAAATGCATAGTTACGCATGTACTTACTTTTCATAATGTACATAGCAACGGTGATAATCAAATACCTTCTTGACTAATAACCGATAGTCAAATACCTTCACAATCATCGCGTTATTTGTTGAAAGTACAATCGTCATAGCAATCACGCTCATCTTGGAACTCGCGTGATTGCCAAAAATATATCTCGTGTAAACAGAAATGATTATGTGATAATGAAGAACCTACTAGTTGCATTATATATGATAGTACGTAAAATCAATTATTTACATTTGGAAAACTAAAATTATTAGTAATGTAGGTATTATTAATTCGGCAGTTTTTCGAGTCTCATTCTACGCTAGTGATCTAGTTTAGCGAAAGAAATCGAAGCTACGAATAGTAGCAAACACATGTTTACCTGATACTATAAAAACCGTTAAAGCAATTTTTCGTACTCATATAATTCTCATATTCCACGCTTGTTACTTGACCAATATTGAATTTGGGCTTAACAAAAACTAGGCATTTCGCAGTTTCCCGCAGAAGGTCGCGTGCGAGGACTGCTATAGAATCCCCGAATCAGACAAAATGTGTAATTCGGTTTTTGTTCTATTTTTTTACCACATCAGCGAATCCCTCCTTTTGAAATGTTGAATTTATCGAATCACGAGAACCTACAATCGGTATCTGTTAACGGCGATTGTTGCATTACGGAATTTCAAGAATAATTTCCGTCGAGAGGCCGCTGCGCTGAGGTCGAGATCAATGATTAATAGGTACAGCGTGTGTTCAGCAAATACGATCCGACCTATAAAATGTTGAATATGTACAACAAACGTACATCTGTATTTTTACCTGTACAAAATGGCCACTATAAAATTTTTATGTTACTTTAGAGAGAAGGAAGAAACATCTGCTATAACATCTGACCCTTGTTTTATGATTTCTTATAACCCTTGTTTCGTCATATATCGAGAGTACGTTTTACGATTTTTTGATTATGATTGTTTCTTCTTTTATGATGCCGTCTGTGAAAAACAGGAAAGACGAATTAGAAATCTTTCGCCGCCGCTAAGATGACGCTTTTAGGGCAGAGGATGTGACTTGGGGGTTTCGCAAATGCGAAACTGAACTCGTGCCGTCTCCCTTCAAAACATTTCCGAACTTATTAGCAAATTTATAAGTCGCGGACTTAACATGCCCAAACTAATCTAAAAACAGGCGCGCTGCAATTTAAAATTTGATCTAAACGAATCTGAAAACGCACAGTTTGCGCGAATTTGTGTATCAAATATGTAAATATTAAAATGATATTCAAATAAATTCCTTTAACATAAGTTTTCCAGGATAACAATGTGAGGCATTTTTCTTGTGAATAATGCCGCAGGAATGTATAAGTGCCCTAAGAAATTAGTCAGCACATTGCTTCGAAACTAGAATTAACTGAGAATTTAATATTTTTAATAGTCTATTGTTGATCTAATACTAGTCCACACTTTTTTGTTTCAGGTTTATATTGTTAAAATAATGTGGTTTTTGAACTATATTTGTATGTAAAAATCGGAAGCTGGATTAAATGTACAATGTATTGATATAATTTATCGCAGTTCTGCATAAAAGCATAAAACAGGTACCGTTGCACTGTTCAGAACATATTCCCAAACATTAACCTCCTTAATTAAACTTGTACTTAGTTAATTATAGTTTATATGCACATTAAAACTAAGTTTGTGGTCATATTTAACCCCCATTATTTGCTAATACTATAAACCCTACCTGGAACCAAAAGCAATTTTGAATGCATCGTGCTCAGGTCGTCGTAAGTGCAATTGCTTTAGTTCTGCATCTCAAAATTTCAACGTATATTATTTTAATTTTAAAATCGATCTCAATATTCGAATATTACGATATTATTGAATAATAATTATTATAATAGACCAGACACCATGTATTTAGATTCTGAAATTATTCCGAACTGGATTTTTTTCTCTTGATTTTAGGTGTCTCATTAACCAACTAAGTTTTTTGCCTCTTTCCAGGTTTGCGCTCGCCGACATCTTAAAACAAAGGCAAATGAAAAATTAAATTCTCAATGAAAAAGTCTCAAGTTCAATTTCTCTAGGACGAATAGTTTCGAAGCTATGGCGGCGGGAATCTAAATATTATTAGTAGTAAAACTATAAATACTACGATGTTACCGGGTTATATGTCGATAACATGTTGCACTTTGCACAATAATAACGGATTGTCAGTTTGACAGTATAAATAATCTGACCGCAAATCAGGAGGACTATTCTGTCAAATTTGTTTGTGTAAGAAATTTGAGACGTATAACCCTAAAATGATCGAAGTACTCATTTTATTCGATTTGATAATTTTTGAGTAAATTTCCAAAATAGGGACAAATATATATTTAACTAACAGCTCGATTTGTTTTTATCAACTTATCCGAAAGTCTTCTCCATGGAAACAACATATAAGTTGGCAAAAGTTATATATTGCGTTGCCTAGTGAAGTTACCTTAGTATGATAGATTTTGTATTATCGAAATTTTCCCGTACCGTGTACTCTATTTCACTGTGAATTTAGATTACTCTTTGTTTGCTAGTTAACTCAGTCGTAGAATCACAAGACTCGCCATTACCTCAGTGCAGCTAAGGTATTGTCAACATTGCTCTTGCCGGCCTGCTCGTGATCACCTATAATGCTGCAATTATATATGCAAACCCTGCCAGGAATGAAAACTAAATAGTTTGCATAAAAAGGTATATACTCTGTATAAGAAACATGTAGGCATGGAAATACATAAAAATAATACACAATGGTAGTACATAGCTGTTATACGCGCTATTAATAGTAGCACGGAACAGTCCACGAACTTAATACTGAATCTACATGCAATGTTTAAATTTCACACTCCAATTCACTAAATACGGTCCTGACTCCAGTAGCTTGAAATCAGCTGAAACGATGTTTCAACAAGATAATGCCAGCGCTTTGTTCTGGAGCGCCGAATCATCAGCGCGCTCATTGAGGCTATTGCGTAATTTGCTGCAATTCCTTCGCGAATTGCTATTATGGTTCGGCTCCCAGTTCCACGTTCTGGGCATTCAAGCGTATGTTTTATTTATGATAATTAAATGTGCCTGTACCCTGTTACAAGGTAACGAAAAGTTCAGCGCCGAGCCTTTGGTAGTTGCTCCAACAGGTTTCTGGCGTTAACAACGTCGGCTGGCTTCTTTGAAGCTCGAATGGCAGCTGGAATAGCAGCTTCTGGCTATGAACTGCAGTATCTCGGAGATGTTTCCCCAAGCTGGCACTTATAATACCTCGCGTGGCATCCCTTTTGCTTCGGGCGACACGCACATCTCGCTTATTGGCAATCGACTGCTTCCCACTGCCCCCAACGCACCAAACCGTTACGCCACTCGGTGAACTAACAAATTAGTCTTCCAAGTGAAGTTTACGATTAAACCCAGCGAAATATGAAACCAAGATATTTACACTTCGCAGAATCCAAGCCGTACCAACCGTTCGGATCAACAATCATGAAATTCAATGGAATCCAACCTCAGAACAGAAAATAAACAGGAAGGCGCATTTCTCTTAACTTAGCTGTAACATCTAGGCGACGGAAACGGCCATTTTGAAAACCCATGTATGACTAATGAGGTGTGATACCGGTTTGCCAGTTGTGGGTTTTAGTTAGTTTGAGACTAATTTTGGCTGTTCTCAGACCCCAAATACCAGGACTTTGGGCATTACATTCCATCAGTAAGTATTAATATTACTTTTCACTTCAAATAGAGAGATAATTTCTCTGAACATGTCACTTGTCATACGTACTTGTACACAACAATAGTCATGGGCATAGAAGGGAACGTATAATGGGGTCATTATTTGTAATCACACAATCTGAGGAAGCAATTTAAATTACAGACAGTGACTGAAGTCACACAAACTCACATGTAGTCATAAATCACATAGTGTAAAGTGCACTTAGTAAAACTGTTGAAATTGTTTGCTGCACATGCACCCTCTCGATATGATACGCCACTGCCAAAAGGAAACAACCATCCGCCATTTTGAAAACCCATCGCGGTCGCACGGATTTCTTGCAAATGCGGCTTCCTCTCTATTTTCTGTTCTAAGAATCCAACAGATAAATCAATGAAGTCTTTGATTCCATTTACATACATGCCTAACGTGAGGCATACATTTCTCTATCCACTGCTAAATAGAAGAAACAACGTTACAACTCAAATGCTCATTACCATTATACAATTAAATTTTGAGACCTACGTTAACATACAGCAGGGGAACAGCAAATAACTTTTGTACTGGTTTTACAGTGAAGCCCTTTTCTCACTTGTATTACAATATATTGTTTAAATTTACCTTGAGTTTCCCTACCATTACATTCTTTGTCTTGTATTGGTATTCGAATAGCTAAACTCAAACTGACATCGGTGTTTAATTTAAACATGTAAATATTACTATTATTCAATATATGCGATTTCGCCAACATAGTGAATTACATACAGAATCTTACCCCAAGAAGAGTAGGTCTTCAATTTGGAATAACTTTAGTGAATTTTGTAAAAAACAGAACTTAGCGCAAAAAGTTGTTCACTATAGTTTCCCTTGTGATTGTTTTACTGTTACTTTGGAATCCATACTATTTTTTTCTATTTTTTTTCTAATTTTTCTTATATTTCAAGCATAACCGTAGTATTATTTATTTTTGTACTGTGCTTATAGGTTTATCCTCAGTATGTACAGTTTTGTAATAGTAATAATAATAATTATTATTATTTTCAAATATTGTAACACTGCGATAGTATAGTTGAGGGCTCGCCAGTTCGACACAGTGGACGCGCCAACAAGTTTTTCAATTACAATAAGTATACTCAGATAGGTCAAGAACGTATAAACTCATATTAATTGTAGCAGTCAATAACACAACATCTGAAATACAGAAGGTAGCAGTAACGAAATCAGACACTGAATGATAAAAACATGTGCATTAGATTTATTAAACAACGCTGTCATAGCAGTGATTAGTACGATACAACTACATAAACAAATATGGAACCAATAAAATGTGCCATTATGCCATTAGATATCAAATACAGTTATAGTTTATTTTACCGGACTTGTGGTGCGATTATCATTAAATACAACTTATTATGTTGCACTACTTAACTGAGAGCCTTACGCCTATGCCAGAGGTGACATACATGGCCGCAAACAGGCTCGAAGCTGCAGGCAATCAACGCCAGCAAATATCATTCATGAAGCCCTCCGGGGATGATGCCCAAACTCGAGCTAGGCTCCCGGGTGACATTTTCAGTGGAATTATCTAGCAACCGGAATCGTTGGTGATTTGTACCATGCAAGTGACGGACAAAAGTCAGCTAATTGCAATTACGTTGTCACAAGTTGAAATTGAAGAAATTGCACTCACGCTTTATATTACAGGCGATCAGCCGAAACGACGAGAAATCGTGTGATCATAACCAGGTCTTCGAACGCGGACATGTCCCAAAAAGTACTCAATGATCGAATCCACATACCAGCGAAGCTTTCACAAATAACAATCCACGAAATCTGAAACTAAGAGCTAAACTTGGAGCACAATTTACAGGATCCTGCCGAAAATGACACTACATTTTTTCAGGCCGAAAGCAACGGAAAACTAAAACCTTGCTATTGAACATCTGTTCTGACTGCCGGTGAGATTACATTCCAAACGCAAACGCTGCGTTTACACAACGATTGTATTCCAATAGCTTTTATACGGCATGTATTATACAGCAAATAAATTCTCATGTCAATTACGCTTTTTTGACAAGTAACAACTTTCATTCTACTGGATTGCGGTCATAATATAAAGAAGAAAATGAGAATGATTACAATGAATTACTGTAAAGACAATGTTGAATTCGACAGCTAAAATTATACAATAAGTAACTGTTGACATAGTAAACATAGTATTTAATAAAACTGGTGATGCCTGAAATTTACAACGAAAGTAAATACAGGATGTTCTGTAAAACATACTGAAAGTAATGCAAATCATAGTTCTCGCTGTGAAGCTGGCGCTTCGTCTGATAGCAAGGCGTATACTATAATGATTAGTTACGATTCGAATTGTATATAGAATGCTAGTTAGATGTGTAGTTAGTAGCGTTAGTAGCCGGGCTCCATAGCTCAGTGATTAAGCATTCTGCCTACTGCTTTGAGGCTAGAGAGTTCGATCCCCGATCCCGGTGAGGTTTTTAAAAATTAAAAAATGCGGATGAAAACCTCTACAGAATGCCATCATTCAGAAGTAAGTCCCATGTTGCTAGGGTTGAAACTCCTTAGTCTCGGCAAAATTCTAAGTACGACTAACGTACCTGGTAGTCTGCATGCCTAGACGTTATCCATGTGGTTGGCAAATAGGGCCTATGAAGGCCTACTTGCCTGACATTAGTCTCACCAAAATGATACTACTACCAGTAACGTTAGTAACGGGTTAGTTATTTACAAACAAAATGTTGTAAAAGTTTTCTCAGTTCTGTTAATTATTATGGTTGTGCTAGTTTTTCAAGCCAAATATGAGCGATTGGGATGGAAGTTTCTCTTCTAATATAGAAAACACAGCTGGAAATTAAATTTCCTCTCTTTTACCGGAAAAGTCACTGTTATTGTATGAGACTACCTTCAATCGTTCTGAAAATGGTGCATTCTCAAGAATGTACCGAATATTACGAAGAAGAAAGTGCTGCTGTCATATATTGAAGAATTATTGAAAAGCTTTTTGGTCGTATTGTTCCATGTTCCATTAACAAATACGTACTAGTCTACATCTAATTACATTTTTGAAGTTTAATTTTTGCTAAACAGGGCATTACGAAGTTTCTGTTAGAACCAGATAATGAAAAGTACTTTATGATAAAGGTAAACAAAATCAATTGCTATGTTTTAATAAATTAACACGGTGTTCTTATTTAGGTAACATTGATTGTTGGACTGAATGAAACATGTAGATGAGAAGAACTGTAAGATGTAAAAGATAAAGAACACATATTTCGATTTGTTATATCTAACACGAAAACTAAAAGTACAAAGAAAGTTAGCAGGTTAAGTTTTCCGTCAGTTTTGACACAGCTAACCTCGAATTTGTAAGTGCCACCAACAATACATTTGAGTGCCAAACGTCTAACAGCAACTGGAGCTGCTTATTGTGCCTCAATGCATGAAAACGAGTTCTGTTCAGCTTCGTTATGTTTTGACATTTACGAATCACCTTTATATAAAAATTTAGTATTTCACATTTATGTATGAAGCGATAAAATAGTATACGAAACTCGTTAGAAAAAAAGTTTTACTAAACGCGTATGACAGTCTAAGCCATAATTTTTCAGTAAAACACCATTGTTCTAAACTAGTTGCTGCTAAGTTACAAGTGTAAAAAGTTTTAGATAAGAGGCGTGAGTACAGGATCATCAAAGAATGTTTTTACTTCTCCTGGCCTATCTTGCTGAAATGAAAAACAGTAACTAAACCGACCTTATGGAGTCTATATTCCATAAGAACACTGCTATTTATTAACAAAATTAGGATATTGGTAAATTCGAAAAATTAAAAGCATTTTTAAAAGACTGAAAGTCACCAACCCAGCCAGCCTAAGACTTCTACGAAGAAGGACACAAAGGGATTTTGAAAGGAAGTTGACGATAACTCCTATTTAATAACGAAAGTAATGTAATATAATAAACACAGAGTACAATTAGTTCAGTATTAACAAAACAATTGTTTTTTGGTGCAGATGTGCTTAATTATTGGATTGCCCGGAGCTTTTTCTAGAGAACTCAGTTGCATTCTTGACATGCAGGACGTTGACTCCTTCATTAAAATATTTATTTACTAAGCATCCAAGGTAATTTGCGTATACCGAAGGAAATACTGACGACTTTGGGTTATCGGAGTATGCAAAAATGCGGAACAGATGCAGGAGCGGATATGGTAACACTAAGGAACCATGAAAGGTGGAAATCAAGTACTATTGCGTTGGGGCATGTCAAAACGGACCTTAAAAATAGAAGAAAAATAGCCAATCAAATATTGCGGAAGAAGAAAAGCCAAGAAAATAATGATAAGATTACCAGATTTGAAGAAATTGATGAAACATCTACATATATATCTTCTCTTTTGTAGGCACCATGCCAGATTGAAATTAATCAACCTTTATCATCTGGAGTTAATATTTATTTGCAATGTATAGAACAGTACAATTAATATTAATAAATTAAAAGCTCTATTTCATTTTTCTTTACTGTCTTATAAAAACTTAGATGTTTGCTTACAAGTATGACATCAAATTGAGCGAAGCTAATAAACAAGACAAGTGAGCCAAGTTATGTACGCCCCGCAAAATTCTATTCTAAGGTTGGAAGTCGAATGTTGATATCAAAGTCACTACTTCGACCTCTGATACCGGTAAAATTTTTAATATGGCAATCCAGATTGGATGAATAGTATGTAAAGAATCATTTGCCGAGCTTTTAGTCTTACTCAAAATTAGTAGGGCTTTGGATAGATAATCATAACAGTTGATGTCTGCGGTACTTAATATACGCATATCTAGTTATTGGGAAGGAATTATTACTTCATGTTTTTAATAAAATAATAAAGATAGTTACAACAATAAAACCTTTTGTTTACAAACCCAGACATACTCATGGTTTCTTTTTAACAGCCTCGGGCATTAGTTTACTGCCATCTGGTGTCTTAAAACTGGAGAACTGTTCCCATGGGGTCGATAAATTGAATTTTCGAAACTCTTGGGCCAATTCTAAAGGTTCAGCCACTACATGTTTTCTTTCATCGTCGTACCGCACCTTACATAAAGTGGCTGATCCATTAAAAAGTTAAAGCAGTGATAACTAGATTACCTCCACAAAACCAGTTAATGGAAAATCTTTTCGAAATGGATGTCCTTGAAAACCATAGTCAGTCATAATTCGTCTCAGATCGGGATGATTGGCAAAGAAAACACCATATAAATCCCAAACTTCCCGCTCATACCAATTTGCTGCCCGATATACCTCAAAACAAGAGTCAATGGGCGTCAACTCGTCCGTATAAGTTTTCACTTTGATGCGACAGTTGAATCGCAAAGAAAGTAATATATAGACAACCTTAAATACGCCTCCTGATTAATATTCGTCCGAACTATTTAAAAATCTACCTCGAATCTGTATGGTCTGATCGGTACATCCATCGCCGTCAAGTCAATAAGAACCCCAAACTGGGCATTATGGTGGTCCTTCAAAAAATACAGTACCGGGAGTATACCTTCGGGAGCAATTAAAATATCAACTTCATCGTGAACTGCTACTTCTACCCTTTGGACGTATTTCGGCAAGCACGTGGCAACATACCGGCCAAACTCCTTTAGCTGATCCACTTTCTCCTTGTCAATTTTGCGAATGAATGGATCTGATAATGCATACACGTTTAGGTTATGGTAACGGATTTTAAAGAGCAGTACTTACTTGGTTTTGGTACTGGACGACATTTTGTGCTCGACTGTTGCGTAGCTGTGATGCACCCTAAAACGTTAAGGAAAAAGAGAGTGAAACATACTATATAACCAAAAAGGTGTCTCACGTTGATGTTGAACTAGGGGAAATATAACTGATTTAGAAATCTGTTTTAGAAGATATGCCATAAAAAGTCTTATCTAAGACGATAAAAATTCGAAATGAGTTTGACGTCAAAAGATGACATTGAATTGTTGTTGTATAGTAATTGATATACATTACTAATGCGATTTTTTAATCCGTAAACATTCGATACAGTATGTTTCAGCTGCAGTTCTTCTTTCTAATATAAGCTAATAAAATGTTTATAACTACACACATTATAGTTCTATGAGCCCTCTTCGGCAACAACGTGAACAGGTTGCTAGCCTAACCTGCTGAATTGATAGGAAGAATACCCTTTCATAGGAGTCACTATTACCAAAATGTTGGTATTCTTTGAGATACTAAAATTATTTATTATTATTGTTCTATAATCTAGTAGTTTGGAAACATGTAGTGTTGAAGAAAATGACCTGGTATCGAATAAGATCCAATAACAGAGAGTGTACAGATTTCAGACCATGGGCGTGATAAATATAGAGTGCTGTAAGACCAAGAAAGATTCCTACTAAAAATCAGTGAATCGAGTTTGACAATATATGCAGGTACGCGAGTGGCTATTAACGTTAGAAACAGTCAGTTTATGACAGTAAGCTATCTGTTTGAGTGAGCTCGTCCTAACTAATAATTTGTTGTCAAATTCGACCACTTGATTAACTATAATCTTGTATATACATGCCATATTATGCAATATTCATAATATTGTGCACTATATATAGTATCTTGTTTAGTTTGACACTTAATATTAGTTGCCTCTTCTAAATATTGTAAATTATAAAAGGGCTGAAAATTGGAGACTAAAATCAAGGGCACAGTAGTAGTACACTAGTACACCATATATAGATCGAAACTGGTAAATTTCAATCTAGCTCCCTATTATTAAATATAAATTTATGGTAAAAACCAATTTTAGAATCAAAATATTGCCTTTGACAGTGCAAAATAACGACAAGAACTATTGGTAAAAATTGATGCAGATGCTTTTTAAAAGGATATTCATGTAGCTGAGCATAAAAGATGTCGTCACTAGATCGGCACACCTTCCATACGATCAGCCAGGACTATCACCAGCACCTGTGGTCAAACGACTAGTAGATTATTGTAACTCCAACGCTCACCACATGGTATGGGGCGGCCGCGGCAACAACCAACAAAGTAACTCACTTCTTGATTTCCATATAGCAAATAGTTTAGTGACAGTAAATCAAGACAATGCACCAACATTCGTAACAAGGAGGTCATTGATGTAACAATAGCTACATTTGTAGTAGTCGAAAACCAGCAAATGGCGGAAGAGCCTATACTTTCAGCAGCGAAAAAATAGAGTAGAATCTGCCAACCAAATTACCAATTACAATGATTCCTGAATTAGTATTTTAATAATACCATAAAATCGGTCACATTGGTGTTTGAGTGGGTTAGCAGTCTGCTTACATACCATGAGGACAAGGGTTCAAATCTGGCCGTAGCTGAAAATTTCCTCGGAACGGGAATTGATTTGAACTCATTAGTTAAGTTAACTGTAAGTTAGGTTTAGGGTTATTGAGGGCGTGGTATGTTTGGATGCGATGGAGCGTAATGTAAGTCGCGTGCCGTCCAATATCTCCGTTGCACTTCCCACGCCGCATGAATGGTTGTCGACAACTAAAGGTAAAGGAGGCTAAATATAATGAATGGATGAATAAATAACATAAAATCAGATATTAGCTCATCTATCGAGAATGTTTTTGTATGTAATTTATTTACCAGAGAATCACCCATTTGGAGATTGTCTTTAATGGTGAAGTAATTGAAAAAAGTTGGGTGTTGGTCTATGAGAATGGTCATTTTGGAAAGCTGATACATTATCTCGAAAGATAATGTTTGTTGAAGGTGCACTGAGATGCCATTATGCATATTTTGGGGTGCCAGACAGGTTAGATATGAAAAATAAGCACTCTTGTAAACTTTTCCATCTTTAATTTTTCGAGAAAAAAACAATCTTGATAAAAGATGTGAAATTTATTTTTAATTATTATCACAAACTATAATGGTACCACTGTCATGTTCGTTGTATTGTTTTTTGCTGTGTTGATGTTTTAAAATTATTATTCTTGTTAACGTATTGTAACCAAGATGCTGTCAATGTCAATGACATATTTCTATAAGTATTATGTATTTTATATTAAAAAAATAATTACTGATTATTAAACCATGCTAACCTTGTAACAATGAATCTACAACAACTTTGAATATGTTTAAATTGTTTAAAAAATCCATGAAGCGTCCAAGGCCGAAAAAGTAGAATTATTCGCAAACGCAGCGGCTAATATTATACGCTAATTATGGATTTTTTATTTTCATGCGTCGCATGTATATTATTTATAAGAGTTTATGTAACCAGTATATTGTACACATGCTGAAGAAATACATGGACAGGTATCTGTTTTAGCCCCCCCCCCCTCCCCACGAGGCTTACCACAGGGCACGATCTGCGTTACAAAAAATGACAGATGAACAGAAAAATTCTACAAAAAGATAGTTCATTATTTTTTCCCAAAATGAGACGGTAGCAAAAGATTTATCTGTTGTGAACCAGTGCCGCGAGAAATTTAATATCAAAGAAGAAACTTTAAGAAAGTTATTAAAATAAATTAACTTCCAGTTTGACAAGATCGTATAAGTTGACATTACCGCAAATCATGCAACAGAATTTTATATTTCTGAGACGGTCCAATAATAGTTTTCCTAAAGAAAAATCTTCGACAAATAAAAAATTTCAAAGAGGAAAACAGAAAAAAATATTACTTGGATAAAACTTTGCTGAATGCAGGCCAAACTATACAAAAAATGTGAACAAACGGAGACTTACGTTCAAGAGATTCATTAATTATTATTGCCTATGGGATTGAAGAATCCATCAGACAAAGGTAAAGGGCTAATAATACTGCAAAAATATTTAACCCACGTTAGAAAAAGTGGCTGTTATTGTAATAGATAAAGCGCCCTACCATTCAAAAAAAAATCGAAAATCCAACCAGTTCCATAAAAAAAGAGGATTTGCAACAATGGTCAATTGCAAAAGGTTTCCGGTTTGAGAAAGATATCATCAAGGCTGATGACAAACAAAAGGTGAGGTGTGTTTTGGTTCGCGGGTACAAGAGTGCCGCCAGGTGAGCTAGGTTTGGAGGTGCCATTCCACACCAAGTGAATGCCAGCGTTCCTGCATTTCCTGGGGAACTGCTAAGGTGTTATTGCAAGTGTATGATAAATCAATCATATAAAACTTCATCTTAGGATTTTTATTGGGTTTAATATAGTATGTGGCGTGTGTCCCAAGATTTTCGCTATCGGGTGGGCGTTGAGATAAGGAACGTATGGGTCTCCAACATTATCCAATTTGATTTTGGAAAAAGTGATCAGAGAAAGCAAGATTCATGCACAAGGTAGACTTTTACATCACCGACACCAACGCCTAGCATATGCTGATGACATAGCGTCAATAGCAAGAACTGAATGAAGTAGTACAACGTCTGAAGCAAACTGAAGAGGAAAAGCATTGCAAATCAATGAACTTAAAAATAAATCTACGATAATGAGGCGAAGTAACACAGCTGTGGAGAGTAATCTGGTTGTAACTAGTGAAGTATATGGAAAAATATACGAATTTTAAAGTGTAGACAAATTTAACTATTTGAGAGTAGTGATAAGTAATACTAATAGTGACAGTTCGAACATGATCAAAGGATAAGGTAATAAAAGCGCGGAGGTCTTTCTAAGGGTTTTTAAATAAAAAATGTGTCGAGGAGAACAAAAATTCGGATATATCAAACACTCCTTAAACCCGTAGTTTTATATGGATGTGCAACTTTTAAATGAAAGTGTAGTTAATAAGATGGAATGTTCGGAAAGAAAAATACTATACGAGGGAAGAAAGTGAACTGCATCTACGAAAGAAGAACAAATAGTGAGCTAATGCACATGTATGATCTACCAAGCAGTACGTCAACAATTCCTGAATCTTGCTCAAAGAAGAAGAGGGGTTAAACATCTGGTACTGGAAACAAATGGCGACTAATGAGAAAAAATAGATGGAAATTGTAAATCGAGCCTTAGGCCTATTATTTTCTTGGGTTTAATATAGTATATGACGTTCTGAGACTTTTCTTCTCTGGCGGGTGTTGAGATAGGGAACGTGCAGATCGTGGTTTATGAACGCAACTGTGAGTTGTTTAAAGGTCAAATGTTAATTTTGACATTTAGGCATTAACGTAGTGACGTTGATAGACTGGGAACTGTACGATTCGATGTCTGGGCAATAGTGGGAGTTTTGCAGGCACAGATTATAAATAAACATATTGTATATATTTTGGCGCACAGACAAGGGTAATTTACATTCCGTACAATTTATATTCTTCATACAATATTTGTTTTTAATATATTTTTTATATTTTTATTTGTACATGTGTGGTGGGCTGATATGTCCCTTCCTACTCATAGACGAGAAGTCTATGCGGGAAGCTCTTTCAGTATTACATGTAAATAATGATGTTATGTTTTTATATAATTTGATTGATTTTTTAAGTTAGGGATATTACAAATAAATACTCCTGCAGTTTATTTTTTGAAACTTTGAATATGTTGTTCAATTTTCTTAAGAAAGAAATTTTATTAGTTTTATTATGTTTCGGAATACAGGTTTGGTTAATACTTTCGAAGGAGAGCGCTGACAGGTCTTATGTGACGCAGCGCCGAAGAGATTGGAGAGAACGGATCGAGCTATTTCGCAACTGAGGTTTGTTAGGTATCACTGGAGGTGGGTGATTCATATTGTAATTAGCCATTAAAGCCAGCATTAAGTGAGTCATTGCGCGCCAAAACGTGCGTAAACGCACGCTTTCTAGTGTTTGGGGCGCACTGCACTGCACTGCGCATATACGCAGTAGACTGTCCCCAGAAAGGCGTCATTTGAAACAGCTGTCTGCCAGTGATTTAATGTTATGGTTCTATGCGCGCTGTGTTTGAGCATCAATGTAGTAGAAAAGCTGTCAGCTGTTGACGTTAATAGTTAATATAAATGCGGAGTAGAAATAATTTGTTGGCGCGTGTATAAATGGTAAAGTGTTTAACGCTAATATTATTTCGAATTATTTTTAACAGAAAATTATTTAACAACCAAAGGTCAGAGTTCTTTACCTTTATCTCACTGGTGACGGGCTACTGTAGGGGTCTTAAGTCCGTCTTTAGTCAAGAACAAGAAGTTAAGATTCGGCAAAGGGGGGAGACGGAAAATAACAAGGAAGAATGTGAAAAATAGTGCTCCCGTATTCGCCTAGGAGAAACTTCACTGCTCACATAACGCTGAATCAGGACAGGCTGATACCTACTAGAATTAGTTGTTTACAATACTATGCGCATAATACGTATATGGTTGCACACCATGTAATATATTAGTTTTTCTTTAATACCAACATAATTTAAATAATAATTAAGCTTTACAATAATTATTATACTTGATATACTAAAATAAGTTATAAAATGGTATACGACTTAAGACGTTGTGGAAATAACCGTAAATGTTATGTTGGCGTATTTTCTTGGGACACCGAAAGTTATAAAAATTCTAGCAAGCCTCTTGTGTGAGTATACTATGCATTAATGAGTAAATGTCTTCTACATCTAGTTTTTCAATAAAAAATCTCGTAGACTATTATTTTATTGACATGGTTGCGTAAGTAGCACTTGCGCGCTCAGCAACGAGGAGTACTCGCATGTTCCACTTACCATTTACATGTGCGCTGCACAGATATAATAATAATTATTATTCCCATGAAGTTTTGGATATTGCATTACTAAGAAGTGGAGACATTTAGGATCAAATGTTGTTGCTTTTAAAAAGTAATTATCGAAGCAACTGATTAAGGAGGGAAGTAGATGTAATCAACAGTGTGGTAGTTATTTAAACCGGTTAAGTAAAAATGGGTTAATGTAAATGACACTTACAAAGGCAAAAGCCGCACGCCACTGTATTTAACGTACCCGTCAGCACGGTAAATTTGCAATACCTACTTTAATTATTTTCTTGTTGTTCCAAAAATAGCTGGAAATTACAGAGAAGCAGAGAGTGAATGGCTCGAAATAAACTCGGAGTAAAATAGGGGTTACTGTGAAACATATTAGCGGAAATTCAAGCAGGAACAATAAAGTTAGTTTTGCAACATAAAAAGACCCCAACTTTGTACTTATCCCGAAATCGCGGGGCAAACGCGAGTAAAGTAATTCAATCAGGTGGAGTGAGGTAGCTCATGTACTCGTCGCGTAATTGAGGGCGGGCTACTTTAAATTCAAGCGCTCTCCGTGTTAATCTAATACTGGCATTGTAAGCGCGCCTGATGATTGCGGATCTCATCTACTTCTGCATCCGAAACTACTTCCACAACTTCCGAAAACAATACCTACAACTTATTCCATTTATATGAGCTTTGTACGACTCAGTTAACACGAGTATTAATATTATATACTGCGAGTGTAATTACAACCTGGCGCTAAATGTGATATTTCGCGTGCATGTGTACTTAACTATGTTTCCGCTGCAGAGATTATGTTTTTCATAAACTGCTAAAAATAACTAACTACTAGAGACTAGGTGCACTCGGTCGTTATTTCGTAGAACTTCAGCCAATTAGCGTAATGAACGGCCTGCGCTATTCACGATAATTATTTCTTATTCGTTACTTTCCTAGTTTGCTTAACTTATCGAAGTCGTAAAAGTTAGATATTTGTTCGCTGTTGTAGCAATTACACTTTTCATTTTCTAGACAGTCGTTATCCAGTTACTACGATCATTATCACATGTCTATATTGTCCATGCCTGTTTCATCCAACTTAGACCATGTTTTTTCATGCGCCTTTGTCTGCTATCAGTTTATAAATAAAGGAATCGCATAGAACATAATATCATTTCTTCTTCTTCTACCTCTTAGAAGAGGCTGAGAATCTGTCACTACCACACACAGAGTGCGGTTTTATAAATCGTCTTCACCTGCGAGCTGGGCAACATAACCCTCTGAATTAAGAAAGAATACCCTTTCACACATGCGGTAGAGGGTAGTCACTCTTCTGCGATCCCGGTGGAGAACTGCTTCAGGGAAGCGACCCTGTCCACGTGATTTTTGGTTCTCTCCATCTTCTTGTCCTGTGAGCAAACCTTATCCTTTACCTTAAATCCCATCCAAAACCTAATCTATCCTCCTTTATTCTATATCCCCTACCAATTCGGTCAGCGTGGTAGGTGAATGGCTAAATGCCCCCCATGAAAACAAATACACTAGATAGGATAAAGTGCCCCGTGGTCTGCAAATCATCGGCCAAGGCAGCGGTTGCAAAAGGAAGCAGACATGCGGTTCTAGGAATCCCCGGGTAGGATCAGGCTGCCAAAGAAAAACTACGATGATAATTGGAACATTGAATGTACGAACATCGTCAGGTGAAAATCGACTGTATGCATTGGAGGAAGAACTTAATAAAATAAAATGGGACATCATTGGACTATCTGAGATAAGACGTAAAGGAGAAGAATGCATATTTCTGGAGTTAGGATATACATATTTTATTATAAAGATTCAGAGAATGAAAGCCAGCGGCATAGACTTCATAATTAACAAAAACTAACACCGTATATTGTAAAATTTGATAACAAATCAGAGAGAGTGGCTTCAGTAATTATTCAACTTAATGAGAATTACAGAACGAAAATAATTCAGTGTTACGAGCCAACATCCACCAACACAGACGATGAAATGGAAACTTTTAACAACTAGGAAACTGAGGCAACAGCAGGAAGAAAACAAATTTAGTTATGATGAGAGAAATGCTTCTAGAATTTCTCACATTTACATAGCATGTATGCGATGAACTTTTTCGTCAAGAAGAAACAAAGAAAATTGACTTGGATTAGCTCCGACTCGAAAACCAAAAAGTAAGATAGACTATATCTTGTCAAACAATAGACAAATACTATTACGAGCAACGATTATGATAGACAAGAAAATAAAAAGACGACCATTCAAGAAAAGAATAATAAAAATTTATACTCAGAAACTCAAGCAAAGCACAATAGAATATGAAAACGAACTTAACAAACAACTGAATGATATAAAGAACGAGTGGGATTTAAAGACATAAATGAAATGTATGACATACTTACAAATACATTGGGTGAAATGGGAGCAAAAATAGTCAAAATGTGGAAAACCAAAATAGAAAAATTGAGCAATAACACTAAAAGGAAGGTAGAAGAAAAAAGACAATTATTCAATAAAAGCAAGTATGAAGAATTTAGACACACGGCAAAGGAAACCAGAACAATGAACAATGATAAGGAAAGATCTACAAAAGTATTACGAAGTTAAAGTGGAACGACTAACAGAAAACAACAAAGGAATAAAATGTCTCCGACGAGGTTGAAAAAGACACGTTAGAATACTAAAAGATAGAAATGGAAGAGAGATAAGAAATTAGGATCAAATGATAGAAGAAACTGAAATACTATATTCAAATCTGTATGACAACAAAATACAACAACCAAACAATTTTGAAGAAATGCCAGATAGCACAGTTGAAGAAATAAGTCATACCTTAAAACACATGAAAAATAATAGAGCATCAGAAGATACAATACTCATTGAAATGGTAAAAGAAGGGAGACGGAATACTAACAAAAGTGGGCGACCTTTTCAATAAATTCTTGGAACCGCGAACGACTGGAATAATGCAATAGCAATATTATTATATATAAAGGGTGACCAAGCTAACTTAGAAAATTATAGACCGAAGAGCCTGCTATCCGCAATAAATAAATTGTTCAGTGATTGCAAATCGCTTGACAAATAAGTTAGATCTATCAAGTAACCGAAAAAGCCGGCTTCAGAAGGGACTACAGCACTAGCTGTGCAATGTTATCTATGAGGATACTAATAGAAAAATCTGTTGAGTATAACTGCTATCTAAATTTAGCTTTTGTAGACCATCAAAAAGCGTTCGATGCAGTGCAGCATTGGACTATCATCAACTCATTAAAAATGCCAGAATAGATCATCGATATACAGTATTGATTGAAAACATTTATTACAACGCTACATCGACTATACAACTTTATAAAAACACGAAACCAACTAAAATAAAACATGGTATAAGACAAGGTGATACCCTATCGCCGAAATTATTTACGGCTTGTCTAGAGGATGTTTCCAAGCAGTTGCAATGGCAAGAAAATAAGGGGATCCTAATACATGGGAAAAGGTTAAATAATCTCAAGTATGCAGACGACATAGTCCTTATCGCAGAAACCCCTGAACAACTTCAAACTATGTTAACGCAATTAGACCAAGCTTCCTGCGACACCGAATTGAAAATGAACTTAACAAAGACAATAGTAATGTGTGGTAGAATTTTAGAACAAAAAAATAAAAATAAAAGATCAAGAATTGGAAGAAGTGAGCAGATATGTTTAATTGGGACATACAATAACCCTAGGCAAACAAAATCAAACAAAAGAAGTCTACAGGAGAAGAAGGTTCATGGGCTGCTTTCGGAAAGTAAAATAAGACGTTAACAAACAAGAAGATACATATGCATCTCCGATTTCGTGTATTCACTGGAAAAACTGAGAGTAACACAGAGGGCGATGGAGAGCCAAATGCTGGGTATAACGTTGGGGGATCGAAAATCAATACTTAGGTGCGAAAGAAAACAAAAATAAAGGATGTTTCCAAAGCAGTAGCCCATCTAAAATGGAACTACGCAGGTCATGTGGTAAGACACAAGGAATAAAGATGGATCAACACAATCTTACAATGGCGACCACACATGGGAAAAAGAAGGACGCCCTCCCATACGATGGACGGACGACTAAAAAGATCGGCTGGATTTACCTGGATTAGAGACGCACAAAATAGATAAAAGTGGCTTAATATGAGGGAGGCTTATGTAATAGACGGAAAATGGCTAGTGAGATGAGTAAGATGACCCTTTCACAGGGGTCACGACCACAAAAGATGCTCGTATGGTGACCGAAGAGCATAAGATGTAACCAATGTCCAGGTATGAGGTTCGAACTCACTACCTGCTGACGCAAACGCTTTACCTGCCGGCGACACACTCTCAATATTTATTATATAATTTATACTATATAATCTTTTCTTTCCTTATATGTACTCATATTTCATTTCGATAGAGAGTATTTTGCTTTTAAATGATTTGCTGGTTTTGTTAGGGACTACCTCTTTTTACTCACAACATGAAGCAGTTTTGGTGTAGGACCAATTCTATTGTCTGTATTAATTTCGTAATTTCCTAAACTGCGCACATATAGCTATTATTGTACATTGATTCTACGTCACTTTCTAATATGAGTCTTCTTCTTTATGTGTCCTGTGCGTAACAGGACGCTGGCTATCATATTAACCACCATCAATTTATCGACGGCTGCCTTGACGAGAGCACTGAATTAGAGAACGACCCACCGATGTAGGTTTTCAACCAGGAAATTCTTCTTATGCCCGGACCACTGCCGTAAATCTCCCTGCATGATGAGGTCAAGGAGATCATACTTCTCTGGACATTCCACGTCTGAAGTAAGCAAACTCTGATCTTAACTGTGGTGATGAGCTCCTTATCTTTCCTTATCCTCATCATAACGTTTTCGTTGGGAACATGCATAATGATGAAAATATCTATTTACAAACATTTGCATAAATATGGTATATAATTTCAATACACTGTTTACATGTTTATTTGTGCAATACTGATAAAATCACTCACACGCCACCAAACGATAAATGCATAAAGCGACTTGTTTATTAAAAAACCTTATTGTAATTTATAATTGTAATCAACATGTAGCTAAGAGCTGTACTCATAGTTCACGTCAGCTGCCAAATCTGGCCTTATTTAACTGACGTCAGGAGTCCGACACATCAGAGATTTGAGGACTGTCCCGATCCTTTCTAAGCGTAGAACTGAGGTACGTCATCTTGGCGGTCCTAAGGAGTTTCTCTGTTCCCACTGTTTCTCATGTTTCTTCCTAACGTTGAATTTGTAGCCCGTAGACTCACATGAAATCATGACACGGTTTAGTAGTCGCTGCAGTCCCTCCTCGCTGTCGGCGAGCAGAAAGGTGTCATCTGCATATCGGATGTTGTTGACCCGCACTCCACTCCGTTGATGCTGATGCCGTTTTCTGAGTCATACGGAGCTTCTTCGAAGATGTGCTCAGAGTAGCAGGTCAAAATCAGGCAGACCTGCCTTACTCTTCTTCGTATCCTGACATGGGTGATACAAAAGAGAAGCTTTAATACGTAGCTCGTGAGACTGGTGGTTCGGTAGTTTCCACATTTCTTCGCACTCGGTTTCGAGGGGTCACAAAGGTTGATTTCAGTCAGTTGGGTGGTATGTTGCCGCTGTTGTACCCCTCGTTTTTCAGACGACAGAGCCGCGAGAGCCAATTCCGTGTGGTTTGGTCTGGACCATCTGGATCTGTTTCCTTCCAGTCTTTCTTCTTCCTTGGTGATCGTAGTGCCGCACATAGCTTCGTGGATGCGGCGATAGCTATATCATGGGTCTTTCGAGAGATCCTACTTGTATCGCTTCCACACTTCCAGTTGATGCGTATACCACTCTGTCCTCGCAGTACAATTGTTTCTTGCTTTTATTTTAATATATATTTTGTTAGATTGCAATGCCCCCACTTTAGCGCAAACCAAGCTGCGTTGTACTCAAAACAGCTTTTCCCTGTGTTAACACCCATTTTAATATTAAAACTGTACGTCCAATCCGTCCCTGCATTGCCTTCAATTTTGGCTTTGCAGATTTAAGATTTAACTGCATAATACTTGTAGTAAGAATGTTTAATATAGTAATTAGCATACGCGCAAGGTGCATGTATTAGTGATTACAACTGTACGAGGAACTAAAAGAATATGTAGAAGCATATACACTAACAAATAAATAATGTTATTCTGTCATATTGTCGCACTATCGGATTTATTTATGTTATCAACTTCTTTCTGCAGTTTCGTAAAGAAGAGGTCTGTATCATTCTTTTGTTCTTCTTCCGGTGCATATACACCAAAAATGGTTATATGTCTCCTGTTTTCAGGTATACTATTTTTTCATTGACAAATGTGTATTTTTTGACTTTTTATTGATAAACAAAGCAACTCCACAGCTTTCTCTTTAATTTTATTTAACTCCGCTATATATTGATGTATAATATTCTAAATCTTTGGGCCCCATCAACTAATTTTTCGTTTCTGTCAGTATAGTTGTGACGTCAGCTCCAGCACAAATGTATATATTTTCATATTTAAATTGTGCCCATTTGTTCAGGGCTAATTTCCGTCACTATCCCAAACTTGCATCAGCCTTACGCTCGAAAAGCGATAAGGACAACTCCACCAGCGGTGCGCCGAGTCGCGTACAAACACGCACGGCGCCGATCCCCTCTCAGAAAGCACAGATAATGGAGCACTCCCAGAGTATAAAAGTAACTTCCGCAGTCATTTTAAATAACTTTAGTCTGCAAACCTGAAACCTGAATACCATCCTGAACACACCAGGCCCTCCGGGCCTAGCCCCGCTTTCCCGATAACATTTTGTCCGGTCCTTTCTCAACCTACTATGCTGCTCTAGCACCGGTCAGGTCTATCGATCTTTGCTAGAAATTCCAATTAAACCCCAGGGAACCGCTGGAAATTTCTAACTACCGGTCAGGTCTATCGATCTTAGCTAGAAATCCCCGCGTCAACCGAAAGTTTCTGACTCCGGTCAGGTCTATCGATCTTAGTCAGAAACTACGTTAAACTTCCGGCACCAGCTCAATATTATCTCCCAATCCATGCACCAACATTTAATAATAAAATCGACTTACCTACGCACTAGGAGGAATATCCAGGTCAACACGATCCAGGGGCCTTCGCCGCAGGTAAATTGGTTCACTGGCCGACACTCCAGATTGACCGCAAAAGCCTCCAGCGCTGTCCGGCGTTTTCAACTGCCAAAGACGGGCTTCGCGAAAATTAACACTGCCCATTCAAACCACTTCGCCAAGTCACAGGTTTATCCACAAAGGACGTACCACGTCCAGCCTGGCTTGATACACTCTTGGTAAACATCGGCGTCACCAGGTAAAACACTTTAATTTAATTGAATCCGACTGATTGACAAAATAAATAACAAGTCCGCTACATCTTATTTAAGTGACGTATACTTAATTTTAGATCTCTTGACGCGTTCATTTGAGCTACCCAGCACAACGACGCCTACCAGTTGAGCCCGGCCTAGAGTCAAACCAGCTTGTAGTACAGAACGAGTCCCTGAAATAGCAGAACACCGAAGATAATTTATTTTATTTATGTACATAGTATTTTTTTAAATTACGTTTTAATTTGTATGCATATCTAAAAACATTATACAGTTTATTACACCACTGTGTTTTTTTCCTGGTATCTATACATTTGAGTATGAATCCATGACATTTGAGCTTTACCTGAGGCAAGCCAGTTTAAAAATAAGTATAGTAAATTTTGGTCAAACTGAAAGTAAGCAACTTTAGTAAGAATTAAAATTAAAAATTACCGGAACAATTCCGGTATGTTATATGTATGTCTATTTTAATTCTGTTTAGGTGTCGGATAAGTTCCTGTTCTTTATTTGTCAGACTTTTCGAGTTGCTAGTTTTAATCCAATGTCTGTAAATATAGCAAGCTGGAATGTATAGGTCATCCCACTTATTTCCACTATGCAGGGGGTACCAAAATGGCGCAAAATAGCGGGAAATTTAAAGCTTATAGTGTAGTAGTAACTGACCGTAATTATAACCCAAATTTCTCGCCTTTTTTGGTCAGCAGGAAAAGTAAATGAAAACCACGCCTTGAATGGTTAGTGCAATTAAAAGTACAAGCCCAGACATTTTGAAACCTTCTTACATTAAACATTCAGTTAACAAGCTGTGCCGTTTCTTGATCTAATTGCGACGGCTTTGCCAAGAATTTATAGTCAGTGGGCACGAAAATGGCGGCTTTTAAGATGACCTATATTTCCAAGCTTGCTATATTTACGGACCTTAGTTTTAATCTATAGCAGTTCATCAAAGATTCCTTTGACATTTTTAAGCCATGTGTATTATAACACCAGAAAATTATACATAATCCTTGTTACTGACATTTTATAACCAGTGGCTGACAGGGACTAATATCGCAACGTGGTCATAACCGTGATCCATACTTCCCATAGTAAACGCAATGGAAATATTTCCAAGGCCTGCAAAATAAAAAGCAGAAGATCATAACCTCACTGTATAACACATGTCAAATGATAGCTTCATATTTTCTGGTTGTATACTCGTAATACACACAACTTCAAAATTCCAAAGGCACCCTTGATAAACTTTCTTTTTGCTCATGGGGTATTTTTACTATTTCTAATATTTTATCCTTTCGCTCATGGGGTTAACGGTCAGGGTTTTTCGAGGCTCATTGTGAAGATTTCGAGTTCTTTTTTCGCCTAAAAAGGTTACCAGCCTTTCGTTAAGAGAATTTTATTATCGATCACTATCGTATTCTGCACAAACAGCGTTATCTTGTGGCCACGCCCTGGGATCTTCACCACGCACGACGGTCTTGCGTAGAGGGACCGACCTTAAGGCAACTATATTTGCGCTGCATCTACCTTGAAGGTTATTCCTCGTGACATCAATGAAATTAACATTTTTCTAAATAAGCCTTCTTCGTCGCATTTGCTCGAACCTTGCAATAAAGCAGTTGCGTAGACCTCTGCCTGATTTAAATGTTTCGAAAAGACGTCTATAAATTTAAATTTTAAAGTGCGAACAAGCATATTTAAACGCTATAAAAAAGAGCATAGAATGGATTTTATATATCATGCAACTAGCAACGATATACAGGGAATTTATTTTAATAGTTAACATAAGCGTTTCGTTTCTATGCCACCATTTAATCATACAGGTCATTTCCATAGTTACAAATGGGACCAATAGATTACAGCGTGTATTTTACGAGTTAACATAGGAATTATTACTCGTCAAAAAGACAATTAAGTTATCCTACACACGTTGTTCCTATGTATCTACTTTTTAGTTACATACGTACATTCCGGTAACAAAATTAAAGTTTCTTATTAGCAAGTACCTAATTCAAATTCGTATGTTAACTCGTAAAATAAACGCTCTAATCTATTGATTTCATTGTTAACTATGGAAGTGACCTGTATGATTAAATGCTGGCATAGAAACGAAACTGCTATGTAAACCATTAAAATAAATTCACTGTATTATCACTGATTTCGTTGAAAACTTAGGATGAAGGCAAAGCTACCTTGCTAAGTAATTTCCTCACTGGTGATATCCTCTGTCAGTCCACCAGTCCATATGCGAAATATTTACATCTTGTTGTGGAATATGTCTTTGTCTGTGAGGGGGTGGAAAGTGCATTTCAAATTCGGTCGGCCTCGAGCCACCACTGATTTAAATCAACTTAATTTTGCTTATACATTATACAGCTGAAGCTATGCTATACGGTCCATAAATCACCTTCATAACTCCATAATTCCTAGTAATGATCAACATACGGAAACGTCAATGATAAATTTAGCTAATGATCAGCATGGCTTATCCATTGCCTGTGCTATGCAGTATGCACTCTATCTTTTTGCGGGTATAAAATGCATTTATATATACCGTTCTTCTTAAGCTATTTATGACGTAGATTACTTAATTTGTTTTAGTAAAATTATTATTACGAAACATTGATTAAATTAGCAAAGTTGATCAGAATTTCTAGGACTTAACCCCTCCCCTTTTTTAAGTATACTGAAGCGACTCAAATTGGCCAAACTTTGTTAATTTAACCAATCCTGTGTGTTTCGTAACAAGGAAATATCTAATACAGTGGAAACAATACGGGCACCCTGTATAGTTCATGGCTCAGCTATCCGCTTCAAATCAATCTAGCTTGTTGTTTAATCTCCATGATTTGTTTGCGTGTGTCGTGTTCCTGCTAAATGAATACTTAATAAACATGTTAATTATATTTGAATTTGTATTATATTGGATGTAGTAGGGCTATGTCGCTCAAACCATTGCTGATTTGGGATAGATATGATGAACATTGCACTTTGTCAGGGCCGTAACTAAGCAAACTTTTATTGTAGGCAAGCCAAACTTTTTGCGCCCCTCAGTAGAAAAACGATATATGTGACAAAAAATACTAATGATACTGTGTGGCTTCTACATTTATCTCCGGATATATGATGTAATGTATTCAAACAAACAGGTAGGTATTTAAAAATAAATCCAACATTTTTTATTGAAACATTTTGAAAATAAACAACGAAATGTTAAAATAAGAAAAATGCAACACAAATAAAATGAGAACGGAAAACAAGATTAGAAAACACAATTTTAATGTAAAAAAAGTACCTACATATTATTACGTAGTCAGCAGAACATTTTACAAATCTCTATATATAAACATATGGTGTACCCAAAATCCGAACGCCACTGCGTCATTTATAGCGCAACGCTAAACATATGCATTTATCAGTGAACACGGGTTCAAATCCCACTGGCTGCAATGTTTTTTTTATTTCCAAATTCATGTAATTCGCTTTACTAAGTGTTTCTGTATTATTAGCTAGCAGCATTACGGTATTTTTTACCTATTTTGTAGACAATTTTAAAGACTTCAACCATAATTCGATCTAGCAAAAGTTGTTTTCCTTGCAGCGCCCTTTCTGTATTAAAGACGTTGAAAACATTTTCTTTTGTAACTTTTTTATTTTAAAAATGCAAAAATTATTTTAATTAGAATAAGACCACCTATGTGGTGCGTTCAAAAACTAGTAAAGACATATCAATATGTTAAAATAATACAATATAAACATATAATTACATATTATTATGCGTAGTAACATATAAAAGTAGAATAAGGTTCTGTATTCACAGCCACACTGTCACACTGTTTTGTAATAATCAATGTATTTTAAATGCGAAGCTTTTTTTGTCAGCTCGTAGTGTAAGCCTTGCATCAGGCCAATTTCGATAATTCTTTTTTTAATAAAAGCCACCATCGGGTAGGGTCGCAGAAGTGTTTTAATTTGAAGAAATTCTACCGGGAAAGTGATTGTAGTGAAAAATACCATAGTAGTGGAACACGTAAGCTCTCAAAATCGCTCTGTGGTATTCTGCTGATTGTTGCAATGGACAACTGTATCAGCGATGAGCCCAAAGCAGTGAATGTGCCGAGTGACTTTAAAAAAACTCAACAGGCCCTGGATAGCCTGAATCAGTTGGCAATACTGAAATGTATTGTATGTTTATGTCAAATTACATTGTTTTAAAAATGGAAAGATTTTTATAATTATAATAAAGCCACCTATTCGGTGGGTAACAAGCTAATAATTCTAAAGTTTTGATTGATATAGGTGAGAACTATAAAATAAATCTGGTAGACATATAACATTTCCTTTGCAAATTGTACAAGGTAATGTAATGTATCGACCAGATTGGGCGCAATTCGCATTATTATAAATAGCATTATTTGGACTTAAATCGTTAATATTTCTATTAATTTATTTGCAAAATTGGCCTATAGCTAGTTACGGCCCTGCATTTTGTTACCGTATTTAGAATACGAGTATTTGCATGTATGTATCTATTGCTAACAATTATTAAATTAGTTATCCTCGATAGCCTTCAGTTTTAGAGACTGAAACATTGACAAAGTTTGTTTCACTTTATAATCCGAACTTTATTTGGAGCTTCCCGTTTTTAACTGCTGAGTAGAATCCCTTCTATGTTAAGCAGAACTTTCAGATTAAGCCAAATGGAAATTAGTAAAAATGTGCAGCTGTTGGTATATAAATGGTCGGGTAATACCTCTGGCGGCTGTACGTATGGCAAATGAAGAAAAATTTGGCCGAGCAAGGCGAATTTTATGTCCCTTTCCGATGAATATTTAAAGCAACAGTCCTTCTTTATTAAAATATCTGATTTGGCACAATGCTGGGAGGAAATGGCGGCATGAATAAAAATCAAATCGGATAAACCATAACCGTATTAAAATTGCACGCACGTTTAGCACACGCTAAAAATCAACTCGAGTTCCGTGTAATACAATTACATACACGCTTCATCAGTTCTCTTTATATCTCATATTACGGAAGTCGAGCAGCGGAACTTCTAACATTCAATATGTTATTGCATTTCTACACCTCATCCGTGCTTCACGTGCCCATAAGCAGCGGAAAATCAAATAAAAATTCCAATCGACTTGCATCTCGCCGGCTGTTTGCGTCGAGTGAAAACAGAGGCCGAGTGGCTAGTGAAAACTAATTTTAGAGAGGGGCAATTAAAAGATCCGGAGCCCATAAACCATCCGTGCAGCTTTTTAATACAAAAATTAATTATGACAGCAAACAAATAATCCTGCTGTCTGAAAGTCGGAATTGGTTTAACACATAATTCAATGCGGATTATAACCGCTGCTGCGAGTATGAAACTGATCCGGCCTTTTTTGCTCAAAAGATTCTCTGTGCAAAATTGGATTCCCACAGAATAGCCGTTAGATAAAAAGCGTTGAACTCGAGCGAAAACACAAAAACAGAAATAGGAAACTGCTGTAAACAAAAAACCACTAAAACTGACGTTATTATGTGCAGCGCTTGCAATAGTTCGCAGAAAATAACTAGGAATTTTCGCAAATGTTGCCCTCGCTGCCATTAAATTAATTTCGGATTACGATTTCGAGAACTCATTCAAATCATTTAGCAAGAACTTGAAATAAACTATAATTTAAAATGTCAACATTTTCACCAGCTGTTGTCGAATTAAATTCGAAACTGTATTGTTAGAAACTGTATTTATATTCTATTCAAAACAACGGCTCGCGCCCGGGTGTCCTTTCAAGACACGTCCCTATTTTGTTCCTGGGAAATGTTTTTCTTATTCTATATAACTCATTATGCTTCAGACTGAAGTGATATTGCACTGCCACCCACTGCGTTTAATTATACGGAAGGAAAAGAAATGAGAGATTGTATTTATGAGGAGAATTTGAATTTAATTCGTCCCATTTAAATTATATTTAAATTATAGTAATAAGATCTTTTCTCGTTATCTGCAGGAAAACTTTGAGCGACAGAGATGGATCAGCCGTTTGCTTTTCGTTTCATAAGGTGGCAACACAATTACTGTCTAGTTTGGAGAATGATATCCCAATTTCATTTGGACTCAATACAGGTTAAAACATAAAATATGTCGCTCCACCACATGATATTCTTTCTGAAAAAGCGCTACCTACTTGATGTGTAGACATCAAATCACCGTAGATTTTACATACTTTAAACCAAATTGCAAGTCAGTTTAATATTAAAAGCGTTTTTGTATTTTTTAAATGGAATTATAACTAAAGGAGCTACAGCGGAGCTGGAACCCCGCGGAACAAGTCGTCGTTCGAAATTAGTTCTATGCCGTTAAACGCTGAAGCGGGCGCGAACGCGTGTCCAGCGCTAAAGCAGCGTTTTCTTCCACATTCGCTAGTCGCTGATGACTGCGATCGAGTAGCCGACCAGTTCGTTAAGACATCTACAATGCATTTAGGCCGATCTGTTTTCCTACCTGCTACTGAGTCGTTACTACCAAAGTCCGTTCGCGTACCTTCGGTCGCCAGTAGCTTGATACCTCTGAGAACAGACAAGCGACTTATTCGTTGACGAATTGGGTGTTTTTGCATCGTGTTTGTGATTGTTGTTTTTTAATAATACATTTTAAATTTGTGAAGTCAGGAAAAACTTCTGACAGGTATGTAATAGCTTTTTTTTGTGTTATAGCTATACCAAGAATCTTAACATGTATCGTATTTAACGAAACATAATTTGTGTGAATTATTAATTTCTAGCAACAATGGAAGATTTTGATAGCGTAGATGATGAACAATTTGTACATCCAATATCTAATCACCCAGCAATATTATTCATCATCGAGCCGTGCAATTCTTAGAATTACGGCTAACGCCAAGGCGTTTCCAATCCATTTTTGAGGTGGATCAATCCTCTTGTTCTTGGGTTCTTTCAAAGTTTGTTGTTGGTCCTTGCGGTCTCCATTATTTTATTCTATTCTTTCCTATCCCTGCGCTTCGACCTCCAATCTTCAATTCCTAATGCTTTTATGTCCTCTTCTTTGACATCTTTCCATCTTTTCCGGGATCTTCCTTGTTTCCTGGGTCCGAAGGGTGTCTACTGTATAATCTTCCTTATCACCTCCTTTGGTTTTCTTCTCATAATGTGTCCACTGACAATATTTGCTCCCCCAAGTTCTTCTTCTATTTCTTTGTTCTTTCTCAATCTTATTTCTTCATCTCTTATTATGATAGGTCCCAGTATTGTTCTCATTATTTTTCGTTCTATGAATTTTAGGTCTTCTTTTTTGTTTATTGCTATTGTTTCCATCGCATAAGTTATGACGGGTCGTATCAGGGTCTTGTATATTTTTATTTTTGTTGTTTTGCTTAATGCTTTGTTTTTTAGTAAGGTTTTCTTTCCGCCGTATGCCTGGTATCCTTTCAGCAATCTCTCTCCCTCACTTTGTTCTTCCCAGTTTGTCCCATCGTGACTCCCAGATAATTGAAGCTGTTGACTCTATCGAGTTTTTAAATAATTTTGTGTGTGCTCATGTTCTTTTCCTATCTTCATGTATTTTGCTTTTACTTAATTTATTTCCATACCAATTCTTTTTGCTTCTTTGTCTAGTTGGTCGGCTCTTGCAAGATTTTCTTTTCTATTCCCTATGACTGCTATATCGTCTGCGTACGCTATTATTTGTATTTGGTTAGTCAAAATATTTTTTTATCTAGTCTAGCTCTTCGCGTTGCTCCTTCTAGTATTAAGTTGGAGATAGGGAGTCCCCTTGATTTACCCCTTTGTTTATTACAAAGGGCTCCTTTGTTCTTTCTTGGAATCTCACTTGCGTACTTGTATTTGTTAGCGTCATTTCTATAAGTGCTATTAATTTTCCAGGTATTCCTAAATGTTCTAGTTCTCTTATTAGTTCTTTTCTGCTCACTGAATCAAAGACCATTTTGAAATCTATAAATATAACATGTATTTCTTTATTGTGTTCCCTCTGTTTTTGGATTATTTGCTCTAGAGTGTGTATGGCATTTATGGTCGATCGGCCCGGTCTGAAGCCATTCTGGTAGTCTGCAAGTATATTTTCGACGTACGTCTTTAACCTTTTGTTCATTATGTTTGAAAATATTTTATAGGTAGTATTATTGGACTATCGTTTTTAAAGTTTCATTTTCCCCCTTTCTTATATATTGAGGTTATTATACTAGGGTTCCAGTCCTTTGACATCTTGTTTTGTCTCTATATTTGTTTAATTAAGAGGAATATTAGTGCTTGTATCTACTGTCCTCCAGTTCTGCCTCGATCTCGTCTTCCCCGTTGCTTTACCGTCTTTAGTTTTCTTATTTCTTCCTATATTTCTTCATCTTCGGGGGAAATACCGTTCTTCTTGTTCTGGGTGCCTTTCTTCCTTTCTTATTTCTCCTTCTTCTGTATATAACATTTCTTGGTAGTATTGTTTCCATATAACGCCCATCTGTTGTGGGTCATTCTCGGTTTTGCCTGTTTTGTCTTTTATTATTCTGGTTTTAGCTATTTTACTATTGTGCTGGTCTAATTTTGTTATAAAATTGTTTTAGGTTGGAGTTTCTGTCTTCTTGTTCTATCTCTTCTAATTTCTTATATATCCAGTCATTCTTTTTGTTCTTGTATATTGCATTTGCTGCTTTTCTTTTATTTCGTATTCAGTTCTGTTTTGTTCATCCTTTCTTTCAATCGTTTCTCTTTATATTTCTGATCAAACCATTCCTTATTTGGTAGAGAAGTTATTGGTTTTCTCAGTATTTTCTCTGCTGCTTTTGTTATATTGTCTCTCATTTATTTCCATGTTTCATCTATATTCGTTGTGTCTTTTGGTGCCTTTTTTGTGTTAGTTTCTTCTAGTTTTCTCCTCACTTCATTTTTTTGTGGTTGCTCCACGTCCCACCCAGAAATATACGATCCCAAAAGTACCGTACAAAGAAGGAACGTATATGGCAAACAATTTCGGAAAGTTTAAATAAAACGGTAACTTAAAAAAAACTTTATTAAATATAAGTACACCTAGACAACTACTAAATACAAATAGAAAAATTACGTTTTCTTATCCTTCCAGATTAAGTAACCCTTGGCGAAATAGTCGGTAAATCTACTTCGTACGTGAAAACCTTCTACGCGAGCAGTTGTTTTCAGTAGAGAGTGGGAAAGATGTTTCTTGTAATTTATGTTGTTCTTTTGGATTGTTAAGCACATATTCATTGCGCAACATGTTGTGTAAACAACAACAAGCGCAGATAATTAGGTCAACATTTGAAGGATTTACGTTTATTGGAGTAAGAAATGCCGAAAGCATTTTCAGTGACTCTTCTAGCTTATGAGTTAAAAATTATTGCTTTTGGATCTTCTAGTGCCTGTTTTCTGTGTATGGTTTCATTACATATTTATCAAGGTTAGATGACTCATCTCCAACTATAACATGAGGAAGAATATCGTTTCTTGAATGTAGAAGTAGTGCAGGTGGAGAAAAACTAAACTTGCTCTCCGTAAATTTGCTGGCCAGTTTGAGATTTTCAACAAGAACCAGCATCGCCCTCTTTAGCGTATGATCCCATATCCACAATTAGAAACTTAATAAGAGCCAAAATCACAATCGAAATATATTGTTTATAGTTGAAAAAAGAGAACCGCTTTTGTCTGAGCACATAATTCGCACGTGTTTTCCATTAACGGTTCCAAAATTCTTCTGCTTTTTCGTTAAAATTTATTGCCGATGGAGGTGGAAGTAAAATTGGCTTTAGCTTTCCACACATACTTCTCAGAACTACTGGTACAAATATGCTTACGTAGATGTGGCATATCCGGAATGTGAAAGATAAAGATCTGTAAGACTCTCCAGTTGCAAAGAATCTGTAACAAAAACAGAACAATCAGAACTAAAAATAGTATCCATTAAATGTTTCTACGATAAAATAACAAACATATAAATGAAAGCATTTTTTAGCTGCCGCTTGCCGAAAACGTGGAAAAATATTCACATATAATCTCATAAGAGCATTAATTCTTTCCGGAAATTTTTTTGAGTGCGTCCCAACAACGTCGTATTAATTTGCCCGAGAGGGACTCGAGGGCAAATTAGGACGTTGTTGGAATGCACGAAAAATAATTTCCGGGTATGAATTAATGCTCGAATGCAGATTCGGTAAGAAAATCGTAACGATACAAGCTCTCACAGTTAGGTTGATCTACCTACAAAAAATTTCCAAGAAATTGTGTTGTTGTCGTGGTTACGGATCGTGAACTCATTTTTCTATTGGTCATTAATGAGTGTCGTACGATTTTCGGGATAATTACTATAAACAGAAAAAGAACACTAAAAAGCCAACTGGAACTGCCCACTTGGAAATCGCAAACGAAATCCAATTTTGGATCGATTAGAAATTTTGGATCGATTAGAAATTTTGGAAGTAGTGGAACACGAAAAAAGGTAAATAGTCTTGTAATAATAAATATAAAGTTCGTTTTCTTGGTTTGCAACCTGACGTCATTATTTTTTATCTTTTTCTCTCTTAACTGAAACGAGTGAAACAAAAAAAGGTTGAGAAAGATCGTGTCTGTTTATAATCAGATAGCGCTTTATTGTCAAATATTAAGATATTTACATGTCACTTTTCTTAAGTCAGTGTCAAACTGTTTAATTGTGGGTTGGTAATAACATAATTTAACAATACATATTATATACGCAGTATGGGCAAAACACCCAGACTCAGCGAACAAGCGCAACAACTTGTAGAAAACGTAATTGCTTTCTTTCAAATGGAGAAAGATTTGGGTGCACCGTATGAATTTGGGAACGTGTGCGTTAGAGCCAGTAAAGCTTTAGGAGTAAGTGAAAGTACGGTTAAAAAAATTAAAAGTAAAGGCGTGACTACTGACAGTGCTTATAAGAAACACGTGGCAGAATCAACATCTAAGCACAAAAAGAAAATCCATGAAGATACAGCTACTAGTTCGATCAGAGAGGTTGTATATAAAATGTATGCCGAAAAGAAACATGTAACTCTAAATACAATTCAAAATAGAATGAATGAGGAATATTGTGGAGAGCATGTCCTTTCACGATCGTTTATACATAAATATATAACAAAAATTGGTTTCAAATGGCAAAGAGGTGATAACAGAAGATTTTTGATGGAACAATCTCATATACTTCTTAAAAGAAATACATTTTTAAGAGAATATATTAATAATTTGAATTCTGAACATCCCTTTACGCCGGTATTTGTAGATGAAACATGGATTTTCAGCAAAGGTTCATTTCGTATGCAGTGGCAGGATGGTACATTGGCAACTGCATGCCAAAAAACTTCGCAGGGGTCTCGTTACATCATAGTACATGCTGGAAACAAAAAAATTGTTTTGTTAGAAATGCTAGTTTAGTGTTTAAGAGTGGGTCAAAAAAGGAGATTATCACGACAGCATGAATCGACAAAATTTTGAAAAGTGGTTTAAAGAAAAACTTGTTCCAAATTTAGAAGCAAGATCTCTTATAATAATTGATAACGCTAGTTATCATTCTGGTTTAGAATTCGAAATCCCCAATAAGTCATGGACAAAGGCAAAATTAATACAATGGTTGCAAAAGAAGAACATAGACTTTTCAGAATGCGCCATGAAAGATACTATATGGAACACAGTAAAGCAGCAGAGGAAAACAAATAAAATCTATCATCTTGACGAGTGGGTAAAACAGTTTGGGCATAGAATCCTGCGCCTTCCACCATATCATTGCCATTTTAATGCAATAGAGATGGTGTGGTCGGAGTGTAAACGACTGTATGATAGCAGGATATCCTCTACATCTGCGTCAACGGATGAAATTGTGTTAAAAACTTGGAATGCTGCCTGTGTCAGTGGAACATTGGAAGAATTATACCGACCACTGCCAGAAGGAAATAACCACAGCTTGGGAGAATCAGAGAGTAATAGACGTTGGAGATATTGTCCCGGTCGTTATCAACACAACAGAAGATTCCAGTTCTTCAGATTTAGAGGTTTCTGAAGACGATTTCTAATGATGTTTTTTTGTTATATTTTAATACATTTTCTAAATAAACTGCTGATTTCCTGTTCATTTTCGTGGGTAACTTTATTATGTTATCTGGGACTTTGACTGCAATAGGACAGAAAATTGTTTATTAACGCTTTTTTTGACCTGAAATTTGACATTTATGTTTGCCAACAACATGTGTCAGATGCTCATTTTGAGGTTATTTATGAGTAATGGCTATGCATGAAAAGATAAAAGACATACGTGCACTCAGTAAATGTGAGTTCATTAGTGACGTCAGGTTGCAAACCAAGAAAACGAACTATACATGCCATTCTATTTGTAAAAATAAACCATCAATTATTATTGTTTTTTTGTTCTAGAGTGTTGACAAACGCCGATACACAACTTGATTAGCGCACAGAGACTAATAATAGTCAGAATCAATTAGATGAGATATCTACCGCTGAAAGTATCGAAGCCAATGATATACTAATTGATACTCCTAATCTATCTACCCTTTATCAATCCAACAAAGGATCATCAAATAATGATAAAGGAGTTCCTCCACAAAAAAGAAGGAAATATCTTAGTTCAGAAATACTGAAAGGGCAGTTCAGAACGAGAAGCTTTGTTCAACCAACTTACTGCAGTCCCCACTACAACACGCCCCGAGGATGAAATAGATATACTTTTTAAAAGCCTCGCAATGACAGTAAAGAAATGTCCACCATTATTAAGAGTAACGACAAAAAGTAAGATCTTTTATCTAATAGACTTGTCTGTCCGGGACGCTGTTTCAGCAGCCAAACCGTAAGAGATAGAGAAAAAAGTTATATGTTTGGAATGGTCATGTCAGGTCAGGAACCGAATTTCAGTCACGTGACACTTCCGGTTTTCGATAAATCACATGATTTCCGCCCGTCCGGGACGCTGGTCCGTCCGGGACGCTGTTTCAGCAGCCAAACAGTAAGAGATAGAGAAAAATGTTATTAAAGTTATATGTTTGGAATGGTCATGTCAGGTCAGGGACCGAATTTCAGCCACGTGACACTTCCGGTTTTCGAGCAATCACGTGATTTTCGTCCGTCCGGGACGCTGGTCCGTCCGGGACGCTGTTCTATTTGAAAAACGGTCTTTTTTGTTTTATTAAATGAGACATTTGTCTCACTGGTTGCTAGTCTTAACTAATATCTGATGCCGAACTACAATTATTTCGACCACGGCCCCCTTCATCTCGATTGTCCACTTTTTCCTACGCGTCTAGCACTCTCCTGCTATGTGGGACCAACAGCACAATCAAATAGTAGACAATCAGCTGGCTGGATAGGATACAGCACAATAAAACTTCCAAGAATATATTTAACTTAGCTGTTTATGCATAACCTTCTTACTTTTAGCTTCTGTTAGACAATTTACGATTAAAGAGTATAGCTTGACCATTCAAATCTGGTTTTTTTCTTTTTAACGTTATATGTAAAATGTGTTTATTTCTATGCATTCTTCGTAGTAATGTATATAAAGCATCAAACAACCCTACGTTAATTATCAGGTATGTATCGGTTAAAAAATGCAAAAGTTACATCTTAACTTGTTTCCAGTAAAATTTTGCAATTATTTGTTCCTCATGTCCTAAAACTTCTTCCATATGAACGTCATTGTCGGATTCCAAAACGGATTGTGAAGGCTTGTTACGGTATAATCTTAATGAATCGACATTGCATGTATTCAACGTCAAAGAGCGGGTTGGGTTAGGGTTAGAAGGGTTTGCCGGTTTCCTAAAAGACAGATCTAAAAATGTCTCGAAGCAGATGCTCGGCTTCTGTTACCCTCAACTAGCTTAATCGGGAAGGCGTGGTTCGACAAACTTAACGAAACCGACAGGGGTTATCCTATTCTAATCCCTAACAATTCAATTCATAAATGGGGAAAATGCTCGGAGCGCCACTTGTTTTTAAACAGAGAATTGCTAACGCAGCGAAAACAAGAAATACCACGTAGCAATGAAAAAGTCCTCCAGGTTGCTTTACACCACTCCAGCGTCACTCGTCAGCTCCACCGACGCCGGATTCAAACGTAGGGTGGCCACAAAAATCGAAGTCACTTACCTTCGATGGCCACCGCTCTGGAAGCTAATAACAAAATACAAAACACCCCTGATCTTAAGGGCTTACACGTTCTATCGCGTGCTCTGGTCTTTACATGAAAATACACTCGGCTAAAGCCGTCTTTAGTTGAGGACTCAATAGGTTCACACATTTAAATCAAACCAATAATTAATTTAGCCAATAATGAAATTTAATGATTTAAATTTTAGTACATCAAGCCAAAAGTCGGCTATCAAAAAGGCTACACCCTAGCTGAGGACAAAAGGGGGTCCCACGCAAGAACTAACTTAGTCTAAACAGAGTTACAAAGAATAAACAACTGAAATATTGGCAGGAGTAAAGCTTCCGCCTTCAATGATCAACTGACATAATTCAAATACAAAGACGTACGCAATGTTCGTAACTCCGCACACTGCGCAACAACAAATGATAATAACACACCCGGCACTGGATAAGCGTAACAGTAATAGTTAACAATGTACAAATTTACCTTAGCCCAGGCATGGTAGTCTGTTGGAAGTCCAAGCCTCGGTGATGCTTCAAAGGACGCTGGGGTTGGTGATTGCTTCCTGCAGTGTAGAACAGGGTAGACCCAAGGGTTGTGCGGAAGCCGTGGCTCACGGCCCAAGAAGGGGTTGGAATTATTTAAGATGAATACAGCCGCTCCCCCCGGGAACGAAAAGATATTCGGATTTCGGCGCGACTTAACTGGATTTGCAAACAGCAGAAGTTTCCCACTCACTATGGGCACATTAAGTAGGCTTCATAGGGCGTCTTATTTTAAATGTGCAACAGGATGCAAAAGAACTCCGTTCCCGACTCTTGGGGTTGAGTTAAACAAACATTAAGACGCCGCCCAAAAAAAATACGTCCGCCCAACACACAACGTCCCGCGGGGAAAGAACAGAAATCTTTCACAAAACATTAATTTAACTGGATAGCACCGAAGTGGGTTAACACAAAAGGTCCCCCGGCGAATCGCCGAGGCGACTCCCGAGGGTGCAAAACAAACACGTCTGTCTGAACTGAAGGCTGGCTACTGCTACTAATTAATTTTAAAATCCCGGAGCTTAAAGATTGCCCCCGCGCTAAAGAAGAGTCCATCTCACTTTTACTAATCCACACTAAATCTTTCGTCTCCTTGTTGCAACATGAAAGGAAACACTGCATCATGAACTCGGGGAAACCCCGATTAAAACAAAGCACAAAGGAAGTCTCACATACTTGGAACTGCCAAGTCAGGAAAGTCCAGGGGTATCAAATGTCTTAAATTCAGAAGTTAAATTAATCGAAAAGAAGGTTTGGGCTTTACAGAACGTGACCCTATTACTTGGGCACAACAGATTAATCAAAACTGATTTCCAAAGAGCTTGCAGTGTGCCACGGAAGGCAAGGCGCTTGAGTTGCCTTATCGATAAACTAAAACAAGCTGTCTTTGAAAAGGAAAGCAGTATTAAGGTCTGAAGTCAGAAATATAATGCACAGAATAACAAGAGCTCTACTAAAATTTTCTTCCTTTTGACAATTAATCGCGAGACCGACTAGTATCAAATGTCCCTAACGGCGTTAAGAATTCTACGAAAGAAAGCAGCTGAGCTGCGTGCGAATATAGATTACGTCACCCTGAACAGAAATAAGCTTGACCTGATACCAAAATTTCGACGGATATGTAGGTTGTAAATGATTTACCATGAATTGCAAGGTCCCAAAAAAAAACTAAATAGGCTCGTGAGAAACAATGCAATACAAACAAGCTCGGGCAATTCGCTGCCGCAGCTTGCATGACTTTAAATTACACAATCGGTTTTAAGGCAGGGCCGGTTTTAGGGCAGAACCGGCTTCAGAAATTAACGAGGTCGAAAATGACCTAACAGGCTACCGCATTTTTAAATTAAACATCACAATATTCAATTCTCAATAAAATTAAAAACAGAAAACAAAAACAGAAAGTTTCGCAGGAATCATGGATACAAAGGTAACTTGATACCGGAAATGCGTGCAGTTGAAGCGATAAGCGGTCATTCCAGCTGTGGGATAATTGCGTTAACCTAAAGGTATGCGCTTACATACGTAAATTGTGACGGGTTTTTATGCATGTAATCGCGACACCAGACATTCATGCAGTCTAATGTTCGCGCTTTTAAATGTATATGTATGACGGATACCATTCTCATGTCGTTGTGTCAATGTATATGCGGGTAGCCACGAGCTATCGCAGGTAGATCGTCCATTCTTAATTAACACTGTTGCGTTTGGGAATGGCCATTCCTGCTAAAGTTTAATCCTATTGTCTTTGTTGTTTTTATGTGAGGTTTACAGCCAATATATTTGTCTAAGTGTAGACGTATGAAGTCAGTTTCAGCCCAATAACACCTCAGGTGCAGGCCAGCTTTCTGTTTTTGGTAAATAGAGATCGCTCCTAACAAACGACTGGTATTAATATAGTGTCATGCATATTCAGCTTGCTAGGTAAAGGCACAAGGTAAACTAATTTGTAAAAATATCAAGGCGCGCAAGACGTCTCATTGAAATTATCGTACCAACAAAGGGGCCAACAACTGTATCGTTCAAGTATAGCGCAAATTTCATATCGATATCTGATCGGATTTAAAGGAACGACTATCGTTCATTATCACC